>BSBK01000090.1:600000-1182500 GCA_027943335.1 Chamaecyparis obtusa
TCACCTTGCATATATAGTGTGTATCTGATATCCAGAAAGTTTTAGCCTTCACCATTTGAGTAGTGAGCTCTAGGACAGTGTGTCCCCACCCCTAACAGGGTTATTGTAAAAGACTCCTAACAAGATCCAATCCTTGACCAGGTCACTATACTAAAGCATTGTAAAGATCAACTCCCAATAGGGTTGCAAGATCTTCTAACAAGGATCACAAAACACTAGTGTAGTTCTTAGTGGGTGTCAATTCCCACCAAGGTTTTTACCTATTTGGGTTTCCCTGTAATCATATTTGGTGGCATGTTTTATGAATGTTTATCTTACTTTCTTTGATTTTCATTTTAGTAACTAAGCAATTAAGTTAATTTTCAAAGTATATAGAAATTTAAATAAGTATAGAACATTGATTCACCCCCTCTCTCAGTGTTCCCATTCCTAACAAAATGGTCAGCACTCCCCTCAAGATTTGTGACATGGTTTAACTACCTCCTATGTCTTCTATAAGTCTAGTGGTTGTATCGGGCATTAATAGGTTAATCTTTTGGTGCAATAGAAACCACTACTTGTAACAAGTGGTATTAGAGCTTGGTCATAGGTTTGAATCCCCTCGGATAACACTAAGGGGGAGATTGTTGGAAAAATGGTCAATTCTCCCCTCAGGATTCATGAGATGGTTTAACTGCTTCCTTTTTATTCTATAAGTCTAGTGTTTGTATCGAGCATTAACAGGTTGATCTTTTGGTGCAACGGTAACCACTACTTGTAACACTATTGATACTTGTGCCCTATCTCCCCTACCTCCTCCTCCCCCTCCACCCCCTCTTTCATCTCCTCCTCCCCTCCACCCCCTCCATCTATTTCCATCCCATCTCCTCCTCCATTTCCTCCCCTATCTCCCCCTCCACCCCTCCTCCCTTCCCTCCTCTGGGCCAGCCTCCCTCCTCTCCTACCTCCAGGTGTTGCAATGGTTATCTTCCCTCTCCCTCTAGCCACCTATGTTACTACCACCCTCATACTCTCTATCTAAGGTGACAAACCTTCTCTCCCCACTTCCTTCAGCCTTTAGAACCACACATGATACTCAACCATAATCCCCCCATCTGCTAGACCCCCTACCAAATCCTAGTAGATGTTATGTGTATCACCTTAAAATGGAAGTAGTTCCATGATAAGAGTGTTTAGCCCTTCGAGTAAGTGGTTTTGGGTCATGTGAAGCACCTTGATTGGGTCTTTGCATGGATCTAGCTATTTCCCCCTTGTTCTACTTCTCTCTCCCTATTTCTAACCTCATTTCTGGCAATTTTCTCTGAGAATCTGAAGATCTTGACTTTCTAGGTCAAGGATGACCTAGTCCCTAACCTAGGTCAAAGATGACCTCATCCCTAACCCCAGGTCCTATTGGTCTATTTTCCTGTCAATGCAAAATCCTGAGAAAATGGCCTTTTCCCTATAAATTTTGAAGTTATCCCACCTTGTTGCATAGTTTCGTCTTGCATTGAAAATCCATAGTGTTTCATGGTGTGTGCCCTTAGCCCCTGGTAGTTTATTATGTCACCTTGCTCTAGTCCAAAACACATGTGCTAAATCACAAATCTATAAAGTTATTCAAGTTCTAACATCTACAAGAAACAAATTTTAGAATCTGCCACAGTGTCAAAAATGCACAGTGTTTTTGAAAATCCATGATGTTTTCAGTCTGTGTGAAAACCCTCATTGTTTTCAACCTTGTGCCTTCTAGATTTTGTGCACTTATCTTTTGGTGTCAGAAACCTTGTGTGTTTTTTATCTTTTCGATCGAAAACCCTATGTGTTTTCAACCTCATAGTTTCCTATTTGTTGGCATTCCCAAACTGCACAAGTGCAATCGATGGTGGGACCTGGTTCTTCATGCTTCCAGCATGGTTAAAGCTCGAACAAAATTAGTGGTTATCATAGGTTTGCATGGTGAAGATGCATGATGTTTATCCTTCATGCTTTTGCGACAGCCGTTCAATTTTCTTATATGGGCGTGAAGTGGGTCCAGGTCTACAGGCTCTTCTTGATTGGTTGTCACATGGCAGCATGTCAGACTTTTCTAACATGCGATCATGTGACCACTTGCCACCTGTCTGTGTGGGTCCCAGTTCTTAGTGATGTTCAACTGTCTGGCGGTTAAGTTTTTCTTTTCAAGATCTGGCGACTCATGGTTATCTCTTGGTCACTGATTCTTGGTGGTTAGGACCTTAACATCTAGTGACTTAGTCGGCAGTTTACTTTGCCTTAGTCCCACAATCACGTAATGGTGGGCCCGAGTCTTCATGCTTTTAAGGGTAAGGCCTCTTCAGCGATGGTCCCGCTAGTGGTTATGTGGTGGCCTATGGTTGGCTGTCGCATGATCGTGTGTCAGAGTTTTTTGACATGCAATCATGCAACCAATTGACATGTGTGTTGTGGTCTCGATGGCGAGTGGTGAAGTGGCATCCTCCGAATGCTGAGGTGGCAGGGTTCTAGTGGCTATGAGGTGGTGATTCAAATTTTGTCAGTGGGGCCGGTGTTTTCAGTGACATGGGCATTCCCGATTGGCTGGCAGGTGACAAGGTGGCATTGATGTGGAGGCTTGTCGTATGTTCACATAGCCCAATTTTTGGCTATGCGATCATGTGACCACTGCTAGTGTCATGGTTGTGGAGTTGGGCAGGTCCACGGTGCCTGTATTGATGATGTAATAGTTTTTGATTGGCTGTTGACTTTTTGAGGGGCCCATGACTGTTGTGAACTTAAACATAGGCCGCTCAATGTGCCAGGAAAAGGATGAGATCTATGGCCGCATTTTAAATTTTGAAGTGACTGTTTAATTTCAAATTTGAATTCTACAAAGGGTGTGCAATGATAGACGTACCCAAAATTTAATTTTTGAGCGGCCAGAGTGCATAGAATGGATTTTTAAATGCTACGGACTGGTCCAAGCTGCCATGATAGTTGCAGAGGAGTGTCTTTCCTAGGGGAGTAAATGATATAGTACCCTAAAATGTGTTGCAGAGGTCAAATGTGGCTAGATTTCTTAGAGTTTAATGATAATTTGGTACTTGGACCAATGCAGGGCTAGTTGGCTATTGAAATGGACTGTTTGGGCTAGCATGCTGCGGCTTGATCCCTATCTTGTCTGTGTTAACTTCTTGGGGGGGGGGTTAGGTGTTTTTGAATTTTGAGTTTGAAATTATCATTGTACTTGCATTGTAACCCTAGTATAAAGGGATTTTTATGATCATTCGAGGTCATTGGGAGTTAGGTTTTCAAACTTTTCTGGTTGTGAGTCTTCTACCCAGTCTAAATTGTAATGACCTATTTTGGTATATTTTGACAATAGAAAGAAAATTGCAGGTCTAAGCTGTAGTTTGCAAGCATGGTTCCTTTGGATTGACTGTATACACTTGAGGATTCTTCATACTTAATATAGGCACATGATTCTTATCTCTCCCTTGTGTCAATGTAGATGAATTTTGAACTTTCTAGTTCATTGCATAACAATTTATGTATAGGTCTTCATTCTTGAGTTCTAATCCAAGATTAGATTAAATGATACTCCAGATGGGACATAGATTTATCTCTTGTCTATGTAGGGATATTCTATAAGTAGTAAAGGAGATTGTAAATGTGTTTATGGCTTTGAATCTCAGATATATTCTGGTGTGTGTGTGTGTGTAGTCTATCTAAGAAACCTTGCCCAATGGATGAGGCACTGGCCTAGATAAGTATTTCCTTGTTGACATGTCCTGATCGAGGTTGTTATGATTCAAACTTATAAATTAAGAACCATTCCTAAGTTTTCAATATTTGGTTGTGTGAGGTTCTACCCCATAGTAATGGAGAGTCAATGAATGTGTGGTTATCATTTAGTACTTTCTTACTATCCTTTCATCTATTATTCAAACCTAGTCTTTGGTGTGTGAAGTATAATTTATAATGGGTTAGGTGCACCCGCCTTGGTTTTGTAGAGCCAGAAGTGTAGAGGGTAGTCTTGTCCCTATAGTTGGTCCAGTTGCCTTGCAGAGCTCCCATACTTGGAACTAACCACTCCTAACATTAGTCTCAAGGCATATTGGTAGCCCTAAGTGGCATAAGTGTTTTTGAACACCAACAGGTCCAATTTTAAAATTTTGGGAGTTTTGGGATGTCAGGTTTTGGAAAACTTTATTTTCTTGCTTCCGAGTTGGTTGTTTTGGATTTCAAAATGGTAAATCTTTAGATTGAATTTAATCTAGGTCCAATTCTAGGGTTTAAGGTTAATTTGGATTTAATTCTCCAATTTCAACCTTCTTTATGGATTTGTGCCCTATATCACTATAAAAGGAAGCCTTCCTCTCTCATTTTATCCATCAAGTTTTGTGAGAACATCCACAATCGAGCAAGCAAGAAGGAGAAGGAAAGAAAGAAAGCATTCATTCATCTTCAAGCCAAGAATTCAAGCATTCAAGAATTCATCAAGGAGATCCATTATTAGCTATTGAAGGATTAAATCTCTTTGGAGCCCCCTTGAAGATTTCCCCATCCAAATAACAAAAAACCATTTTTCTTGTAGGTATAGGTACAGGATAGCGAATTGAAGTTTAGATCTGGATACCCTTTTTGGTGAACTTTCAAGATTTGTGAACATAATTTTTTTCAGAGGTCTGAGGGGTTGGATCCTCCCCCAGAGTAAGACCTTGCCCCTATATCTAGGTCAAGGACAACCTGACCTAAGAAGGACAAAAAATTTTTGGGTTTTCTCTATCTCGGCATTTCCAGTTCAAAGTAGGTGTAGAATTTCCCAAAACTATACACAGACATCAGAAATCAGCTTTTTCCAGATCTACCCTATTTTGAAGTTATTATTTTCCTTCCATTCATTTGAAATTTCAAGTACATACTTTCTATAGTGGATTATAGGATTTCCTCCTTTCTTCATATTCTCTTTTATTTGATTCAATTGTGCATTGATCACTTCTTTCTGATTAATCCATTTGGATCTCTCCTTTTGAGAATTTGGATTAAGGATAGGTCCTATATTTCCCCCTTGCATTATCTTATCTACCACTATTCAACCCTATTCTCATAATTATCTCATTCATTTTGGTGAGCAACTATTTCATATCATTCATTTTGGTGAACCCGACATACTTACCCTCTTTTCTTTTATGGAATTAGATGCCCTATTATGTTTTGTGGTATTATAATTCCCTTTATATTATCTTGTTGATGTTAGATTTTTCTTTTATGTTAAATCTTGCATGCTAATTAGATTTCTTGCTTCTATATTTCAAAAATACAAAAAAATTATAAAATCTCTTTCAAAATACAAAAATATTCATGCTTTATGTTTTCTTAGTTTAGTTCATTTGCATTACATTGGTTTATGAGCATTACTACTACTAGTCATACTTATAACATCCCAGTTAGAAGAAGTCATAGACTCATGGGTACTTTTGATCCTGAATCTTCCTCTCATTTCCTTAGGATCCTGGATGATACTTTGATTCTTCATGATTCCAATCCTATTATGGAGAAAAAATCTTCTCACTCATCTCATGATGAGGATGATGTTTTGAGATTTCCTCCTAAACAAGTCCAAAAACTTTCAACTAAACTTGATAAAATGGGTAATTGGCTTATTCAAGAAAACCATAATCAAGATTCTATTTAAGCTATAGATGCTCTTAAGAAAGTTCTTCATGATAGTGCTCAAGGTGTTAACCTCTTGCATGGTATTACTCACCTCTTGCATTCAAATGTTAAACCTTTAGCTCAAGAAGCTCAAGATTTAGGGTTGATTCCTTATGTCACTAGGGTAGAACCTTCTTCTATTCCTTTACCTAGTATTCTACTTATACTCCTTTTTTTACTGTGATGGTTCCCTTTGTTCCTATGAGTGTTCCTCATGTGTCCCTTCCTACATCACAACCTTCTTATCATAATGTTCCTTTTACCTATTCTAATCCTCTTCCAACTGTAGTTCCAAGTGTTCCTCCAATTTTATATTTCATCCCTACAACTTCTTACACTTTACCTAGTGTGTTTAATGTTTCTACTCCTATTTCCTCTATGATTCAACAATCATCAGTTTGTCTCAAACTGTGTCATCCTTACAACAAAAACTTGCATCCTTGACTCAAAACAAGTTTATCATTCCTATATGTGACATGGGAAGTCCTTTGTCCTGAGATATCATTCATACTCCTATTCCTCAGCAAGTTGATATGCCTCATCTTGAGAATTATAATGGAAAAGGAGACCATGTTCATCATGTTAAAACATTTCAAATCCTTTGTAGTGATTATGCTCATGATCATAGGATTTTAGCCAAGTTTTTTTGCTAGAACCTTTCATGACAAGGCCTTACAATGGTTTTGTTCCTTGCCTCCTTGTTCTATTGACTCATTTCCACAACTTTCCAATGCTTTTATTCAACAATTTCAAAACAACATTGGCCCGCAAGTGTCTTTGACTGATTTGATGCATTGTAAACAAAGTGCTAAGGAAAATTTGACTAAATTTATTAGTAGATTTAAGCATTTTCATGCTCAAATTTCCTATCATGTTCTTGATATTGATATTCAATGTATGTTTATTTCAAATTTGCAAAAGGATATTAGAGATAATATTATGCTTACTGAATTTACCTATTTTCAAAAACTTTGTGTAGTGCTTCATCATTATCAATTACAAGTGAGTCAATTTGAGAGAACCACTCCAATTTCTCATGTTCTAGTTGATAAAAGTGATGCTGCTCATAATCCAAACAAATTTCAAAAATTCAACAACTGTGTCAAGATAAACAAACAAGCAAATGCAGTTGCTGATCAAGTTGTTGTTGCATCTCACAATGCCACTTCTGCATCCACTGCTTTTTGATTAAATCATAGGTTTACTCCTCTTTTTGAATCTTTACATTCTATTATGAATAGGTTGTTAACTGCTAATATGATTACTTTACCTCCTATTCGACCTCTTTTACTTGCTATGATTGCATCTAAATCTTTTGATCCTAAATCTTTTTGTCAATATCATCATTAGAATGGTCATGGTACTGAGAAATGTTATTCTTTAAAACATAAGGTTCAAGACTTAATTGATTCTAATGCCTTGTCTTTTGATAATCTTGATGGTAGTGGGAACAAATATGTCTCTCCTCCTAATCAAAATCTTCAAATCTATATGAATCCTATAGGATTTAAATCCTTTACCTGTACATGATACTAATACCATTTCTCAGCCATCTTCTATAGAAATTGTGTATGATTCAAAGATGGATGATCTTAATCACATTTTTAATCAAGTGGAGCATGTTGTTCAATTTGTATCTCCACCTTAGCCTCAACCTCAGCTTCAAACTATACCTCAAGTTCCATCTCAACCTCAACCAAAACCTAAACCTAAATTGAAGAATCAACCTAAACCTCGATAACAACCTAAGAATAAAATACCTCAGGAACTTTTGGTTACCTTTGATGATTCTGAGACTATTAAAGCTCATGATGGTCCCCTTTACATTTATGCTAGGATTTCCCAGATACCTACTCTTGGTTGTCTTGTTGATCCTACATCCTTAGTCAATGTTATTACTGAAGAAAATCTTTTTATGAAAAATTTGCAACACGATTGTTATGATAGATCTGATGTGTGGATTCAAACTTGTAATGGTTTTCTTTATCCATCATTTGGTTCTATTAACTTGCTGGTTGAGCTTTGTGGTAAAATTGTGAACACTACCTTTGTTGTTATTCCTACTTTTGATCAATTTCAAGTTAAGCTTGGTTTGCCTTGGTTAAATGCCATGCATGTTTTTTCTTCACCTATCCATAAATGTCATAATTTTTTTCATGATGAAGAAGTAAAGATGGTTAATCATAGTTTATATCAACCTTCTAGGCCCAGAGATTTTGCTACTCTTGATGTCTTTTGGCCTTCATTTCCTAATTCATGTCCTCAACCTGATAATCTTTTCCACTCATATCAAGCCTATAAGCATCATAAGATTCTTGAATGAAGTGTACCTCTGATGGATCTTAATCATGGTCTTTTTCCTACACCTTCTATACCTCTTTTATCCATGGCTTCTACATCTATTAATCAAGTTCCTATTGTTGATCATCCAACTACTGATCTTCCTAAAGAACCTGTGAAGGATCTGGTAATTGTTCCTCCTAGTTCTCAACATATTTCAAGTAAAGAAAAATGTAATCGATCTACCAATGAAAATTGTAAGAAGCCTCATGCTCAAGATAAATCTCGTAATTCTATTCTTCAAAATTCTTTACTTTATTTTGATAAGCCTATGCACGATGTTGTTACTAATAATGATGTTAAGATGCATTATTGTGATGATTTTATTCATATCTTAGATCCTATTTTGATTAATCTGGATGAAGAAGATACTCTTGATGATTTTAATGATGAATATGAGACTATTGACATTGACAGTGATTTACCTAATATGCTTTCATCACAATTAACACTTACACCTAGTATCAAACATTGTGATTCTCAAGAGGATCCTTGTTTGGAACTGGCTATCATTCCTACTATTTTGGATATAATCCCTCTTGCGAGTTACCCATCTTCCCTAAATGATATAGAATGAGATGGGGAGAGTAGGTGGAATGCTTGATCAGCCCATCCTTTATGGTATCTTTTTTGTGTGTTTGTCTATTGTATTGTACTTATCCCATGATGTGTTTGCTAAATGTTGTTAGATTCTTTTATACAACCCTTGTTACTCAGTTGGTGCAAGGTGATAAAGGAGTCAAACCTATTGTACCATTCCTCTATATGTATCTCTATTCTTCTATATTTTTTTTCATGTTATGTTGTAATTTTTCTATTGTTTGTAAATGTTTCCTTGTGTAATCTGCTTGGATCTGCGACTTGGTAGCACTGATTCTTTTTGGTCTCCAGGTCATGGTCCAAAAAGATTCTTCTTTGTATCTCTTATGTGATCTTTCCTCTTTTGTGATTGTATTTCTACTTTCTTTGGGGAATGATGTCAATTCATTTGCAATAATATCATATATATATTATCTTATGATCGTACTGACCCCATGGAACGTAGACCCCTCCTTTGTTCTCTATATGTTTATGTGGTATTTCCCTTGATTTGTCTTCATCTCGGGGCATCTCGTAGTGGAAACATAATCAGTGGAGTTGTTTATGTTTCTGTTAAAGCCATTTCTCCTATTAAAGTGTTAGCAATGACTTTAATGTGGGAGCATACACTCTGCTCACCTATTGCACACACGCACTTTTTGATACACATATATTATTTTTCAAGATACATGTTCTCCCTTTTTTGGATTAATGACTAATCCTTAAAGAATGGATTTATATTTTAGGATCTCTTGATCCCTCTAGTTTCAAATTTTTGATCCCTTAAGGTCAAAGGTGTCCTTAAGACTGGATCTCTTTTGCTTTTGGTTTTACTCTTATGGAATAGAATATTCCTGAGGGTGACTCCTTAATGGGTTGACTAGTGAGTAGCCACATTCACTAGGTGGTTCAATTCCATCTTTCCAGTTGTGTCATTTCCTTGTGTGGTTCACAATGGGACATAAGTTCTCATTGGGTGAGATAATCACACCCTCTCTCTCTCTCTCTCTCTCTCTCTCTCTCTCTCTCTCTCTCTCTCTCTAGAGATGTCTCTCTTATTATGATCTTGGAGTTGATGAAGACTTGATTCCCTGGGGGCTTGAGGTTTTCTTTGTCCCTTTGATTATGAAAAGATTATCTTTTCATTATGATCTCCTTTACCAAGAGTTTTTATTGAGTCCATACTCTTGCTAAAGTGGGGGCTTAATGTATCATGTTAAAATGGAATCACTTCCATGATAAGAGCATTTATCCCTCTAAGTAAGTGGTCTAGGGTCATGTCAAGCACCTTGATTAGGTCTTTGCATGGATTTGGCTATTCCCCCCCTATTTTTCTTCTCTCTCCCTATTTCCAACCTCATTTCTGGCAATTTTCTCTAAGAATTTGAAGATCTTGACTTTCTAGGTCAAGGACAACCTAGTCCCTGACCTAGGTTAGAGATGACCTCATCCCTAACCTAGGGAAAAGACTACCTCATCCCTAACGCTAGGTCCAATTTCCAAATTCCAAGAGTTTCAGGATGTTAGGTTTTGGAAAACTTTATTTTCCCGCTTCCAGGTCAGCTGTTTCAGATTTTGGAATGGTAAATCCTTAAATTGCATTTAATCTAGGTCCACTTCTAGGGGTTAAGGTTAATTGGGATTTAATTCTCCAATGTTGGCCTTCTCTAGGGGTTTGTTCCCTAGATCGATATAAAAGGAAGCCTTCCTCTCTCAATTTATCCATCAAGTTTTGTGAGAACATCCACAATCAAGCAAGCAAGAAGGAGAAGGAAAGAAAGAAAGCATTCATTCATCTTCAAGCCAAGCATTCAAGCATTCAAGAATTCAAGCATTCATCAAGGAGATCTATTGTTAGCTATTGAAGGATTCAATCTCTTTGGATCCCCCTTGAAGATTTTCCCATGCAAACAACAAAAACCATTTTTCTTGTAGGTACAGGTACAAGATAGCGAATTGAAGTTTAGATCTAGATACCCTTTTCTATGAACTTCTGAGATCTGTGAACATAATTTATGTTGGAGCTCTGAGGGGTAGGATCTTTCCCTAAGGTAAGACATTGCCCTGCTATGTGGGTCAAGGATGACTTGACCTCAGAAGGACAAAAATTTTATGGGTTTTCTCTGTCTTGACATTTCCAGTCTGGAGCAGGTTGCAGAATTTCTTGAAAGTGTACACAGACATCAAAAATCAGCTTTTTCTAGATCTACCCTATTTTGAGGTTAGTATTTTCCTTCCATTCATTTGAAATTTCAATTACATGCTTTCTATAGTGGAATATAGGATTTCCTCCTTTCTTCATATTCTCCATTATTTGATTCAATTGTGCATTGATCACTTCTCTTTGATTAATCCATTTGGATCTCTCCTTTTGGGAATTTGGATTAAGGATAGGTCCTATATTTCCCCCTTGCATTATCTTATCTACTACTATTCAACCTTATTCTCATAATTATCCCATTCATTTTGGTGAGAAACTATTTCATATCATTCATCATGTATGGCATGTCACGCCGCCACCAAACCCTCTTTGTTTATAAGGGCTCCAAACTCTAATCACCTCTTATGAGTGGTCTATTGATACTAGTGCTCACTATTTGGTAGGCCTTGTGTATAATCAAACTATTGAGCCACTAGGTCTACCCTGTACTTGTTAGAAATTAAATTCCACCAAGATAACTAAGAGGGGGAGTGAATCATTTATATGAATACAATAACTTTTATTAATCTTATCATATCTAAAACATGTGATTAACATAAATAGAAACACTAAAAAGATAACCATACACAATGACACCAAATTTTTTAACTAGGGAACCTCTTGATCAGAGAGTAAACCCCAGTGAGGATGGTACCCACAAAATATGTACTAATATTAAAATTCCTTGTGAGAGGATGGACCTTGTTAGGAGTCTATGAAATACATTCAGTACATATTACTCCCTATTAGGAGACTTTGAATCCCTATGAGGAGATTCCAACCCTTTTAAGAGTTGCAGAAGATAGAAGGACCCACTGTCCAAAAAAATTCAAGGGAAATATCATCGAACATTATTTTCAAGTGATATTTTATAGCACTATGGATCACTTGAGGTTTGTCATTTATGGAAACACTTATGTTTGGAGTGATCACATGTTGACAATATTTCCACTGGAGTCACAGTCATGAAAATGACTAAGTCCAAAATCAGGATAACAGGGTATAGTGCTACAGTTTTGGTCAGTGATGAAAACATACAAGGTATTAGAGCTTGCAAAGTTAACTGAAGGTGTTTTGAGATATATACATGCTTCATTTAAGAGCACATGAGTTTTGGTTACCAAATCTATGAGATACAATGTTCAAAATGTATGTGAAGATAGTAAAATAGCATAACAAGGTATATGAACGATTGCGAAGATCAAGGATAGTATAATGGATATGGTAACATGATAAGATAGGTGAATAGAGTATATTTCCAACTCTTTGGTAATATAAGATTGTTGACTCCATAATTATCATTTGAATAAGTTATTATTATGTTTTAGATGGTATTTGTGAAGCTGACTTGAAGGCTAACTTTGTATAAGTATAGAATGCTTTTTGTGAAAGAGATGTAATGGTTATGTTATGATGATGAAGAAAGATTTTGAATTTGAAAGTAGAGATTAGATACAAGATCAGTAAGAGGCCAAGCTATAACTAGAACTATCTAAGCAAGATAAGTTCTTGTATAGTTCACTTTTTGAGAACTCATTTGAGACAGTTTTGATTTTAAGAGAAAGTGTGCTCACCACCTTTAACGAGGTGTTTTGTATACCCCTAGCAAGGTTTTGTATTCCTCTAACAAGGAAATTTACTATGTAACAATCAGCTCCTAACAGGGATAGATCTCCTAATAGAGATATTATATTTTAGTACATATTTGTGGGTACCATCCCCACTAGGGTTTTCCCTTAGCCAAGGTTTCCTCGAGCACAAATCATGGGGTCATGAGTAATGTGTTATCCCTATGATAAATTGATAAATAATAGCTATGATGAATTTGGGATTCATTTCAAGAAATTAGAGAGCAAAGAAGATGATCATATATGGAAGGTGAAATTTTTAAACAAAGCAGTGGTTCAGGGAGAGACAGTAGATAATACTGTGTCTTCGCATGATGATTTCTTTGAGGCATCAACCTAAAGAGTCGTATGGCCTTATGGGGAGCATTTTATGCAATGAACAAGAAATATCTAGCCCCTGTATATGTGTAGTAAGTGTTTATAGCTAAACGTGGATCTCTAATCCAGCCATAAACACAACATAGTCATTGCTCACAAATTGAATTATGAAAATGAGTATGAAATACTCAATTCACAAATTCATAATGAATCGACCTGTTGCCTCCTAATTAGTTGGGGTGTTTAATTACTCTCAGATTGGAGAGCCAACAACCATTAGACCAAACTAAGATGGAGGATTTAGAAGCATGAAAGATTGAAAAAAATGAAACTAAGCTAAGATGAATGTGCAATTAATTCTAAGAATGAAGATGTAATTACACTAAGAACTTGAAATAAAATATGCAAATTAAGATAATAACAAAAGGAAAATTATGCTAGTATGAGAATGCAGTTAACACTAAAATGAGAATTTAAACTAATTGCAATGAAAGCTTGAAAATATGAAAATTGAGACTAAAATTGGCTATAGTTTAGTTACTCTCACAATTGCCTCTTTCGAATGAGGAAGAAGATTCATTATATAGACAAGCCCAAGGAGAGACTGAAGAGGTTCTTGAAATGAAACAGGTGACTCTTCATTCCCAATTGAGACAAATATTGAAAGATTTATTTAATTAAGAGAATGAATTATTGCCACATATAGGTGACCTTTTGAGTAATTTGAATTATTAAATTCAAATAAAGAGGTGTCCATTCAAATAACTAAATAAGATTAATTCCTTTTATGTGTATTAGCTAAAGGGGGTGGATTTTAATTTAATTTAAAGCACTTAGGACTTTAGAATTAAATCAATTTATCATAGGGATTATTTAGCTAATAAAGTCAAATACTTAGGAATTAATTATAGCGTAAGATTAATGCAATTTAGGGTTTTTTCAATTGACATCAAGCTAAATAAAGTCAGGTAGGAGAGAGAAAATTGCCTAGTAAAATAGGACTTTGATGATGTAAAATTGAATAAAAATGCACCAAAATTGATTGAAATTATTAGGTGCCAATTTTGGGGTATTACATTTTCCCCTCTTTGAATTTATGTGTGAGCAGCGTGTTGATTCAAAGAATAGTCTGATGTGATAGATGAGGTTTTAGGATTATCCCCAGAATGGAGCTTAACCCTTGGAAGTCAAGGTTAGGATGCCAAGACACCAAAATAGATCAAATTGCAGAACCACCTCCAAAACAAGGCATGATTCTCCGAAGTCTAAGTTAGATTGCAAAGACGACGGTCTAATGACAACTTGGGAGGAGACTAAAATCAAGGTTAGATTACCCCAACACTGATTGATCGAATGATGACAGATGTAGATTTAGGACTAATCTCCAGAATCAGGGTTAGATTGCCCCAATACGAAGCTTAGCCCTTTGAGACCCAGGTTAGATTCCCCAGATAATGGTCCAAAAGAGATTTTGAGAGCCATCTTTAGAACAAAGCTTGACTCCCAAGAATTAGGGTTAGATTGCCCCAACACCCAATAGATTTCAAGAACCATCTCCAGAATGAAGCTTGATTCTCGAGGATTCAAGCTAGATTACTCAGATACCTAAAAGATAGATGACAAGATGACTAGATGTGAGGCACAAAGATTCCCCTAGAGAAGAGATGCCCCAAGCAATGAGGACTTTGATTTAGATCAGATTGAAGTGAGACTAGTTTGAAAAGATTCAAATGATGCAATCATCCTGCCCCCTCGGGAGTGAAATCAAAAGATGACATATCAAAAGGATGATTAACAACAAGAGGTTTTAGAATAGAAGCAATCATACTAGATTCAAGAAGCTGCAGAAGTAATTTGAAGCAGTTGGGAGGTCCTGTTGACCAAGTTTGACCATAGTTGACCATGTTTGACCAAATTTGACTAGGGTTGACTTTGATGAAAAGATTGAAGATCTCAAGAAGATGATCAAAAAGATGAGGATCTGGTAGGAAAATGATGCCAGAAGGCTAACTATACAAGCGTCCGACCCCAAAGGATCCCAGAATTTAAAATGCAATTTTGAGCTATCTAGAGATGTCAAATTGCAATTTTGATCCCGAAAATGGATTCAGAGTAGTTGACTTAGCCAAGGGTGCAATTTTCACGCAAAATGGAGCACTTTTGAAAATTAGGTCAAAAGCTATATAAGTCCCGGAGGGGTCATTTTAAATTCATTATTCACTTTGTCTTATTGTGATTCGAGCTCTGAGAGATAATGGAGGACATTCTAGTGCACATGCATTGATTTGAGCACTAGTGATGACATGCCTAGCCACCGAAGTATGACGCACCTATGAGTAGTCGATAAACCTCCTTGCATTTCAATTTTTACTACTTTCTAGGTCGATTTAGGCTAGATCTAGCATGTTTTAGGTCATGTTCTTCAAGTCTCGCATGAGGAAATAGTTTCCTTGTGCTGGCCTAGATCGCCCTTTGTGTGAGGAAATGGTTTCCTCGCATGGGTTAGGGCTTCCTCACCTAGGGCTTTTCTATGACCTCATGCGAAGCACTTGTGGATGTCACGTGAGATTTCATCTTCTCGCGCATGAAGAGATCTTGTCTCGCACGAAGGAACAGCTTCCTCATGCGGGAAGCTATTGTACTGTTATTAAAAATTTTGCCAAAATTTGCTAAATTTGCATGAAATCAACCAAGTAGAGCGTCGCAGAGTCATTTCTAGGATAGATGCATTGTTGTATTTTGTTTTTCTGAAAACCATCATGTCGATATATTGATCTAATGTCGTCGCTTGCTTTGCAGGTTGACTTCCCTGATGTTGCCTTTTGGTCACATCACCCAGTGATCACTACATTAGTTTAGAGATTGATAGATGCTAAGGGTGCCCACATTGATGGGCTAGGATTAGGATACTTGTGTGATATACCTGACATTCAAGTAAATCACAGTCTTCTTGGTGCACTTGTCAAGCATTTCCATTCAGAGATGAACACCTTTCATTTGCCACTAGGGGAGTTGACTGTCACTCCCAAGGATATTTATCAGATCTTGTGGATACCCATCCATAGAGCCCAAGTAGAGTATGATGTACAGCTGAGGGCAAGCATAGTGGCATTGAGGACCATATTTTGAGATGGGCTAGTGATGGGTCAGGCCATCTCTTTGGAGGATTTGATCAGCAAGTACGGTGGTGCTCACCCATTAGCTATTGTCCTAGCTATGTTCCTGAGTTGTTACCTGGTTCCTGATCGAGGTTAGCATGGTTTGGAGTGTAGCTAGGGGTTGATGTTGTAGTGAATGCTGGCTAGACCAGCAATCAAATTCAAATGGGGTGAGTGCATGCTTGCCCATATGTACCATGAGATGCACAAGATCATGTATTGAGGGGCTAGGACCATAGCAATAGGTGTATTCATTCTATAGATCTGGGCCTGGGAGCATCTCCCTATTTGCAGGCCTATATTCCATGATACACGGTAGCAGCTTGATCCTTACATATATAGGTACATAGGTCCGATAGCTCAGCCCTTGCCAGGTTAAGATAGAGCAGTGGCGTAGATAGCTCGATGACATGGTAGTTGTAGTTTGGAGACCTTGGGTTGCTACCAAGCCATGGGATGATGCTTAGCGTGAGCTATCACACATGTTTATTTTGCACCCACTAATCGGGTGTACTATTTCTATTATTGATCTTTTTCTTATCACACATGTCTTGCGTCAGTTTGGGAGACAGCAAGACATCTCCTAGGAGTACTGCCCCTATTCCCACTTCATTGGTGAGGAGAAGAAGGGGTGGCACTAGAGATTATATCTAGGTAGATGTACGATCGAGGCACAAGTACTTGTAGTGCATTAGGATTATATGGTGGATGTCACCAATGTAGGGATGATGCCTGCATATAGAGATCACTTCCTAGCCCATCCTTTCCCTAGATTTATAGTTAGGATGGGTCAGGGAGCACAGTAGCAACCCGCACAATAGCAGCCAAAAGGACAGTAGTAGCAATAGTAGGTACCTTCCCAGCAATAGATACCACTACAGAGGCCTGGGCAGAGAGCATTGAGGCCATGGATAGGGTAGACAGACATCCCTCCTAGGATGATGGGATCATATGTAGGTGCTGGGAGCAGTGGGACTCAGCAGAGATCCACTAGGTAGAGGATAGGGGATCCATCATAATAGACACCTCTGGGTGATGATACAGATATGTAGGATGTTCCTATAGGAGCACAAGCACCATAGCTACAAGAGGCTCTCAGGAAGAGTCAGGAGAGGGTCAGGTAGGTTCAGTGTGAGAGAGATGAATACCACACATGAGTCATCATACAAGAGACCCATGTAGTTGATCAAGAGTGGGAGATTAGAGAGCTATGAGAGGAGTTAGCACAATTATGGATAGAGACTAGATATGAGGCTACTCAGGTAGCTTATTATTATACGGAATATTGTGGAGTTGTTCCAGATTTAGAAGAGCAGGTGCCTCCACTTTTTGAATACATCGGAGCACCATAAGAACCACCACAAGCACCTCCAAATTAGGCACCTCCACAGAGACTGATGCCTCCTCCTTAGGGACCACCATAGCAAGCTCCTCCACCTCCACCTCCTCCAGCAGGTGATAGTGGGTAGAGTTAGATACATTTTGATACACATTGTAGCTTCATATTGATACTGTGCTCAAGTAGCACCATCATTTTTTTGTACATGACATTGATTTGACCGAGATATATATTGAGATCACTATTTTGACATCATTGTACTTGTTTATATATTGCTTTGATATTGATTTTTTATGAAATGTTTCCTAGATGATTTAGATGTATGGATTAGATATGTATGAGATGCGCATGCTTTCTTTTATGCTATGAATATGCACATGTTTAAATGCAATGATAGATGATAGATGGATATGATGATGTAGCATGTATGCATATAATGGATGGAATGTGGGATGCAAAATGTAATGTATGATTTGATTTATGCTTATAATGGATGCACATGTATATGTAGTTGTAAAATGTATGCATATGGGTTTATGATAATGCAATGAATATGCAATGTATGTGGTACTAATCACCTCATGCAAGATGTTGCAATATATGATAGTTACTAATCAAAAGAATGTTTGAAGATCGAGATCAAGGACCAGACACTTGTGCAGTCATGATGAACCTAGGACAAAAGATGAGAACCTTCGATGAATAGAAGACAATCAAGAGAGCACCAAAACACTCTCTCAATGCAAGCCTAGAATGAAAATGCAAGCCTAAACTAGATGCAACCCTAGGGCTTGGTTGTTGGACTCATCGTATTATCATCATAGAGTTTTTAGCAATGAACATTTGCAAGATGCCACACAATCCTCACTGACATTGCAATCATGAGAATATGAATATGACATAAGTCTTAGATTTTTTGGAATGAGGTGTAAGCATTAAGGCACAAGAAGCCAAAATGACCTGAACATCTATTCCTTTTGATTTAGCAAGTTAACATAAGCATTAAAGCATAATTGCTAGAATGACCTAAATGTTTCTTGTGAAAAAACACACTAGACACATGAGAGTTCCTTCTTTTTCCAAAGATTTCTATCAGTGACCCTTACGTTCACTTAGTAGGATGAGCGTTTGCAATTTCACTTGTAGCAGAAAGAAGTCTCTCAAACAAACATGGAGAAGAACCAACCTCACCAAAGCATCCATATAAAAGGATTCAAGGTACACATGGCCATCCAATATGAGATGAAGGCTCTTACAGATAGACACCCCTCTTAGATAGATTCATTGGATCATTGGAACTAAACCAACAAATAGAAAGCAAAGAAAAATATCATGCCCCTAGTCTTCATGTTTCTCAGTCAAGAAAGACATCTTTGATTCACTCGAGGGGAAATGATAAAGAAAAAAAACAAGCACTCAAATGAAAAGTTAAGCACACTTAAAAGGAACACAAATTCAATTTTAGTTTCAATTTAAGTTTGTGTTCAAGCAGATTGAAGTCGAATCAGAAATGTACAATGTTTGAAATCTCAATAGGATAGCGACAGTAGGTAGACACAGTGAGAACCACTGGTGACCATCATGAGAGATGAAGTCTCAAGAAGATATCTGAGTGTGAACCAAGTATCAGCAGGTGGATGCAGTGAGAACCACTGGTGATCGATACAAGGAATCTTCTCGAAAGACAAAATTAAGCATGAATAAAACATCAGCAGGCAAACACAGTGAGAACCACTGGTGACTAACGTAAGGAAGATATCCCAAAAGAGAGGATTTTGAATGAGATCTAGGTATTAGTAGGCAGGCACAGTGGGGACCACTAGCAACCGATACACGAGAGATCCTCTGTTGGTTCCCAAAATGGACTTTATGCTTTGACAAGCAACCAATACATCTACAAATTTTAAGGATGGGTTAGATCCAAATGTTTAGTTCTAAAGATGATTAGACCAACTATAGGGACAAGACTGCCCTCTGCACTTTTGGCTCTGCAAAACCAAGGAGGGTGCTCCTAATCTAGTAAAACAAGACCTATTTCACTAATCACTGACTAGATTTAAATATAACAGATGGATGGTAAGAAAATACTAAATGAGAACCACTCATTCATTGATTCTCCATTACCATAAGATGAGACAGAATAGGTAGGTCACAATACTTCACATATGTTCGATAAATTTGTATCAAATGGGGGAGTAAAATAGAACCCTATCAAACACTGATCTCTATAAAAGGGACTCACTACTGACCAGTGTCTTATCCATTGGGTAACACCTCCACTAAAAGATTGTTATACATAAACAAATATATTGAACTTTGAATGATCTTTATCCTTTGAAAATGCTAATCACCCCGTGGTGGATTTTATCAAAGGAGACCTAGATTCACACTACTTACTGGTATATCCATATGCAGAACTTTAAAGAATTTATGTCATATCTAGAGATTTTTAATCTGATCCTGGATCAGAGCTGAAGAATATAAACATACACATAGAGTTTATCCATGCAACGAATTTTATCAATTCATAACTCAAAGAGAAATACACAAGGAGAGATATAAACTTAGGAACTTATTCAAATGCTATATCAGTATCATGTAAACAAAATGCTTTCTAGTGCAACTTTCTGAATATTCAACCAAACCAACAATACTACTCTTTATAAAAAACATGCCTAATACAGTCTATAGTACCCTAGACTGAGAGCAAGGTCATTAGTTGGTGTGATGAGACTGAATAGAAGAATAAAATTACATCTACTACCCAAACCATAGAGCACTCAGGACCAATTCTAAGAAAAAACCAGAGAATTACGAACCTTAATGGAACCAAGAAATGATTGAAACTCCAGGAGTTAAGCATAGCTTCAAACCCTCTATGGAGACCAGGATTTTGGAACCCTGAAAAACAATGGAAGAAATCTCAATATATGGAGAGGAAGGAAATAAACCTAAAAATATCTCAACCATGACACCTATCTCCTTCAACAAAACAACTCTGCAAATAACTTCATTTCCCTCCAAAATCTAACCTTGAAGTTAAAATCACTCACTAGTCTTTCCTGCTTGTCCAAAACTAATTATTGATGGCGCCAATGAAACTGTCAGTTCCTATGATTTCCAATGGTATATTATACTTGCATATTCAGGAAAAAATTGAGCCCTCAGCACCATTTTCAAATTTCAACTCCCATCAGTAACTGTCACATAAATTTTGAAATTTATGCATATAGTTTGAACTTTCATATTTGTTTTAAATCCTGAACAAATTTAAAAATGAGTGGGTCCCACATGTGCCACATGGCACAATTTGATTCATCTAACCTACCACCTCAATGCCACCTAGACCTTTGCATTTCACATATGCCACATGTCACTTGCTGGTTGGCTTGTATCTCCACCTGGGCAAATGAACACAATATCTTGCCATGTCATCATGTGTGCCACGTTTCACCTTGTCACATGTTCGCACGGGCCAAATTCAGCCCTTGCAATCATGCGACCACCGTCAGATGGTGGCACAAATCTTGAGGCCATCGTTCCTACACAATGTACACTTCATCAAAATTACTACCTTTTATGGGGCCCTCTGTTCTGTCACCACTAACTCATCA
Organism: Chamaecyparis obtusa; assembly: GCA_027943335.1. Lineage (NCBI taxonomy): Eukaryota > Viridiplantae > Streptophyta > Pinopsida > Cupressales > Cupressaceae > Chamaecyparis > Chamaecyparis obtusa. The sequence goes on from BSBK01000090.1 coordinate 620,850, forward strand.
CCAATCAGGCACCTTGGTTTCCGTGTGCACAGTCATACCTTTTCACAAGCATCCATTTCCTTGGACAATAGCATAGTATGTGTTTCATGTTATAAACTTTCTATTCTTCTTTCCCACTAGCAATGTGGGATATATCTCCATAAGAACACAACCCACTGCCATATGCTAGTGTGCAAAAGGGAGAGCCTTGGCAACACTAGCCGCTCCATACATACTCCTCCATCGAATGCCCAATTTCCCTACAACATTCAACCCAAGACAGCCTCCACACACCCAATTTCCACCTTTCTTTGGGCCTGCATACTCTAACAAAGGCCTATGATAATGGCATGCAAAAGTAATGCCCCCGGAATATCTTTCCTTGGCTGAGGCACACACCTCATTTTTCCAAACGATGGCATCCTTCAAATTTCCTATTTGGTATATTTCATGCTCATGCATTGCATCCTTGTTTATATTTTCTTTATGCTGGTCACCTACCTTGCAATTCCTGGCACTTCCCACTCATGCAAGGCTCCACCAACTGATGCGTAGATCTCCTGCTAACTGGTATTCATGCAACCACTAGTTCTCAGATTGTTGGTATTCAATAAAATAGCCGCAGTCCCCAATCTCCTTGGGCATGGTAGTCTCCTGGCTTTTATCACTGGCATCTACTTTAAACAAAATGCAAGCATCTTATTCATCATGTGCTGGCTTTGGTTTGCTAGCTCTATAACTTTACGGCCTACAAGTGGTGTCTACCTAAAGGGGCATACATAACATTTTGGAAGCATGCACATCCCACAATAATAACATTTCTCTCCACAAGAACTCATAGCATGGGAAGGAAAGGATGCACCAAAACTAGTGATGGTTCCCTTTCTTTTTGGCTTCAAATGTACGTACCAGTCCAAGAATGACTGGCAACCTCCATATACAAAAGCTGCATTAAGTGTTCTTTAGACTTTCTCAATTGTCACCATGACTAGCTGACTTGGTGTTTTGTACTAAAAATTGGAGAGATTCTCGAAGACTTATTACCCACCATGATTTACAAGGGGTCGTATTTCAAAAGGACCAACAAATATACTAGATTGAAAACTCTCCCTCATTACTATTTCACAAAATTGATGAGGTGGTGCACTAGAAGCTTCCAATGATACTTAAATTTCAAAAATGAACCGATAGGGTGATGGGAACCTTTTCCAATTAGCTCATGCTGAAGATTGATCATTTCCAACTTTGTAGAGAGGTTTGTAAAACACTCTTAAAACCTGTGTACATTTGTTGCAGGAGAATCTAAATTGACCGAACCTGGCATACTTTCATTTGTTGAATGTGACTCCTAGGAGCCTATTTCACATAAGGTGATAAATAAACCATGTCTTTCTTCATGATTTAACAATAAACTAAACTGCTTGATCATTGAGTTGAGCAAAACCACATCTAAGAAAAGATTTGTGTAAATTCTTTGGCACCATGCACTTTTGAAAATAAAAAATAAAACCCATGTGACTATGCCAGGCATGCTCCATAATCATTGGGAATCAACATGGTAAGTCCATGCTAACCATCTCGGAACCCAACCAACTTTACAGTTTATTACTCGCATATAGAAAAAGTCAATCTTCTCACTCTATATTTTTTTATCATTTGGCATACCCCTAGGATTGTAAATTGAGGTAAACAATTGTCCCAACGTTGCAAGGTATGAGGAGCTCCTTCTATGAACCCTGGTGTAATTCCATTATCCTTGAACTCATTTTGATATCCTCAAGCCCTCTCTTTAAAATACTTTGACTACAAACAAATGACCTAGCCTGCTTCTGATTCCTCTTTCTTAGAAACATCTTTACAAAACTACCAAATAACACCACTTGCCCTTTGGAAACAGCTTCAAAACTTGGTCAAAAGACCTTACGAGAGTGCGTCATCAGGAGCATAGGTTTATCTTCCACATATGAGTATGCTTGTCAGAGGAAAATTCTCAAAAATAATTGAGCCAAAAGATATGACTGAACAAACATGACCATTTGAAAAACTAGTTCTGTATGCACCATCAAATTCACAAAAGTCACCTCCGAAACTAGCATAAAAGACTCACCCAATGAAACTTTCATGAAATGGTGACCTAGGCACTAATTCACCTTAACACAAGGAAAATGAATCCATAACTAGCTCACTCCAAAGATCAATTTTCCAATTACAATCAAATGCCAAAGTTAGCACATTAATAATACTCAGGATTCAAAATAGCAAAATATGCATAAACTAGGTTTAGAATTGGCTTCAGAAAGTGGTCAAAAGGATTGGCACAGACCCCAAAAACTTTAGACAAGTACTCTTCCAGGTCTACAATATGGATCATCATTTAATTATGCTTGACCTCGAACCGGGTGCAAATGGAAAGATGACAAAGTATGCCACTTAGAAAACTGAACTGTGCACTTTTGGCAAAACTTAATAATCTGCAAATGAAATGACTTTGGAAAATAGGTCAAACGGGCACATGAGAGGCTAAAAATTGGCATGGATGCTCTCCTTCATGCCTACAATATGATACAATAATTGGAATGCAATGAAAAATCATAGGGCAAAAAGTACACTCCCTCAAAGTGGGCCACTTAGTAAAATTTTGGAAACACAAAAAATGCAGATTTAAGGTGAACACCTTTAAACAACTATCTCCAAAACTCATCAGAATTGATAACTGAAAGTTGTAACCCATTCCATTTACTCCATGATAGGTTTATAACATGTTCCCCAATTGGTATGTCATGAAAATCATCGGGTCACATTTTACTTGCACTTCAAGTAGGCAACTTCAAAAAAAATTTCAGGGGTACTCACCTTGCCTTAGAGAAAATTTTAAATTGGTCACTCCAAATTTGTGCCAAATTTGCGAGTACCAACATCCTCAAGGAGAGAAATCTCATAAGTAGCTAGGCATCAGCAGGCAGATGTAGTGAGAACCACGGGTGACTGATGCACAAACAAAACTTCTAAAAGTGATAGGATAATGCCCCCTAGACCAGGAAGATGCCCCCAAGTGTAACCAGTTCCAATCCATGAAGAGTCGAGGAAAACCTTGAGGATAACTGAAAGCAAGTGCATGAGCTAGCAAACCAAAGCGGGAAACAGACTAAAGTAGGAAACAAAGGAAGCAAACTAAACTGGGAATGCAAGGAAACTAAAGCAGGAAACTAAGAGCCAAGAGACGTTGAGATGAGATATAGCTTCTAGAAACAAGAGGCACTTGCTTACCAGGTTTTCACCATCTTGGTAGAGATTCTATTTTTTCTACCATGACGCTTGTTTACCAGGTTTTCATCAATGGCACATTTTTCTTCTTTTTCAATTTTTTTGTACTTTTCTCTTTTTTTTATTTTTTTTTATTTTTTCTTTTTTTTAATATTTTTGTATTTTTTATCTTTTGATTTTTTTTGTATTTTTTCAAATTTTCTTTTTTTTTTTTTTGAGTATTATCAAGGCGCCTATTCACTAGGTTTTCACCAGGATAATAGATACATCAAAGCTCTTGTTTGCCAGGTTTTCACTAAGATGATCATTTTTTTAAGGACATTTTGCAATTTTTAGGATTTTTTGACAATAAACCATTTTTTTGGATTTTTTCAAGATCAATAAGTATGTACATGAGCACATAGAGAATGTCTCAACTATAGAACTTTAGATGAAGAGTTTTGATTGACTCTTTGAGTTGCTCTCCTTCAGGGTAGAGAGTTGGTAAGCACCAGACCCAAATGTTGCAGTAATAATGTATGGACCAAGCCAGCTTGGTTCAAATTTCCCTTTCTAGACCCACTGCTGCTGATTCTTGGGGTTTTCTCTCAGGACGAGATCACCCACTTGGAATTCCCTTTGTCTGACTTTCTTATTGTAGGATTTTCACTTCTCTTTTGGTATGCTTGAAGATGATTGAACACCACCTTCCAACGTTCATCCAGTAACTCTAGCTCTTGTAGCTGGGATATTCTAATGTCTTCATCAGTAATGAGGTCCTTCAGAGAGACTCGCAATGTAGGAATCTTGACCTCAATAGGCAATACTACATATGCTCCATAAACCAAGGCAAAGGGCATGGCCCTTTCTGGTGTTTGAATGCTTGTTATATAGGCCCATAAAGCTAGATTAATCTGGAGGTGCCAATCTCTACTAGATTTATGAACTATTATGTGCAAGATTTTGAGAATTGTCTTATTAGAAGCTTTTGCTTGTCCATTACCCTGGGGATAATAGATATACGACCAATGCTAAATAATCCTAAATTTGGTGCATAACTCTTTCAGGTCCTTGTTCTTGAATTGTCCCCCATTGTTAGTGATAATGGATAAGGGTACACCATATCTACAAATGATGTAGTTTAGTATAAACATAGCCACAGGTTTGCCATCAACTATAGTCAGAGGCACTGCCTCAACCCATTTAGTAAAGTAATATGTAGCTATGATAATAAACTTATGTCCTCTTAAAGAAGAAGGATGTATCTAACCTACCAAGTCAAAGGCCCATTGCTAAAATGGCCAAAAATTGATGAAAGGAATAAGCTCTTTAACAGGAGCATGGATCATATTTTCATGAAATTGGCACTATTTACAAGCCTTGGCATATTGAATAGCTTCTTTCTCCATATTCAGCCAGTAGTAACTAGCTCTAATAAGTTTATGAGCTAACGTTAGACCACTCGAATGAGACCCACAAATACCTTCATGTACCTCAGCTAATGCACGTTTGGACTCATCAGGTTCTAGACACCTAAGGAGGGTACCGTCTAGACCCTGTCTATACAATTCATTTTCTATGATGACATACCATGAAGCATTACAAATGAGGTGACATCTTTCATTCTGGGTATAGGTGTCTAGAATTATTTGGTCACGGAGGTTGGAATAGATATGGTGGTAGTAGGATGAATCATGTCCAATGACTGAATAGATCATCCTAGATTTGGGAATGTCATAAGCTGGGTAGCGTAATGTCTCCACCAGGAATTCATGTTTGAAGTCATTTTCTAGCATCTGTAACATTGAGGCAAGAGTGGCCATAGCATTAGCTTCTTTATTGTCTTCCCTTGGAACTTGTTGGAAAGAGATGTGTGCAAAATACAGTTTGAGATCATCCACCATTCATTTGTAAGGCACTAACTTGTCATCTTTTATTTGATAGACATCATTAACTTGTTTGATGATTAACTGAGAGTCTCCAAAGACCTTGAGCTCATCTACATGCCATTCAATGGCTATCTTCATACTAGTGATGAGAGCTTCATATTCAGCTATGATGTTTGTACAGGGAAACAACATTTTATAAGCTTTAGGCAATGAGTATCTTTGAGGTGTTATAAATAGAATGCCTGCACCTGATCCTTGCTAGGTGAATGATCCATCAAAGAACATGCTCAAAGACTAATGTGTGAGAAGCATGATGGATTCATCTAAAAATTCAATGTTCAAAGGTTGGATATCTTTCAGAGGAGCTTTCACCAATTGATCAGCAATTGCTTGTCCTTTAATGGCTTTTCTTTCCACATACTCAATGTCAAATTCACTAAGTATCATAACCCATTTTGCTAATCTACTCGTGAGGGAAGCTTTGCTCAATAAATACTTTAGTGGATCAATTTTTTCAATGAGCCTCGTAGTGTGAGCCAACATATAATGTCATAGTTTTTGTGAAGCAAACACTACTGCTAGACAAGCTTTTTCAATGACTGAATAGTTCATTTCATAAGAGACCAATGTTCTACTGATATAATAAATAGCTCTCTCTTTGTTGTTCTGATCCTCTTGAGCTAGGAGAGCACCCAAAGATGTGTTCATGGTTGAGATGTATAATATGAGTGGCTTCCCATGAATAGGAGGCATCAATATGGGTGGATTAGCAAGATACTATTTAATTTGAATGATTCCCTTGTCACATTCTTCATTGCATTCATAAGTCACACCCTTATGCAAAGTTTTAGTGAATGGTTGTGACTTGTCAGCCAACTATGAAATAAAGCGCCGAATAGATTTTAGCCTTCCCTGAAGTCCTCTCATCTGACTGATGTTCTTAGGTGGAGGCATTTCCATAATAGCTTGAACTTTTTGCTGGGTCAATTTCTATGCCTTTAGCTAAAATGATGTAACCCAAGAGTTTCCTAGAAGTGACACCGAATGCACATTTTTTGGGATTAAGTCTGGGACTAAATTGTTCCATGCAATCAAGTATGAGACCCAAATCTATAAGATGAGTTTTTCACTACATGCTTTTGGCCAAAGTGTCATCTACATAATCTTCCATTGTTTTATGCATCATATCATGGAAAATGGTAGTGACAGCTCTCCGATATGTTGCTCTAGCATTCTTAAGCCCAAAAGGCATGACATTCCAGCAAAAGGTGCCCCAGGAACATGTGAAAGCAATATTTTCTTGATCTTCTAGCGTAATTTTTATTTGATTATAGCCAGAAAAGCCATCCATCAAGGAATACATTTCATAGCATGCTACCATGTCCACTATCATATCAATATTAGGCAATGGGAAGTCATCTTTTGGACATGCCTTATTTAGATCCCAGAAGTCTGTGCACACACAAATGGATTTATCATGTTTGGTGATTGGAATAATATTTGAAATCCACTCTGCATAATCAATAGTCCTTATGAAACCAGCCTTAAGAAGCTTTTCTAGCTATGCTTTGACTAAAAGTGTCACGTGTGGATGCATCTTTCGAAGCTTTTATTTGACAGGTTTGATACCTGGTGCAATAGACAGATGGTGCATGATTAGATTGGGTTCCAATCCATGCATATTAGAGTAAGTCCATGCAAAGTTTATCTTTTTTCTTTGAAAGAAGCTAGCGAACTCTTCCTTTTCTTTTTCAAATAATGACTATGCTAGATGAACAATTTGTGGAGTAGCCTTTGTTCCCAAATTCACCAGTTGTGTCAGCTCAATCAATACTGATGATCTCTCTTGAAAATGGCTCGGGAGCGTATCAAGTATCTCATCCTTGGGCACCTCAGAAAGGTTTTCACCATTGGATATGTCTTTTATTTTTACTATTTTTGGCTCTGATACTGCCATAGTGTGGTTTTCACCATCAGAGCGTCTATTTTTTCTTCTTTTAATTTTTTGACTAAGGTACTTGATATCTGCCTCTCTCATGCTGACACTGCTTTCACTAGTGGAGGACATTATAGGTTCAATAGAATGGAGGTAGCAAGCTAGAGTGTAATCATTCTGGAATGTTAGGACTTCATTGAATGGGAAGGGGGAATTCCAGTCGATGAGATTGGGACGGTGGAGTGAAAGAGTAGTAGTGGTTGGTTCAATTGTGTTCACAGTATAATCATCAAAAACATGAATGAGCAAGTCAAGACCTAGAGCAATTTCATCCAAAGGAGTTTTTGAATCCCTATGAGACCTTACATCAGAATTAGAGGAAAAGTTGACACCAATGGCATCTAATTCATGTGTCCTAATGCTAGACCCTTCACCTACTTCAAGAAGGTTTTCATATACATGAACAGTATCTATGTCTACATCAAAAGTAGCATCAGACAAAGAGTCAAACTCATATTCATGTGAATCAGTACTTGATGTGGGAATTCCATTAGCACTAGTAGTATCATCAGACTCATTACTATCTCTTGTGGCATTAACAACTTGTTGAAGTTTTTCTTGTTTAAGCCTCTTTTGAAAATGTGGTGGTCTATATTGTTCACCTTGAAAACTGGGATCATCATTTAGTGTTGCTTTCCATTGATCATATGTAAATTGATGCATTGAAGAGGTTTCATCATATTCAGTATCAGTCTCTACCATATGGATAGGTATGATAGGCTCATTTGGTTTTGCAAAGAGCATAGCAAGTTCTGGAGGAATAGGATATGGGAAAGTATCCTCATCAGAGCTGGTCTCTAGACTTACCTCTGGAGTAGTATCTTCAAATTTTGGTTCAGGTTCAGGTTCAAGTTTAGGTTCTAGTACAAATTTCTTGGTCCCTAGATGAAAGGGAGTCTTTTTAAATCCTAATCTAGTAGTGTCTTTTGTGTGGTGACCTGTAGCCTCAATGGGTTTCAGCAAACTATTGTCATTCATTCTTATAGGACCACTTCCCTTGAATCCAAAGTGCTTCATGATCTTGAAGGCTTTACTATAGGGATCTTGTTCTAAATCTGGAGGTGGAGTATTCATTTCAGATGTTTCTTTTCCTTTATAGATCCAAGCTGTAATAGCTCTTTCTTCTTCTTCATCTTCTAGGGGTGTTGTAGCCTTGACAAAGGCACCATCATAGAGTATCTAGGGAGAACTAGTAGTAGATTTGTTATTCTCAAAAGGTCTCCCATAAGAACATGGAGATGGAGATAGAGTAGCTAGTGATAGCACAGGTTCAATTTGATATTCTCCCATGCATGTATCCTTAAGTTTCAAAGTTTGTTCCATTTCTTTAAGCTTAGCATCATAGAACTCAGTAGATTCTCTATTAGTTGAAACCAAACTATCTGCAGATTGCGCAAGGGTATTGCAAGAGTAGTTGGTATTAGTTGGCACAGTAACTTTCACTCCATGAAAAGGAAACTTGATGCATTGATGGTATGTAGATGGGATAGCCTGAATCTCATGAATCTATGGTCTTCCCAACAAGATGTTGTACACAAGAGGAATAGCAAGGACTTGAAAAGTAACATCTCTCTCAATAGGTCCTACATGGATAGGTAGCACAACTAAACCTTTGGATTTTCATTCTTCATCATCATAAGCTTTGATAGTAATTTTCTTGCATGACTCTACACAATCATCATCATAACCTAGCTGGGTAAGCAACTTAGCATAACAGAAATTGAGACTAGCACCATTGTCAACAAGCACGCGACAGACACACTTAGGGCCTATCATGACTTCTATATGCAAGGGAGAATTATGCGGATGGCTCAAAGAGTGATCATCTTCTTCAAAGATGGACAAATAATGAGGTGAGGTCAAATGACCCACCATAGATTGGAACCAGTTGAGATCAAGATCTTTGGAGATGTTTGCTTTGGTGAGGGCTTTATCCAAAAATTTTCCAATGAGCAGGCAAGATCTTCAATAGCTCAAAAATGGTAATCTGAGTGTTGGTTCACTAGATCTGATCTAAGATGCTATAAATAGCGGTACTAGGTGCAGGGGATAATTTTGAGGCTTTTTTGGTAGGACTAGTAGTAATCTTATCCATAGTTTTTTTCAGAGCAGATACAGGAGGATCGAAACCTTTCAACACAACTCTTCCACATGATTGAGTAACAACATTGGCACAATCCTGAGTTTGTTCAAATTTAGATGAATGAGAAATAGAACTATGCAAGATGAAAGGAGTCCTAGGTTTGGGAGCATTGTCTCTCCCCTTGGAAGTGATCACATCACAATACTCAACTCCAATAGGTTCAATCATGTTGATGACATTATCACTAGCAATGTACGTGTAATTAACCTTGGCATTGGTATTCTTAGTTGTGGAAGACTCACCTTTCTCATGAGGATGGAAAGGATCCTTAAACGCCTGATGATCCAAATTCTTGTTATGGTTCTCCACAAGGATGTCACCATTGTCAATGAGATCTTGAACCTTATGCTTTAGCTGGAGACAAGTAGAAGTATTATGACCAATGTTTTTGGTGATAGTCACAGTATGCATTATCATTCCACTAATGAGGTCATGGTATTGGGTCATAAGGATTCTTTTCCAAAGGAGTAAGTACCCAATTCTATATGAGAGTTTTATAGACCACATCAAGAGGCTCTCCCAAAGAAGTGAATTCATGCTTGGGTCGAGAGGCCCAAGGTTTGTTCTTAGAAAATCTTGAAGTTTGTTGATTATCTGATGTGGTCTTTTCATTAGCCTTAGCCTCTTGTATACTGGAAGTAAGATTAAGAACAGGCTTTGAAGGCTTCACGGTGACATTATCAACCACTCCATCATTTACTAAATCCCTTTTTTTGTTGACAGACTTTTCTTTATCCTTGTTCATTGAGAACCCTTATTTACTATCCTTATTCAAAGTTAATTCTCCTTCTTAACCATAAAGGCCTCTATCCTCATAGCCTATTTAATCATGCTGTCAAAAGTCAAAGGACCTTGTAGTTGCACCTAATATCCAAAGTCTAGGACAAGATTGTCCAAAAAGATGTCAAGTTTCTCTAATTCAGGTAATTTTTTGGGATACTTCGTGCAAAGTTGTCTCCACCTTTGGAGAAAAGACAAGAAAGGTTCTCCCTGCTGTTGTTTCAGATTACATAAATCACGGATATTGACAGGGTGTTGAATGTTATGAGAATAATGTTGAAGGAATAGATTAGCAATCTCATCAAAAGTCTTAATCCTGGGGTGTAATCTACAAAACCACTCTATAGCTGGCCCACCCAAGCTACGAGGAAAGAGTCTCATAAGATAAGTTTGTGTTAGGAATAGTCCCAAGAGATAACTGAGAGGGGGGGTGAATCAGTTATCTACAAGATTTAATTCTTTATCCAATTAAGTATACTTAAACATAAAGCATAAACACAATGAAGGAACACATGAACACAACACCAATATTTTGGTTACAGGGAAACCCAAATAGGTAAAAACCCCGGTGGGACTTGATACCCACTAATATTCTATACTAGTGTATAATAATCCTTGTTAGAAGATCTTTTACCCTATTAGGAGTAGCTTTACAATATATTAAGTATAGTAAACCTGGTCAAGGGTCATACCTTGTTAGGAGTCTTTTACAATTGTCCATGTTAGGGGAGAGGATGAAATGTTCAAGAGCTCATTACTCAAAGGGGTGAAGGCTACAACCTTTTGAATAATAGATACACACTATATCTAGATCTTGGTGAACTATGCTTTCACCTTTTGTCTCGATCAGTTCCAATGAATAGCACAAGTACTTTACTTGGTCACATAGACCTTCCTCTGATGGTTCAACACTTTGCACACTTTGCTCTGCTCTGCTTAATCAACCATGAACCACACTTCAGTAATCACAAATGACTACTTATAAATATCTTTCCTCTAAATGATATAATCAAGTCGGCCTGTTAGAACCACCTTGAAATCATATTAGAGAAACCATAACAAACTCCAACAAACATTTTGTTAGCTCTGTTAGGGATTTTTCTTGTAGGATCAAACTTGGCAAATGTATGGGCTTGATTCTCAGTTAAAAAGCACTCTAAGTTTGCAAGAAAAGCCTAATTGATGAGGATTGGATAAGATCCTCCATCTGCTTCGAGCTGCATAGGACTCGAGCGGGTATTGCCTATAATGATTTACTATGTTTCAAGTAAACATTTAAATGGTGGATTAGTTTTTCACTATTATGCTATTATTTCTTCAAAATACTTCAACAAAAGATCACTCTATAGACAGCTAAGAATATCCTAATACAGAGCATGAAAAGGGAAACTATAAATGTAATAGCATGAAATAGTGGGATAAGGACATAAATCCTTCTTCTTTTTATGAGTACAACTCAAGGAAGGTTAACCTCTGGATTCTCTCTTCAAGGAATCAACAAAGATGAACCATACCACTAGGATACAATTCCTTCAAAATAGGTATGAATTTAGAAACATAAATGTACTGGTAATTATATTTTGTGCTTGATGATAGAAAGGTAATTGCAAGAAAAAAATTGAGACCAGTGCCTAATCCTTTGGGCAAAAGAGTCTAGCATGAATCAACAAAGGAATTTCAAGAAAATATGGTAGTGTGCCTTGCAAACTACATACAATTTAGACAAAATGTCTGATAGACTATCTTCTCAATCTTAGATTGTCATCATCAAGATCTTAACAGATGTGTTCATTCTCTGAAATTTCACATGAGGATTTAATCCTTTCCTTGAAAGAAACTCATGAAACAATTAGAGTAATTGCCTAACAACTAGTATGTTTTTATGTGCCTTACAAATGAAAACATATAAGAACAAACACAAAGCTAAGAGACAGTAACAAAATAGGATAGAAATTGTATTGTATTTCATGAAAAGTGTATCAATACACACAAAGACTCTTTACTCAAAGACTCAGACTCAGAATGAGAAGTGTGCTCTGCAAAGATTGTATTTTCAATATTCAGCATCAAGGGACCTGCTCTCAACAGAGAAACTACAGGAGCACTCCAAAAATAGGAATAGGAACCCCTAACAATGAGAAGGGAAGAAGAATAAAAAGAAGAAGAAGAAACCCTAAAAGTCATGCCGGATCAACACCTGTCTTCTCTATCTAATTTCACTTTCTTTCTATCTCCCCTAGAATCAAATCTTCTCGGGCACTCATCCTTTGAAAACAACTACCACTACTTAAAATATAATATCATTTGATTTACTTTGTCTTTTATCTTCTCTAAAATATGATTTAATCCTTTGTACCCTCTTATCCTTTCACCATGAAAATCTGATTATAATAGATTCATTCCCTCTGTCAGTTCTGCAAAATCAATCAAGTTTAGAAAAAAAAATCTCCCCAAACTCTGACCTTGGATGAAAAAGCCTTTACTGCTCTCAGCAACTCAATCAAATCTGATTCTTTCCACCACCATCATGTCCGTCATCTTCTGTCATTTATGAAAAGATATTATACTACTATATTTGGACAAAAAATGAACCTCTAGCATTTAAAACTCTGAGCAAGCTCCTGGCATGAAAAATTTTGAGTTTATCCATAATGTTTGAACTTTATGACTTTTAAATCTTTCATAAACTTTTAAATCTGCAAATGCCACCAAAACTTGCCAAGTGTCATGCTCTAATTGGTTTCTCAGACTGGCTCTACAAACTCATCTTTGACCTCAGTTGATCTGGAGATTTGGAGACTACACTAGTCTCCAAATCTCTGGACTCATCTCTTAACCATAGTTTTGTTCAGAGACTTGGAGAATCTCCTTAGTCTCTTAATCTCTAAGTCTCCAAATCTCTGGATAACTCTTCTAGTGACCTGGAGACTAATGTTATCTCATAATCTCTGGATCCTTGCCACTTAACCATATGCATCATGAGACCTCACGACCAAGCTAGTCTCCAAATCTCCAAACCATTTGCCTCTAACCGCTAACATTATGAGACTAGGTGACTAACTATCTCTGAATCTCTAAACACCATTTTTAACTATCGTGACTTGGTGACTAACCACATCTCTAGGTCTCTAGGTTTTCCTCTAACTTAGGGTTTGGTCACAAGACTTCATGACTCCATGACTTGTGTCACCTCTGCCACATCACCATCACCATCACTCCTTTGCAAAAATACCTCTAGGCCCACCGGCATAGAAATCAAGGTGCCTCTGACTGGTCATGCGGGCAGAGCCTCCACTCTTCTTTCTATTTTACTTTGTGTGCGGAGTTGTATTTATTTACTTGAAACACCCACTTTGGCACAAATGTGGGACTAATGTCACTGAGGGTTTTAAACTTTATATCAAAATTTGTCTTTAGCGGCTAGTTGGCACGCATGTCAAGGTGGGCCCACATGGGTAGAGGCTTCCACATAGCCTCTTCACATCAATTTACATTAAACCTAGGCATTGTTTATTATAAACATTTGTTTAGCACACAACGGGTCAAATGTGGGACAAAAGACCACATCTCATCCTGTGCACTATTCTCTTCATTTCTTGACCGGCGATGTGTGACCATCAATTACTTTGTCTCTGCCCTGCAACAGTCCCCTATTCAAAACCAGTAAACACCACCTCTATATTATGCATGGACCTCCACCAAATGAACTAGCAGCCTTCAACATTTGCACAAGGCATAATGCTCTCCACACATCTTTCAAACCTTATACTTCAGCGCACTCACCCTTAGCTTCATGTGTTGGTAGCCATGTGAGAAGCCTCAAGATGCTGGGAGTTTGTAGTTGATGAAATCCCATGCATATGTTGAGATTCAGTAAGCCACAAGAAACACCCTGCTAATCATCTGTTGATGCCCTGCTTTGACCATGTGTTCCTTTATAATTGGCACAGTGAAAGATGAACAAAAGAAAGAGAAAGCAATGGTCACAATTATTGCTGCTACCTCTTTAGCTACAAGCATTTCAACTTGGTAATTTGGAGGCAACTTGGCCCCTTGTTGGGCCAATTCAAGAAAGTACTTTTCCTTTTCTTCTAAAAGGATGATTTCCATCATTTTGATGAGACTCTTATTAGCTTTAGTAGTAACTATGTCATTCTAAGTTATTACATCATCTTCATTACCAATAATCTCATAAATTCTCAAGATTTGGTCTTGTTGTTGATCATCTTGGTTTTGATCATATGGAGGAGGGCAATAGAGGTATGCTTGTTGCCGATTGCCTTGAGGTTTGTTCCAAGATTGATCATCATTGTGGGACTGATTTTGGTCATGTTGAGATTGACCATGATGTTTCTCATTTCAAGGTTGAGCATGACATTGGTCATTAGAAGATTGACCATGATACTAGTTGTTCTGAGATTTATTATGAGTTTGGTTGTATTTGCCTGGTTAAAATTCAAATGGATCTCCCATCTTGTCAATGTAGGATTGTGCAGCAATTGAGGCCTCAATAAAGTGATATGAACAATGCCAACGAGGTGTAGCTAAGGTAACTTTTGATGCATGAATAGGATCAAGAGGATCAACAAGCTCAAATGCGTCACTATCTTCAGCAGGATCGATAGATTCAATAATAGGAGTAGTCTGAGGAAGTGGTCTTCCAAAGTTATGAAACAATGAGTTGTCTTGGAAGGAGTTGTCTTATTCTTGAAATGAGAAACCAGGTTGTGCTTGAAACAATAGATTAAAATACTCTTGGAACACAGAGGTGATGATTGAGACAAACTATCTTTCAAAGTACTCAACAAAGAACTAGAGGATCCCTCACAAAGCTCAGATTTCACTACAGATTTAGAATGATCTATTTCATGATTATGAGGTTCAACTTTACCTTGACTAGTATTCTGAATGGGGTAAGTTTTGCCACTTCTAGTCGTGATAGTCATAGATGAAGATGTGATGAGAGAAGACTCAGGATAATGCTAAAACTCTGTCTCTAAGATAGAAAAAAGGAGATAAATGGCTAGAACAGCCAAGATGCAAGATGAGCCTAGTATGAATTGTCAAAAAGTGGCTAGAAGAGATGAGATATGACTATCGCAACATGAGGTACAAAATCATAAAGATATAAGATAAACAAATGAGAGACAACACAAGTCAAAGCAATAATCGTTAGATTCTCAGTTTGATACACTCAGTTTCTGACAGTGAATGACAGGGGAAAAATCAGATAGACCCCACACAAAAACTAGATTGGGTAGAAGTTTGACCAGTCAACAGTAAATAGCTCATTGTTTTTGAAAGCAAGGTACAAGTTTACGCGAGAAAGTGCAAAGTCATGGGAGAAAATGTTGTTAGAAAGTAAAGTCTACCAAGATAACTGAGAGGGGGGAGTGAATCAGTTATCAGCTAATTATAACTTTTATCAAGTTCAATAGCATTTAACCATGTAAGCAATATAATTACCAACCATAGAAAGATATTCATACACAATAACACAATGACATAAGATATGTTGACTAAGGAACCTCTTGATCAAAGAGTAAACCCCGGTAGGAATGATGCCCATAAAAGATGCACTAATATGAATATTCCTTGTGAAAGGATGGACTCTATTAGGAGTCTTATGAAATACATTCAGTACATATGAATCCTTGTTAGGAGATTTTGAATCCCTATTAAAATATTCTAACCTTGTTAAGAGTTATGGAAGACAGAAGGACCCACTACCCAAACAGCTTCAGGGTAAGATCACTGAACACACTGTCCAACTAATCTTTGTATTACTCAAAAAAATAGTACCAAAAGATTACTGATCTCAACAATATGTTACCTCTTCTTTGACTATGCCAAACCATAGTCACTGCTACACCAGATCTCAATTTTAGATCTTTGTACCTCGCATGTCTTCCTTCACAATTTCACTTTCACAACTACATTAGTTCTTTTCTTAACTTCATACATACATCAACATTCAACCATATTACAACAAGGAAAAACATTCCTTCCTTTATACCACACTCAAGTAATTACAAATGAGTCGGCATCCAATTACAAAATAAAAGTTTCTACACGCTACATCAAAATTACACAAAACTATCAACTTCCAAATACAATAATTCTCCATCCCTGTGACCTTGAAGTTTGCGATATCATCCACATCACTATCAATGTTTCTTCAACTTCCCTTTAATTGTGCAAAACCAGATTCCATCTTGATTAGGAGATATCATCCGATTTCCATAAACTTCTACTCAAGAACACTGCCTGAATACTACTTCTACCAAAATGCTCATAACTTCCATGAATAAATGAATTACTATTTTCACTCTTAACCATAAACATATAAGATATCAAATATTAAATCCTCAACATCACATAGCTCTATCTACAATATCTCACTTGCACTAATTTAAACATTGTCTACTCCTCTGCAAATCTCCAAAAGATCACTGTTTTGACATCAATGACAATCATAGTCATGAATGCAACAACAACTACTATAGAATGGCTTCCAAACATTCAGCATTCATTCCTAACAATCTCCCCCATTGGCATTGATGGCAACATAGATGAAAAACATCCAATGTTCCAAAAATCCAACACTGCAACACTGTTGCTCTGAAAATGCTTCAAGTTCTCTTCATCAATCAAATCTTGTTTCATTTTCCTATTTAGTTCTCTCCAATAGATTGTACAAAAAAAATTTCATGTACACTTCTCCCCCATCAACATTAATGATAAAAAATTTCATCATTATGTCAACAACAACTCCAATGTCAAAAGACACTATTCAGAAAAAACATTTACTAGAGTCCTCATGACTCAGCTCAAATACACATACTCCCCCATAGAGGAAGTACCAACATCTAGTCCAGAAGAAAGATAAGGATTATATACCATCACTGTTATGTGTTATCTATAATCTCAAAAAGTATTTCATTTCACCAATCATACTCATTTCAAATTCAGTCTTCATTTCATCAACAAATTTGTCACTAGCTTCATCTTCTCCTCCAAAAATAATGTCAACAACAAAAATAACTACAATCAACAAACCATTTTCAATTTTTTTTGTGTACAGATTGCTATCAGTTCTTCCTTTTGTAAATCTCAATTTTAACAAATACTTATCCAATCTTGCATACCAAGTTCTAGGTGCTTGTTTTAATCCATATAATGTTTTTTTCAATTTACATACCATGTCTCCTTCTTGAGTCAAAGGAAAACCTTCAGGCTGCTCAATGTAGACTTCTTCTTCCAATCCACCATTCAAAAATGTAGATTTCACATCCATCTGATATACTTTGAATTTCTTATAAGCTGCATAGGCCAAAAACATTCTTACTACTTCAATTCTTGCTGTGAGTATCCCTTACATACCAATCTTTCTTTGTTTCTTACTACTTCTCCTTGTTCATTCATCTTGTTTCTGAATACCCATTTAGTTCCAATAACATTCTTATCTTTATGTCTAGGAACCAATTCCCATGTCTTGTTCTTTTCAATCTGATCTAGTTCTTCTTTCATAGCATTAATCCAATGTTCATCTTCACAAGCTTCACTAGTAGATTTAGGTTCAATTTGAGAAATCAAACATAACTATTCTTGTACCTTATTTCGAGTCAGAAATCCTCTTTTAATGCTTCCAATAATTTTTCTCAAAAGAATGATTTCTTGATATATTCTTGTTAGGTGTCACTATCTCAGATCTTTCTTCAAGTGTCGGCTCTTCAATGACTTCAATGTGGTTTTCATTCACCAAATCACTGTCGGTCTCATAGAATAGTTCAGTAGTTTCAGTGTTAGGGTTAGGATGAGTTCCTTCATCAGATTCATAATCAAGCATTCTACTTCAATTCTTGCTACTAGTGCAAAAGTTTCTTCATAGTCAATTCCTTCTTGCTATGAGTATCCCTTACATACTAGTCTTGCTTTGTTTCTTACTACTTCTCCTTGTTCATTCATCTTGTTTCTGAATACCCATTTAGTTCTAATAACATTCTTATTTTTAGGTCTAGGGACCAATTCCCATGTCTTGTTCTTTTCAATCTGATCTAGTTTTTCTTTCATAGCTTTAATCCAATGTTCATCTTCACAAGCTTCACTAGTAGATTTAGGTTCAATTTGAGAAATCAAACATAACTATTCTTGTACCTTATTTTGAGTCAGAACTCCTCTATCAATGCTTCCAATAATTTTCTCAGCAAGATGATTCCTTGATAAATTCCTGTTAGGTGTCACTGTCTCAGATCTCACTTTAGATGTCGGTTCTTCAATAACTTCACTGTGGCTTTCATTCAACAAGTCACTGTTAGTCTCATAGAATAATTTAGTAGTCTCAATGTTAGGCTTAGGATGAGTTCCTTCATTAGATTCATAATCAAGCATTCTTTCTTGAATTTTGAATTTTTCATCAACTTTAACATTTGCGCTCTCAACAATAGTCTTAGTTCTCTTATTGTAACATCTATATGCTTTTCTCTTCAAAGAATATCCAAGAAAAATACCTTCATCACTTCTAGGATCAAACTTTCCAATATCATCATCTCTCTTTATATAACATTTGCTTCCAAAAATTCTAAAATACTTAACTGAGGGTGTATGTCCAAACCATAATTCATAGGGTGTCTAATATGTGTCTGCTTTGATTTGTACTTTGTTCATTGTATACACCATTGTTTTCACTGCTTCTCTCCAGAATATCTTCACCAAATCATTCTCAAATAGCATAGCTCTTGTTGCTTCAGTCACTTATCTATTTCTCCTTTCTACAATACCATTTTGTTCAGGTGTTCTAGGGGTTAAAAATTGTCTCTTAATACCATTCACTACAGAAAAGGTGTTAAACTCTCTAGAAGTAAATTCTCCACCTCTATTAGATCTCAAACATTTAATCTTCATTCTAGATTCATTCTCAACTTTATTCTCAATTATCTTAAACTTATCAAATGCTTCATATTTTTCTTTAAGAAATGCAATCCACATCATTCTTGTAAAATCATCAACAAGAATCATAAAATACCTTTCTCCATAGAATCCTCTAGTCTTAGTAGGACCACTCAAATCTGTATGAACAATCTCCAACTTCTCTATAGATGTAAACTTCTTACTAGGAAAATAACTTCTCTTATATTTAGCCATCACACATTCCTTGCAAATCATGTTAGTAGGCTTCATAATTTTATGCAAATTCCTTACTGCAAGTGCAATACTCACTTTCACAATGTTATCAAAATTTATATGACAAAACCTTTTGTGCCATAACCAATTGTCATCAATCTTGGTAATCAAACATGTCATCTCAGTAGGATTCAACTGAAATACATTACCTCTGGTTCTAGATCCAGTTCCAATCAGATTTCCATCTTTATCCTTTATCACACAAGTTTTCTCAATAAACCAAACTTGATATCCCTTATCAACTAATTTTCCAACACTCAAGAGATTATGTTTCAAACCATCCACAAATAAACATCATCCATATTAGTCTTTCCATCAAGAGTAATAGATCCTATACCTTTAATCAAACAAAGTGCATTATTTCCAACTCTAACAACTCCTCCATCATAATTGTTAAAATTTATGAATTTTTTCATGTCTCCAGTCATATGATGTGAACAACCACTATCTATAATCCAATCAACTTTCTTTTCAACTTGAGAAACTAGGGCTTTTTCTTCCTTAACATCTATTTTAGGATTTCCTTCTTTAATTGCTACAAATCCTATGTCATCATTATTCTCAGTATCACTTTCACTTAGAGTTCTTTCTATACTAGCTTCAAGATCTTCATCATTAGCATAATAACATTCCTTAGATATTCTAGGCTTGAAATTATTTATGTACTTTTTAACTCTCTTAGGATATTTAGATGCAAAATGACCATATTCTTGACAAGTCCAACATTTAAAAATTTTCTTACCATCTGGTTCTCTCTTCACAAGCAAGGCAATACCTTCTTTAATCTTCCTATCTTCTTCATTTCTAGATCTGCTACCACCAGCATAATCTCCGCTCACATTGATGCTTCTTGACAAAGTAGGGTGAACACTAAGAGCATTGAATGTTGTCTCCATTCTAGGCAAGTCTCCTGATAACCTTATGTTCATTGATGTTGCTTCCAATTTTCCAAGAAGAGTCTCTCTTGTAAAGTTTGAAGTACAAGGTATAACTTGTTCAATCATCTGTGTTGTCTGCTTAAACACAAGATTCAATGTCCTCAGAATTTTCCATATCACTTCATTCTATGTCTTTGTTCCTCCATAAGATTTTATCTCTGCAACAATTTTTGACATTCTACCAATATAGCTTCTAACATATTCATCTTCCATCATTCTTATATCTTCAAATACACATATCCAATTATGTAATATAACTTTCTTTCCATGTTCATCACCTTCAAAAATAGAGTGTAAAGCTTTCCAAATTTTATGAGATGTTTTCAAACATTTTACCTGACTGTACTCATTCTCTAGAAGGGTTGTCAAAAGTGCTTCTCTAGCAAGTATGTTACACATGAATAGATCTCTCTCATCACCAGAACATGTTTCAAGATTATCCTCTTCAATGATAGTCTTCTCATTCTTTGTAATCAACCAATAACCTGATCCTAAACACAATAGATGTGTCTTCATCTTTTCTTTCCAGCTGTCAAAATTCACTCCATCAAACTTAGTGCTTTCTTTCCTTAAATTCACCATGGATCTCCTTAAGCTATTAAACTTCTCTTTCAAGGACCTGTTGCTCTAATACCAATTGTTATAAAGTAAAGTCCATCAAGATAACTGAGAGGGGGGGGTGAATCGGTTATCAAATATATAACTTTTATCAATTTCAACAGCATTTAACCATTTAAGCAATATAATTACCAACCATAGAAAGATATTCATACACAATAACATAATGACACAAGATATGTTGACTAGGGAACCTCTTGATCAAAGAGTAAACCCCGGTGGGAATGATGCCCATAAAAGATGCACTAATATGAATATTCCTTGTGAAAGGATGGACTCTGTTAGGAGTCTTATGAAATACATTCAGTACATATGAATCCCTATTAGGAGATTTTGAATCCCTGTTAAAACATTCTAACCCTATTAAGAGTTATGGAAGATAGAAGGACCCACTGCCCAAATAGCTTTAGGGTAAGATCACTGAACACACTATCCAACTAATCTTTATATTACTCAACAAAATAATACCAAAATATTACTAATCTCAGCAATATATTACCTCTTCTCTGATTGTGCCAAACTACACTCACTGCTACACCAGATCTCTGTACCTCGCATGTCTTCCTTCACAATTTTGCTTTCACAACTACATTAGCTCTTTTCTTCACTTCATGCATACATCAACATTCAACCATATTACAACAAGGAAAAACATTCCTTCCTTTATACCACACTCAAGTAATTACAAATGAGTCGGCATCCAATTACAAAATAAAAGTTTCCACACACTACATCAAAATTACACAAAACTGTCGGCTTCCAAATACAATAATTCTCCATCCATGTGACCTCAAAGTTTTCACTATCATCCATGTCACTATCAATGTGTCTTAAACTTCCCTTTAACTGTGCAAAACTAGATTCCATCTCGATTAGGAGATATCATCTGATTTCCACAAACTGATACTCAGGAACATTGCCTAAATACTACTTGTACCAAAATGCTCATAACTTCCATGAATAAATGAATTACTATTTGTGCTCTTAACCATAAATATATAACATATCAAAGATTAAATCCTCAACATTGCATAGCTCTATCTACAATATCCCATGTGTGCTAATTCAAACATTGTCTACTCCTCTGCAAATCTCTAGAAGATCACTGTGTTGACATCAATGACAATCATAGTCATGAATGCAACAACAACTGCTATAGAATGGCTACCAAACATTTAGCATTCATTCCTAACAAATGTCAGGCTTCACACGAGAGAATGAAATCTCAGGTGAGGAAATGTTCAGTTTTTGAAACTTCACGCAGGAAAATGACAGTGTTCGACAGTTCAATGCAAATTTTGAGATAAAAGACAGGTTTTAGGACACAACATAAATGATTCTCAGATAGGAAATCTAGTTTCTAGATAGGTTTGAAGAAAAATTTAATCAACAATCTCAATTTTGAAGGTTTCAAGCATTCATTTACAACCATGAAGGTTTGATCAAGCAATGGTGACACAAGAAGTAGTCACAAACAGACCTACCAAGGACAAGGAAACTTGGTAGTATCATGGGAGTCTTTGCTTAATCATGATGGAAAATTGTAAGACTTGATAACAAACACATAGTTATCCCTATAAAAAAAATGGTGAGAAGACAAAACCTTTGCCCCACTGCTTATGCACATGTGTGCACCTCACACAGCTGTGTCACCCCCTAGAGGGTGCTCATATTTTTGGTGTTTCCAAGGACTCAATAGTATATGTTCAAAGGTTACCCTAGTGGAAAGGGCCAGTGTCATATAGCACCTTTAAGCATCCAGGTGCATGCCTATGGTGGGAATCTGCGAGAGATATTTTTCCCCCTCCCTGTGCAATGATTATGACTCCTTTCAGAGGTGAACCAGGTAGGAAACTAAATAGGGAAATTTTTTAGTGGGCTCCTATTCACACTAACCTTTGGTTCCCTTGATATAGGGCTATGGCCTCATAGCCACACCAACACTTCAAATTCATACACCCTTGCAAGCAGGGCTAGGAGTGGCGCCGCTCAGTACAATAGACAAGGCCTTCTCAAGATGATAGTCAAAATCATGAGAAGGAAGTTAACATGGGTTTGGAGTCTTTAGACTCAACAAAGAATTCTTTATTATAGTGAGGTGGAATCATCGGTGATAGGTGTGTACTCACTTGGGTCATTCTCGAAGGTTCAACTTTTGGCAGGCCCTCTAAAGGTGACACAACTTGGCTTGGATTCGAGGGTCAAATTTTTTTATTCTCTCAAAGAGAGAAGAGCATACTTCTCTACCTCTTCACCTTACCCAAACACATCAAGAATATTCATCACCGAGTTAGTTTCACTCCACCAAATCTACAGGCTTTTGGGTTTCTGGTTCTCTCAAAGAGAGAAGAGCATAATCCCCTAACAAGTAGAAGTGCTAAAGATTCACTACCTTTCTCCACTTCCCCAGGTATCCATCATTCTAGCAACATATGGGTCTCAGTTTCATTCATGGGTATCACTTCCATGTAATGAAGAGCCTATTCCCCTACTTTTCTATCAGGACCCTCAAGAAATTTTAATGAAGCCCTATTTAGACTATGTGAATGAAAAATAGTAAACAAGCATAACATTTTTAAAATGCCTTTGACAATCATCCTGTAAGCAAACTATTAGAAGGTTTTGATAATCTTGGACAAGCGACCTACAAACCACTGTTACACTGTAGTAGAAAATAGAATTATGAAATCAACAGCAGAAAGTAGATGTCAGGAAAAAACAATAGTAAATTACAAATTTTGGAAAAATGAAATGCCTGACAGTGAAACTTCATGCGAGGAAGTACTGTGTTGTGCACGAGAAAGTACACAGTCCTATGTGACAAAAGTGTTTCTTCACGCGACAAAGTGCTACTGGGAGCAAATATTCATGTGGCACACTCTAGAATCTCTCACAAAATTCCATACACAGGAAAGTACAGACGCACGATAGAGTTCAAATTCTTTGTCAGAAAAATTAAAGAGTGAGGTCAAAAATGATCTTTTCTAACCCACGATGGGTGCCAAAATGTTTATAGTTGAACGTAGACCTCTAATCCAGCCATAGACACAACATATTCATTGCTCACAAATCGAATTATGAAAATGAGTATGAATTACTCAATTCACAAATTCATAGTGAATCGACCTGTTGCCTCCTAATTAGTTGGGGTGTTTAATTACTCTCAGATTGGAGAACCAACAACCATTAGACCAAACTAAGACGGAGGATTAAGAAGCATGAAAGATTGAAAAAAATGAAACTAAGCTAAGATGAATGTGCAATTAATTCTAAGAATGAAGATGCAATTACACTAAGAACTTGAAAGAAAATATGCAAATTAAGATAATAACAATAAGCAAATTATGCTAGTATGAGAATGCAATTAACACTAAAATGAGAATTTAAACTAATTGCAATGAAAGCTTGAAAATATGAAAATTGAGACTAAAATTGTCTATAGTTTAGTTACTATCACAATTGCCTCTTTCGAATGAGGAAGAAGATTCATTATATAGACAAGCCCGAGGAGAGACTGAAGAGGTTCTTGAAATGAAACGGGTGACTCTTCATTCCCAATTGAGACAAATATTGAAAGATTTATTTAATTAAGAGAATGAATTATTGCCACATATGGGTGACCTTTCGAGTAATTTGAATTATTAAATTCAATTCAAGAGGTGTCCATTCAAATAACTAAATAAGATTAATTCATTTTATGTGTATTAGCTAAAGGGGGTGTATTTTAATTTAATTTAAAGCACTTAGGACTTTAGAATTAAATCAATTTATCATAGGGATTATTTAGCTAATAAATTAAAATACTTAGGAATTAATTATAGCGTAAGATTAATGCAATTTAGGTTTTTTTCAATTGACATCAAGTCAAATAAAGTCAGGTAGGAGAGAGAAAATTTCCTAGTAAAATAGGACTTTGATGATGTAAAATTGAAGAAAAATGCACCAAAATTGATTGAAATTATTAGGTGCCAATTTTGGGGTATTACAATAAGCTCATGCGAGCTTAGGTATGATGTGTATAGACACTAAGGAGTCTGCGGATGAGAGCCCAGCACCTGAAGATTCATCTTCTATGATCACGAGTTTTGTATTGATTGGACGGCATGCAAAATTGAGCTACCCATGTTTAATGCACATACTCAACTTGTGATGAATAAAAGGACTTAAAAGACCTCAAATCTACACCATTTGTTAATCAGTGCTTAAGGAGAACATAGTTAAGGAGATTATCAGTAATCTGGCAGGGTGATTATGTCATCACATGAAGCAAAACATTGAA
Source organism: Chamaecyparis obtusa (assembly GCA_027943335.1). Lineage (NCBI taxonomy): Eukaryota > Viridiplantae > Streptophyta > Pinopsida > Cupressales > Cupressaceae > Chamaecyparis > Chamaecyparis obtusa. The sequence continues at coordinate 645,898 of BSBK01000090.1, forward strand.
TTCAGGCATGTTTAAGGTATTTAGACCTAATCTCTTAGAGAAGTCATGGATGCACCAATAGTTTATGATGTTTTAGATAGACCTAGGTATAAGTTCAAGAGGCATCCATTCAAATCCTACGAGAATGATTCGGAGGGATCATTTTCACAAACCCCCATAGGCATGTTGCCCGTAGAAGACAGTAGGGCATACATACACTACAAATATGAAATCATTGGTGAGGTTAACATCTACAGTGAATTGGATAGCATTGTAGAAGCTGATGGATCCATGGTAGAGGAATTTAAGCACCTAAAAGACCAATCAATCCTTAAGTTAACCCTACTCATAGAGTTCATGAAAGTTGAATGGTTTAAGATCATTCTTAGCAAAGTTCATGACCAGTTTTTGTGCATTGGTGAATAACCTGTGAAAATATGTGCATAGTTGATACATGGGATCACAGGCCTTGATAATGAAGGAGCCCTACCTGTACCATAAAATAACCTAAGGAATCTAGTAGAATCCCTAACACATTCAAAGTGGGATAAGAGGGCAATGACAATTAATGATATTTATCTGTAGGATGTCAAATTGGTAGCAATGTTGCTAGGCTACAAATTTTTTTACAGTAGCAGACCTATTTCTGTATCTATTGGGGTAATCATGATGGCATATAGAATGGTGAAGGAAAACAAGAAGTATAATCTCTATGAGATCCTAGCTCAACAGTTTATTGATAATGTGAAAGCTATAAAGAAGGACAAATCTAAGGCATTTAGGTTTGGATCATTGCTAATTCATATGTACATTCATATCATTCACAAGTTTCCTGGCATGCATCCTAGAGCATGGAAAGATAATGAACACATTGGACTTTAGATCTTAGAGTACTATAGAAGACAGAAGAAGGACTAGGTAGATGGAGAATTATTTGGCATGATTAAGATACTACAGAGGCAGATGAAAGAGAGGTACAGAATACCAGAGAATTTAGTAGAAAAATATGAGGACACTATCTGTTTAATGGTTGAAATTGATTGTGTCTTCCTTGAGGTAGTTGAGCCAAGAACAAAGTGGTGCTATCCTATGGGATATGAGGTAAGTGTTGAAATCCTAACTATGCAAGTGGAGCATGTACTGGCAACAGAAAAAGGCCCTACCCAAGAAAGATGGGGAACATACAGGGAGAAGTATGAGAAAGTTAGAGAAGAGCAAGAGAAGGTAACAAGGAAAAGGAAAGTAAGCAAGATTTTTTAAGATATCATTGTGAAGGTGGGAATCACAAAAGGGTAGTTGATAGATATAAGAAATATGATGGAGGCATATTCTAGCATTGCCACCGATGCACCTATTACTTTGGAGACATAAAAGACAGTAGCTCTTACTATTGATATTGTTGATCTGTTAGCCTCTCAAGAGGAAGAAGAATAAGATGTTGTGCCTACAGTTATTCCTAGAAGATCCACAAGGATAGGTAATCGGGACACTCCTAAGGAAAAAGAGACAAAAGTGAAGAGGAAGAAGAAGGAAGAAAAGGCAGTTGAGAATCCTCAAACCTTATGGAAACCAGACCTTAAATCACTACAGAAGAGAGTAATCAAGGATGCAAATCTATTAACAGTAAATAGATACTATGAGAGATATAACTCTGAAGACCAAGCAGTCATTTAAGATACTATCATTGAGCATCTGCTAACTTTTAAGAAAAACTTGTTGAAGATTGAAGGAAGCATTACCAAAGACCTCTACTGCAAATTGGAAATTAGGAAACAATTAGCACACTCAGAGGCTGATAACATAAGGAACAAGACAATTGAAGATATGTTACTGGTTGTGTCTATATAGGAAAGAGAAAGAATAATAATGCACTGAAACCCTACTGAGGACAAAGGCCAAACTAGTCAAAATCATGGCTAGGAAATATGATGAGGTGATAAAGGACACCCAAAAGGCATTAGACCAAGTTCTAATGTATTATATTCTAAAGAAGGCCTCACCTCCCAAGGCTTCTTAGCCTATATCCCTGGGTTTAGGAGAAAGTTCCAAGGTAGTGGATGAAAGTGTTCAAGTTAGCATGCAACCAAATTTCTTTGTCATTGGTGTGCCTATGAACCTTGAAACTTTGCAGGATGTTAATGATCCATTTTTGGATAATGTGGATAGTGTGATGGAGGTTAGAGACCAAGAGTAGATATAGGAAGAGAAATCAAAAGAGAAACAAGAAGAAAAAGTATAGGAGGAAGAAATTTAGTTGAAGAAGGTAGAAGAGATCAAATTAGAAAATGTTATCAAAGTTAGTTTGGACACCTCCTTATTGTTGGAAAGTATGGCCAAACCAGTAAGTTCTAATGTGGACAACATGGATGAGGATGAGCTAATGAGACTATCATTCATGGATTTTTCTAAAGCTAAGGAAAGATCAGTTCAAAAAGGTGACAAAAGAGCTAAGGTAATGGTCAGGGCTATAGAAACAGTGAACAAGCTACTCCCCTCACCGATTATCTTTAAAGAAAAGGATGAAGCTAAGAACCTTGGTACAGTATTAGATAGCTTTGATAATCATTTTGATTCATTGCTAAAAAACATGGAAGAAAAGGTTCAAAAAAACTTCTTGGAAAAGAAGCTGAGAGAAGTTTGTAAGTCCATTTCATGCGACTTAGACATTCTGAAGGCTACTACTCTTAAGGCCAAGAGTTGTGTAGCACAAGGCAGGAAAATATACAGTTACTGCATAAGTCCCTATAGACACATAAAGAACATTGAAGATATCATAGCCAAGGATAGGGATACCCTTGACAGTCTTATGGACAGTTGTGAATCATCTTCACAAACTATGGAAGAAATGATCAAAGAGACATCCAAGCTATTGGATAAGATAGGGGTACTTGAAATGGAGAAAGGGAGAGTCATAGATAGATTTGGCTTATTGAGAAACCTACTGACCCCTAAGCTCACAATGCTTGAGACACACCTTTTGGAGATGGTAAAGGTTGAAGGCTCAATGACTGTGTTTACACTCATTGAGCTTAAGGCACCAGAGATAGCATCATATGCATTGAATGGATTAATCCATGTTAGCGAGATTCTACTAAATTCATGGGTTGAGGAAGTAAAGACCTTGGAAAACTCTTTCCAAGATGTCGTAAATCTGGTGACTAAGCACTAAATCTTTTGTGCTTGAGTTTTGCAAATTTTGAATGTACCTTTGCCATTGATGTCAAAGGGAGAGGAAGAGAAAAGAAATATGAGAAAGTAAAATGAAGAGAAGAAAATAGTAAAGAAAATATGTAAAAAAGAAACAAAAAAAAGTAGAAAAGAGAAAAGAAAATAAGAGAGTTGTACTGTGACACTTAGTCATTTTTCTAAGTGTTGTCATCAATGCCAAAGGGAGAAATTGTTGGCAAGTGATGTTTTGGAGCACTAGGGGTCACTTGAGGGTTTTTATTTATGGAAACACTTATGTTTGGAGTGATCACATGTTGAGAAGATTGCCATTTTAGTCACAGTCATGAAAATGACTAAGTCCATAATCAGGATAACAGGGTCCAGTGCTATAGTTTTGGTCAGTGATGAAAACATACAAGGTATTAGAGCTTTCAAAGTTAACTAAAGGTATTTTGGGATGTATACATGCTTCAATTAAGAGCACATGAGTTTTGGTTACTAGATCAGGGAGATGCAATGTTCGGAAGGTATACGAAGACAGTAAAATAGCATAACAGGGTATATGAACAGTTGTGAAGATCAAGGAGAGTATAGTGAATATGGTAATGTGCTAAGATAGGTGAATAGAGTATATTGCCGACTCTTTGGTAATATAAGATCACTGACTCCATAATTATCATTTTCATAAGTTATTATTATGTTTTAGATGGTATTTGTGAAGCCGAATTGAAGGCTAATTTTGTATAAGTATAGAATACTTTTTGTGAAAGTGATGTAATGGTTATGTTATGATGATGAAGAAATATTGTGAATCTAAAAGCAGAGATTAGATGTGAGATCAGTAAGAGGCTGAGCTATAATGGGAACTATCTAAGCAAGATAAGTGCTTGTATTGTTCACTTTTTTAGAACTCTTTTGAGAAATTTTTTATTGTAAGAGAAAGTGTGCTCGCCACCTTTTACTAGGTGTTTTGTATACCCCTAATAGGGTTTTGTATTTCTCTAACAAGGAAATGTACTATGTAAAAATTAGCTCCTAACAAGGCTAGATCTCCTAATAGGGATATTATATTTTAGTGCATATTTATGAGTACCATCCCCACCGAGGTTTTCCTTTGGCCAGGGTTTTCTCGGGAACAAATCATGGTATCATGAGTAATGTGTTATACTTATATGTTATTTTCATTACTACATTACTTTGGATTGTTTATAATTGCTTGAAGTTAAAATTAAGATCAAAGTCTTGTAATACTGATTCACACCCCCCCCCCCCTCTCAGTATTACCTAATCCTAACAAACACACTATCCAACTAATCTTTGTATTATCCAAATAGAATAATACCAAATATAAATGATATCAACAATTTTTCTTCTCTCCTCTGACTGTGCCTATGTCACACCAAATGCTTTCTAGATCTCAACACCAGATCTGCACACTTTGCATCACATAACAATCCCTTAGATCTCTTACTCACATTATTTCACATTTCACAACTTTTCTTTTTGCATCATCCCTCTTCAATCAAGGAAAACAATCCTTCCTTTATACCATGCTCAATATTTCATAATTGAGTCAGCCAATTAGGCTTCACCAATTACAAAATATAAAACATTGCGTCCATAATTACACAACATTGTCAGCTCACAAACTTAATAAATATTCACACGTGAAACCTCTAAATATACTAACTTAGCTAGATCACCTTCGCAATGTCTTCAACCTCTATATAACTTTTCTTGTCTAGATTCTATCCATGTTAGGAGATATAATCTAATTATCACAAAACACTTTTCAGGAACTCTATCGAAATACATTTTTCCACTAGATCACTTATACCTGATGCAAATACTTGATTTTTTGTATGCGCTATTGACCATGTCATCAGGACACTATAAGGAACATGTCCTCAACTCTGCATAACCTCAACTGCAATTCTCTATGTGTGCTAACTCAAACTTTGGTTGTTGATCTATGAATCTTCAGTATAAATAATATGTTGACATCAATGAAAAACATAGTCATGAATGCAACATGTGACCACTCTAGTAATGCTATAATAATCCCACATAGGACATATTCATCATTCATGCTAACAATCTCCCCCTTTGGCATAGATGAAAAACATCCAAGTTCCATGAATATCAAAATGTAACTCTCTTGCTCTTGTCTTGAATTTTCAAATCCTCTTCATCAATCATTTCAAATCCTCTTCATCAATCATTTCAAATCATCTTTATCAATCATAGGAAATGTTTTTCATGTATTCTTCTCCCCGATTGACATCAATGACAGGCATCATTATGTCAGAACAATCTTACTACTCAAAAAGTTTTAACCAGCTGAAGTGTCCAAAGACACTATTTGAAAATACCTTTTACCAAGAGTCCTTCATGACAACTCAAAACACATATACTCCCCCATAGAGGAAGCATCAGCATATAGTCCAGAAAAATAGTACTCTATACCACTAGATTGATGCAACTTTCTAAATCACTACTCAAAAGTAGGCTGGGGTACAACCCTAAGAATACCTCTCAAATACTCAAATGTATCCTTAGGTAAAGGTTTTGTAAAGATGTCTTATATCTTCTCCTTTGTGCTGATATACTCAAGTCTGACTTCCTTCTCTACAACTTTCTCTTACAACATGATACTTTATCTCTATGTTTTTTTTTAATGTAACGTAGGATTCTTAGACATACTATACTTTTGTTATCACAATGTATGATAACATGTTCATTAAACTCAATTTCAATATCCTTCAACATTTTTTTCATCCATATTATCTGATTACAATTATTTGGTGTTGATACATACTCTTCTTCTGCTATACTCTATGAGATACAATTATATTTCTTACTTAGCCAAGAAACCAATCTTACTCCAAGAAAAAATGCTCCACAACTTGTACTCTTTTTATCAACCATGCTACCTCCCCAATCTACATATGTATGTGCACATAGGGTAAATTCATTTTATTTTTCATATCATAACCTAAAATCATTTGTACCTTTCAAATATCTGAATATCCTCTCTATTGTTGCATAATGTGATTCCTTAGGATCAGCTTGAAATCTTGCAACAATTCCAACTGCATTAGCTATATCTGGTCTTGTGTGAGTTAGATATTGCAAACCTCCAAAATAGATCTGTACTTCCTTTGTTCAACTACAAGAGTCACATCTTTGCTAGATAACTTATGACCAGTTACCATAGGTGTACCAATAGGTTTATAATTTTCCAAGCCAAATATTTGTAATAAATCTTTCTCATACTTAGTTTGAGATAATAAAATACCATTACTATTCTACACAATTAGCAAACCCAAGAAAATTTTCATTTCTTCAATCATGCTCATCTCAAATTCCTTCTTCATTTCATCAGAAAATATTTGTTAGAAAGTAAAGTCCACAAAAATAACAACAATCAATAGACCATTCTCTATTTGTTTTAGATACAAGTTACTATCTATAGTACCTTTAGTAAATCCCAATTTTTCCAAATATTTATCCAACCTTGCATACCAGGTTCTAGGTGCTTTCTTTAGTCCATATAGTGCTTTGTTCAACTTAAAAACTATATCTCCTTCTTGAGTCAAAGGAAAACCATTAGGCTGCTCAATGTAGACTTTTCTAATTCACCATTTATAAATGTTGACTTCACATGCATCTGATACACTTTGAATTTCTTATAAGCTGCATAAACCAAAAACATCCTTACTGCTTCAATTCTTTCAATGGGTGCAAATGTTTCTTCATAATCTATACCTTCTTATTGTGAGTATTCTTTACATACCAGTCTTGCTTTGTTTCTTGCAAATTTACCTTGTTCATTCATCTTGTTTCTAAAAACCCATTTAGTTCCAATAACATTTATGTCCTTAGGTCTGGGAACCAATTCCCAAGTGGTATTCTTCTCTATTTGATCCAGTTCTTCCTTCATTGCTTGAATCCAATGATCATCTTTACAATATTCATCAGTATTCATAGATTCAATCTGAGAAATCAAACACAATTCTTCATGTACCTTATTTCTTTTCATAACTCCTTTGTCTTTGCTCCCAATAATCTGATTAGCAGGATGATTCCTTATCAAGTTCTTATTAGGTGTTATTTTTTCAACTCTTACTTCAATTATAAGTTCATATCTTGGTTCTTCTCTTTGTTCCTTATCATGAATCTCATTTTGTAAATCATTGGTAGTTTCATAAAAACAACTCAACATTTTCTTGATTAGTTTTAGGATAGGCTTCTTCATCTAAGTCATAATCAAGTACTCTTTCCTAAATTCTAAAATTTTCATCCACTTTAATGTTTGCGCTCTCAATAATAGTCTTTTTTGTCATATTAAAACATCTATAATCTTTTCTTTCCAATGAATAACCAAGGAACATACCTTCATCACTTCTCGGATAAAACTTACCAATGTCATCATCTCTCTTAATGTAGCACTTACTTCAAATGATTTTGAAGTATTTTACTGATGGTGCATGTCCAACCCATAATTTATAAGGATTCTTGTATGTGTATTCTCTCATTTGCACTCTATTTATTGTATATAGTGTTGTGTTTACTACTTCTCTCCAAAATATCTTTGTCACATCATTCTCAAACAACATAGCTCTTTTTGCCTCAATTACCAACCTATTTCTTCTTTCAGCAATACCATTTTGCTCAGATATTTTAGGAGTTGAGAGTTGTCTCTTAATGCTATTCACTTCAAAAAAAATGTTAAATTTATTTGAAGTAAATTCTACACCTCTATCAGATCTTAGACATTTAATCTTCATTCATAATTCATTCTCAACTCTATTCTTAAGAAATCTAAACTTTTCAAATGCTTTTGACTTTTCTTTAATAAATTCTACCACATTATCTTAGTAAATTCATCAACAAGAATCATAAAATACCTTTCACCATAGAATCCTCTTGTTCTTGTAGGACCACTCAGATCTGTATGAACAATATCTAATTTTTTTGTTGTTGTGAGCTTCTTGCTAGGAAAGGAACCTCTCTTCTATTTTTCCATAACTCATTCCTTGCACACCATATTAGTAGGTTTCACAATTTTAGGCAAATCTCTTACTGCAAATGTAGTGCTTGCTTTCACAATGTTATCAAATTTTATGTGACAAAACCTTTTGTGCCACAACCAAATGTCATCAATCTTAACAATCAAACATGTCATCTCAGTAGGATTCAACTAAAATTCATTACCTCTAGTTCTTTTTTTCCAGTTCCAATTATCTTACCATCTTTATCCTCGATAATACAAGTCTTTTTTGCAAAAAAAAACTTGATATCCCTTATCAATTAACTGTCGAACACTTAAAATATTATGTTTTAATCCATCCAGAAAGTAAACATCATCAGTGTAAGTCTTTCCATCAAGAGTAATAGATCCTATTCCATTTATGCGATAAGGTGCATTGTTTCCAACTCTAACAATTCATCCATCATAGTTGTTAAATTTGATAAACTTATTCATATCACTAGTCATATGATGTGAAAAACCACTATCTATGATCCAATCAATTTTCTTTTCAACTTATGACACCAAAGCTTTTTCTTCTTTGACTTCTATTTCAGATTTTTCTTCTTTTATTGCAACAAATCCTATATCATCACTTTCATTATCACTCTCACTTAAGGATTTTTCCATGCTAGCTTCAAATTCTCTATCATTCACATAGTAACATTCTTTAGGTCTTCTAGGCTTAAAGTTCTTCTTGTATTTCTTCACTCTCTTAGGAAATTTGGAAGCAAAATGACCATATTCTTGACAAGTCCAACATTTAAATATTTTCTTACCTTATGGTTCTCTTTTCACAAGCAAGGCAATTCCTTCTTCAATCTTTATGTCTTCTTCATATTTAGATCTGTTGTTGCTAGCATAATCTCCAATAAACATTGGAACTTCTTGACAAACTAGGGCAAACACTAAGTGTGCTGAAGGCAGACTCAATCTTAGGAAAATCTCAAGATTGTTTTAGACTTATCTTTGCTACTTCCAATCTTCCAAGAAGAGTCTCTCTAGTAAACTTCTCAGCACAGGGTATGGCTCGTTCAATCATCTGTGTTTTCTACTTAAATACTGGAGTTAGGGTTTTCAAGATCTTCCATATGATTTCATCTTCATCCTTATTTCCTTCACAAACCTTGATACTTGCAACAATCTCTAATATTATGCCAATATAACTTCTAACAAATTCATCTTCCATCATTTTAGCTTCTTGAAATAAGCATATCCAATTTTGTAATCTGATTCTCTTAACATTTTTGTCACCTTCAAAAGTAGATTCCAAAGCTAACCAAATTACATGAGATGTCTTTAAATATTTTATCTGACTGTACTCATTCTCAAGAAGCGCTGACAAAAGTGCTTCTCTAGCAAGTATGTTACACATGAATATATATCTTTCTTTTTCAATGCAATCCTCAATCTTTTCTTCTTCAATGATAGTTTTCTCATTCTTTGTGATCATCCAATATCCTGGCCTTAAGCATATAAAATGTGTCTTCATCTTCTCTTTCCAGTTGTCATAGTTAACTTCATCAAACTTAGGAATTTCTTTTCTGAAATGACTCACCATGTCTCTTTGAGCTATTAAGTTTTTCCTTCAAGGACCTAATGCTCTGATACCAATTGTTAGAAAGTAAAGTCCACCAAGATAACTAAGAGGGGGGTGAATCAATTATCTAAATACAACAACTTTTATTAACCTTATCATATCTAAAACATGTAATCAACATAAACAACAACCATAAAAAGATAACCATACACAATGACATCAGATTTGTTAACTATGGAACCTCTCGACCAGAGAGTAAACCACAGTAGGGATGGTACCTGTAATACCCCAAAAATGGGCTATAGGTTCATTAACCTCCTACATCTTCAAATTCAAACAAAATTGACACCAAAGTCCTAACCTAAGGCACATCTGCACATTATCAAATTTTAATTGATTTTATCCTAAATTCTACATCAGAGAATATTCCTAGCAATATTCCTATTTATCCTAATTATCTTTAATTTAATTATTATTTGGCGATAAATTCTATTTATCCTAAAGTTTCATTAATTGAATATTTTGAATATTTAATTAATTAGATTTAATACTGTCACTTAATTATTTAATTAAATTATTCCTAAGTTGTATTATTTATTTTGACAATAAATCTAAAATCTCATGACTAATTGATTAAATTTTTATTTAATTAATTAAAGTCAATTGTCAATTTTTAATAATATAGTTTTAGAATAAAATTTGATTTAATAATTGATTAACCCATAAATCAATTGTTTTAATTCAAAAATTAGTTAAGTGGAAAATAAATCACTTTATTTATTAAATTAATTCATATTAAATCATGCACAATCAGAAAAGCAGTTAACTTTAAATCAATTTTCAATTTCAAATTGTTAACTTTCTAATCTCAACATCTGATGATGAGTTGAAAAAAAATTAAACTCTATTTTCAGATAAAAATTGCTTTTGCATGATTTTATGAGTTTATTTATTCTTAATTTCTTATTAACTCAAAAATCAACCTGAGTTTATCAAGAGTGATTTATGGCTTTTTTCAGTGCATCCTCAAGCCCTAGATTTCTATAAAAATAAGACTCGTCTCTTCATAATTCATCTCTCAAAATCCCTCAAGCTTTCAATCTCAGCATCTCTCAAATTTGCACAATTACTCTGGCAAATTTACAACAAAGAATCAATCTTTTGCAACAAATAATTTTGTGAGATCAATTCATAGTTTTTGCATAGATTTTCATATCAATTCATATCATTGTTAGATTAATTTGCATATCATTTCAATTTCATTCTAGATTAATTTCATACAGTTTTTCATCCTATTGCATCAAAAATCCAAAACAATAGATTAATTTGCATTTATATTTCATTGCTTTCATCATTTTAAATCTTTCATTTAGGTGTTGCATTGTCACTCATCTCAATTTCAATCTGAAAACATCATACTCACACCTACTAAAAGGCAGTAAATCGCTTGGTTAGCATAGTTTCAATTACTTGCAGATTTTAGTTTTTGCTAACCTCTAATGTTTTACTAAAGTGTTGTGTCTACGGCTAGGTACAAAATTCACACACACATTTCTGGCACCCACTATGGGGTTCTAAAATGGGTTTCTATTCTATTCTATCAAATTTCTATCATTTTTCTCAAACCAACGACCACAAGGTTAATTTTTGTGAGTTTTGTGATAAATTTTTGGACTGTTTCTTCAAAAATCTAACTGATGTTTTTATTGTTACATGCACATATGACATGATACAGATCCAAAATTTATATTTCTGGAAAGGTATTTGAGTTAGCTTTCATTTTCCATTGGTTTGGATTAATTTTGTTTTTATTTACAAAATTTATGATCATTTTAGTGAAGACTCATCTGAACCTGATTTTATGAAATCCGACTGATGTTTTTATTGGTACATGCACATATGACATGATACAGATCCAAAATTTATATTTTTGAAAATTTATTTGAGTTAGCTTTCATTTTCCATTGTTTTGGATTAATTTTGTTTTGATTTGCAAAAGTTATGATCATTTTAGTGAAGACTAGTCTAAACCTAATTTTATGAAATCCGACTGATGTTTTTATTGGTACATGCACATATGACATGATACAGATCCAAAATTTATATTTCTAGAAAGGTATTTAAGTTAGCTTTCATTTTCCATTAGTTTGGATTAATTTATTTTTTATTTTCAAAATTTATTATTGATTTAGTATAGACTGGTCAGAATCTGATTTTTTATGACAACAGGTTTTTCGATTATCAAATGACATATTATCTGACTAACCTGATTTTCTACCACGTGGGGTTGACAAGTTGTGTTTCTTTTTTTATGAATTTTTATAACAGTGGGTTTCATGTACAAGAATAGGTAATTTTTTCATAATAGTGGTTTGCAGGTGCAGATGCAGGTACATCCTGTGGGTACAAAAGATAGAAGATAAATGCTCAAAAATTGCTAAAACAAGTAAAATCTATTAAGCACGTTGCGAGAAAATTAGGTATACTATTACATTTGATAACACTTTATTTTAGGACATAAAAAAAACTCTCTTGTGTCAAGCTTGAGTGCCTTTACAGCTTTCATAATTGACACTTCAGTTTTGGGCTTTAAAATGAACATAGATTTGCTTTTTGCATATATGTTACACATAGTAATTAGGCCCTATGAACACTATTTGTGGATGATCTTGAGAGAGTGGGCTTCTTTCACTTTTTTGCATGTGAAGCTCTTCTTGATGAAGGATCCCCTTGTAGGTAGGGAGGTTATTAAGAGCATCTCACGTTCTACTAGATTTGTGTGTCTTCAACTTTTGATTGATACATTCTCTCTCTAGAGGGGTTGATAGATCATAAGCGGTTGATGTCATAAATCTTTGTGAGACAATATTGGTCTTAGCGTGTCAAATTAATCTATCTACTTTGTTTTGGTTAAAAGTGAAAAGGCTCGAGGACTATGCTCTACTCCCTTTTTGGGTAGTATCAAAAACTCAGATCTTTGAATCTAGAACCAGTCTCCATGTGGTATCTTTTGTGAGTCACCTTTAGAGAGGGTTAACCATAGTGGACATTCCCTTAATTGGGTCAACCATATGGATGGAACCTCAAGCAGTAATAGTTATTTTCACCATGGTAGCAGTAGCTGCTATATAAATGTCCTTGTGGAGGAAATCTTCATAGGTGTGGTCTCTTGTTAGGTTGTCAGATCTCCCTAACAGCTCCTGATTGATTAAATTCTTGGACTGTGTCAAAACCATGGTGTGCCTGGATTGGAGTTCACCCTCTTGAGATCACAAAAGTTATAGAGTTAGACCATTACTTCAAACCCTATTGAGGCCAAATTTTTCATTTTCTAAGAATATGTGCGTTATTGAAAAACTTTTTGGAACATACACAAGTAGTATTTCTAGGGATTAGCACAATAAGTCACTATTGCTTGTTCATGCAGAAGGTTTCTTTTTCCCTTGTTCATTATTTTTAGATGATTTCTTACTTCCCTTGCTTGTTATTCTGCGTGCTTGATATCTACTTGGTTACTTGAGACAAACTTTTACACAGATCTTCAAAAATTTGACAGAAAAATTTGCAAACAAACTGATATTGAAAAACTAAAAAATTGCAAATTTGAAGCAAAAATCCTTTCTGGTGTCAAAAAGTCATCATAAAATTTCAAAACTCATATCAAATCCAAAGTCAAAGTTGTCAGAGATTGGTGAAATTTGTCAGAAATCCAATTTTTACAGCCTATTCCCAAATTCTGTCAAAATAGCGAACTGATTCTTGTCATTTCTAGTCATCCTTGGTCAGTCTGGGTCAAATCTTTGGTGCTATGACATGTTTCTCAACATCCAAATGAAGTTAAATGGTATCAAGTTGCACAAAATGACTCTTGGTCTTCTTTCTTCCACGTCTCTCATGTCTTCCTAGTCTCCCATTTCCATCATTTCTCCTCTTCCTTCACACTTTTTCCTCTTCTTCCTAAAACTCTTCACATCTTCTTGATTCTTTTCCTCTTATTATCTAGTCTACTTTCTTCTATTCATCTCTTATGTCACTTCCATGCTTGATTCCTCCTCTTCTAGAACCATAAATTTCAACTATCTTGTTATGGAACCTCTCTTTAAAATGGATGATCTCAAACTCATTGCTAAATTCGAAGAGTATTATTCCTCCAAAAATCTCATGGGTGATAAATTTATTACAAAAATAAAAGAAAAATTGATTAAATCGAATGCCTTTTCTAGGATCATACGCATGATCCTATCATGATCTCCTTCTTCAAAATTTCTTTCATCTTCTATGTCTTTTCATTCTTCCTCATCTTCTAAGTCTCCTTCCTCCATTGGGTCTTCACCTTCCTCTTCTCCATGATCTCGTTCCTCTTCTACTTCTCCCAAGAGTCTTACTCCTCATCTCAAGACATACCATGATGAGCAATATGATATTCCTTATGATACCTCTTCCATAGAGAGTGATATACTCATCTTTGATGACTATGATGATGGACAATGTAATGATACCTATGACACCTTTGTTCCTAAGAGTCCTCCTAGTCGTGTGCTCATGCTTATTGGAAATGGGTCATCACATTGGATAGATCGTGATGGTGATCCATATGATTCTAATTTTGAAAGAGACTTTGATGATTTCTATGAACAATACCTAGATGATACATCTACTTCAATTGAAGAAGAGAAAGCTTACTGCAGTGATTATAAATGTAAATACTATAAGAATTTCTCCTCTAAGAACTCTCATGCTGAAAATAAAGATTACACTCTTGAGCAAGATCATGTTAATGCTGAACCTTTGTCTTGTGATGGTTCCCTTCCATCCCCTACTTCCTCCAATACCCATACATTTCCTAAAGCTTCTGAGTCTTTCAAATCTTTCACAAATCTTTCATCCAACAAAATCCCTAATACTTTTCATGTGGTTCCCTATAGTTATCCTCATGGGCTACCTCTTAAAGAAACTCAAGCTAACCTTCACTTGGCTACAAATACTTTCAATAATGCTAAACCTAAAGAGCCTAAGCCTTTATATGTTATAATACCCACTTCAGCTAGTCCTCCACCATCTCTTCCAAAGTCTTCCATACAATCCCAACATGCTTCATTGTCCTTAAAAGTGGTTCCATGTCAAGAGGACTCTAAAAATGATAAAGAAAAGAATATAAAGAAAGATCAAGATCAAGAAACCTTCATGTCATCCAATCCTTTTCATGATGTCTCTTATCCATTTTATGGTTCTTTTGATCCAGCGTGTCCTTTCTCATTCATTCCACCCTATCTTAAGTCTTCTCCTAAGCAAGATCAAGATACTACTTATACCATTGAGCTTATTGACAATCAAAATAACCTTACCCCACTTGCGCTTTCCAAAGATGATAATTCCATTAAGGTTATTAAAACTAATGTTGTTACTTCCAATGTTAAGCCTATTGAAAATCAAGAAAAAAATTGTATGCTTGTGCTATCCAAAGCTCATTGTGATGCAGGAGCATCCTGGGTGTAAGAGCAATCTTGCATCACCCAAAAATATTTCTAGTTTCTTTTCAATAAGGGCTATCTTGTGCAGAGCTGCTATTTATGGAAACTTTCTATTTTTAGTAAGTTTGTCATACAATCTTGGAATGTTCTGATTTCATATGTGGAGGTTCATCTTAGTCATATCAGCCTACCAATAAAGTTTCATTGATAGATCAAGTCTAGCTTTATAGATATTGAAGATTTTCGGTATTGGCAACAGGGTACAGAAACTTTGAACTCAGTTTTGAAGATTTTAGAGGCCCCGAATGAGGTTGAAAATTTGGGTGATAGGTGCTTACATGATTCAAGCCTATAGAACACTTCGTGGCCTTTTTGAAATGGGGTTATAATAGTCAATCAGGTCAACTGGCGATGACTTATGGTCTCCAAAAGTTGGGCCACCTGAAATGGCGGAAAATGATTTTCCTTCAAAATTTTTGTTTGAGTTTCAAAAGTTGTTTTGAGCTGACTATGATGTAATAAAATGAAAAATAAAATAATTCTAAGTTTGGTCGGCCCTAAGGGCAAAATTTCTAGAACCTTCTCAAGCGGTGGAAATTGCCTGTATAAGGAAGGCCCGTAGTGTTGTCTTAGGCAGGGGAGGGCAGTTCAGAGTAGTTCAAGATAGTTCTAGGTAGTAGATCTAGGTATTGATTCAAGGCTTTGTCCTACAGAATATTGTAAGGGAATACCCATGTAGCTTTGCATATTGTAATTCTGAAAGTTTGTAATTCCACATTTGTGGAGATAATAAGAAGCCCATTTTTTGTTCTTGCATATTATTGTTGTTTCTCTATTTCTGTTATGTGTTTGTGGTATTAAGGGGAGTACCCTTCATCACATTGTCAAGATCAAAGTCTTCCATCTTCTTTTTCTACCACTCCATGTTCATTTCCACATTCTACTCTTCCTAAGTCTTTGCAAGCTCCAAACAACCCTATCAGAGAAGTTGCTCCTATTCCAGATGTTCCTGATACTATAGCAAATTATTGTTGGATACAATTGTTTGAAGGACATTGTTGGATTAGCTATGTGTTGTCTTTGATGTCACACAAATGTCATATCAATTATCGCTCTTAGTATCTACTAAGTTCAGTCGGTCAGCTAAGCGGTTCTCAGTATCTACCAAGTTCAGTCGGTCAGCTAAGCAGTTCTTAGTATCTACCGAGCTCAGTCGGTCAGCTAGGAAATTTTTAGTGTCTACTGAGTTCTCTTGGGTGTCTAAAGGAAACATGATAGGGTAACAGTGTTAATTGG
Source organism: Chamaecyparis obtusa (assembly GCA_027943335.1). Lineage (NCBI taxonomy): Eukaryota > Viridiplantae > Streptophyta > Pinopsida > Cupressales > Cupressaceae > Chamaecyparis > Chamaecyparis obtusa. The sequence continues at coordinate 662,384 of BSBK01000090.1, forward strand.
GCCTCCTCGGTTATTGAAGGAAAATTAGTGGTTACCAAGCTCTCTCGGTCTCCAAAGGATGTTGCAAAATTCGTTGTGGTTACTGAGTTCTCTTGGTCACCAAAGGAAATCTTTTCAAGATTAATGTTTACCAAGCAAGGTTGGCCCTTTCAAATAATTTTGTTATTATATTTTGTTTATCCCAGCTGACTGTTATAATAATTATTAGTGCCGACTTGACAATCTAAATGATTATGAAATGGCATATATATATAGAAGGTCAAGTGGTGAATAAAAGATATACAGCATGCAGAAATCATTTTGAAGAAAGGTGTGTGCAAATTTTGAAGGATGGTCAGATATCCTTGAGGAGCAGCAAAGATTTAATTGATCAGTAAGGATCTAGTGAAACAGAATAGAGATCTATATTCAGCAATTCAGTTGCAGGTCATTTCATTGTTACTCTCTAGCAATTGTAGCAGTGATATCAAAATCTCTTAACCGAGTTAGTTTAACAACCATTTTGTAAATCCTCTAACAAGGTAACGGTTCTATTGAATTGTTTCAAAACCTCTTACAAGGCCACTCCTAGCAGGGTGATTAAATCCTCTAACAAGGTCACACCTAACAGTGTGTTTTGTAACCTTTTACCAGGTTGGCTTCTAACCGGGCATCACTTTAGAAGAGTGAAAAATAGTAACTAGTTACATTGGTGGTTTTTCCCATATTTGGTTTCCATGGTAAATCTGGTGTCTCTTGTGTTCATGTTATTTTCTTTATTCATGTAAGTTAATCAGTGATGAATGCTTAAGAATATTTTAATTATTACACACTTCAAGGATCAATTTTTCAGCATTTCTCTATATATTTACCGAGTGGCACAGTAAATAATTTGTTAAGATATTTAAGGGATCAGTGGTAATATTTTTTTGGTTAACTGATTCATCCCCCCTCTCAGTTACTACATCTATATTTCCAACAATTGGTATTAGAGCTTTTGGTGCTTGCAGGAAGGGTTTCAAGGACCTAAGCTAAAGATCAGGATGTCTTACAAAAGAGAAATTCCAAGGCTTAACAGAAATAACTTTTCAACATGGCAAGGTCTCATGAGATTACATCTGGCTTCCATTGGTGATTCAAGATGCAAATACATTGATCAAGAATATACAATTCCTACTAGCACATTAACTATTGAAGACATTGCAGAGAAGAAGAACCATAACACTATGATGATAGACATTGCATCAGCTCTTAGCTATGAAGAATTTGATGAAATTAAAGACTGCATAACTGCTCATGAAATGTGGAACAAGCTGAAGAAAATCTATGGCAGTGATGACAATGTGAAGAGAGCCAAAGCAGAGAGCCTAAGAGGACAATTTGATCAAATGAAAATGAGAGAAGAAGAAAACATTGCAAAATATGTTGAAAGGATCAAGACAAGTGTTAGTGCAATCAGAGCTTCTGGAGGAAAAATTGATGATGAAACTGTTATAAGTAAGGTTCTTAGAACATTACTCCCTATTTATGCAATAAGAGTTTCTGTTATTCAAGAAAGAAGATGTGAAGAAAATCACAATATAACTTTGGATGCCTTAGTTGGAAGATTGACAGCCTTTGAGCTAGATAACTATGACAACTATGTTCCAACTTCTAAAAATATTGAATCAGCTTTTGAGGCCAAACTTTCACTCAAGAAAGGGAAGAAAATCCAATCAAAAAGTGAAGAAGAATTAGAGGAAAGTTCTGATAGTGATCTTGAAGTTATTGAAGCATTACTTGCAAAGAAGTATTCAAGAGGCAGAGGAAAATACAGAGGTAAAACTCCCTTAATCTATTTTTCATGTGAAGAAATTGGTCATATTGCAGCTAGGTGTCCAAACAAGCAAAGCAAAGATGAGAAGAAAAATTACAAGTACAATGGCAAGAAAAATTCTAAATCATTCAAGGATAAAGGTAAGAAAACATGTTTTTTAGCTAAAGATTCAGATGATAGTGAAGAAGAAATTATTTTCATTGCTGTAAAAGATGAATCTGATAATGATGAAGATGAGATGGCACTTATCTCTCATATAAGCAAGAATGATACATGGATTATAGATAGTGGATGTTCACATCATATGACTGGTGACAGGACCAAGTTTGAACACTTTGAAAACTTTGATGGTGGTAATGTAAGGTTTGGAAACAATGAACCTTGTTGTATAAAAGGAAAGGGATGAATTTCATTAACCAAAGAACTTATATGTGATAATGCATATTGGGTCGAAGGACTAAAGCATAATCTTCTAAGTGTAGCATAGCTAATCAACATTGGATTCAAGGTTGAATTCATGAATGGCAAAGCAAGACTGCTGGATGACAAAGGAAAACTAATAGGATCAAGCAAACAAACCAAAGGTAACCTGTTTTATCTTGATCTTGGTGATTACTCATGTTTTATTTCTCAAATTGAAGAAATTTGGTTATGGCACAAAAGGTTATGTCATGTAAATTTTGACAACATGATGAAAATAAGCAAATTCAAGAAAGTAAGAGGTATTCCTACTTTGAAGAAACCTGATGTTGGTCTATGCAAGAATTGTCAAATTGGTAAAATGGGAAAGTCTAGTTTCAAAAGTAAAAACTATCAGTCTGAAGATATTTTGGAAATTGTGCATACTAATTTATGTGGACCTATTGGAATTGAGAGCTATACCGGAGAAAAATTCTTTATTCTCTTTGTTGATGATTATTCTAGAATGATGACTATTATGTATTTAAGAGAAAATTCTGAAGCATTTGAGAAGTTCAAATGGTATTTAGCAAGAGTAGAAAAGGAAACAGGAAAAAGAATAAAATGCTTGAGATCAGATAGAGGTGGTGAATTCATCTCCCATGAATTCAATAATTTCTGCATTGAAAGAGGAATCAAAAGACAGGTATCAGCCCTGAGAACTCCTGAGCAGAATGGAATAGCCGAAAGAAGGAACAGATCTATCATGGAATGTGCAAGGACTCTAATGATTGAAAAGAACACTGCTATGAAATACTGGAACGAAGCTATCAACACTGCAGTTCATACCTTGAACTGAGTACAGCTGAGAAAAGACACATTCAAGACTCCATATGAGCTATGGTATGGCTACAAACCAAATGTAAGTTACCTAAAAGTATTTGGTAGTAAATGTTACATCTTAAAAGAATCTAGAAAAGGAAAATTTGATGTAAAAAGTGATGAAGGAATATTTTTGGGATATTCTTGCAAAAGTAAGGCATATAGATGTCTAAATTTGTCTACTTACAAAATCATAGAAAGTGCACATGTGAGAATTGATGAGTTTGTAGAAAAGATTGAAGAAGAAAGCAAAAAGGAACCAGAGGACTACAGAAAATTTGTTTACATCGAACCTGATACATTGCCAGACACATGTAAGGAGACTACATCTACCGAGCCCAGTACAGTAACTGAGTCACAAGAAGAAGTTCAGACTGAGTCACAAAGTACCAAGTCTTAGTCTAAAGCTACTGAGCAAGTATCTACCGAGCCTGAGCAATCTAAACTTGAAAATGAAGAAGATGACAATGTAACTCATTTAGGAAGCAAGGACCCTGTATTAGCCAAGTACGTCAGAAAGCATCATAAACCAGATCAGATTATTGGAAACAAATCAGATGGTACTATGACAAGAAGTAAACTAAAAGGTACATGTTTATTTGCTGATTTTGAACCTAAAAATGTCAAAGATGCATTAGAAAATGAAAGTTGGATTGAGGCTATGAATGAAGAAATAGAGAAAATAGAGAAAAATAAGACATGGACTCTTGTACCTAGGCCTAAAGATAAAAATGTAATTGGGACAAAATGGGTATTCAAAAATAAGTTGAATGAAAATGGTCAAGTATCAAGAAACAAAGCAAGATTGGTATGTAAAGGATATTCTCAAGAAGAAGGAATAGATTATGGAGAGACTTTTGCTCCTATTGCAAGATTAGAAGGTGTGAGGACTTTACTTGCATATGTAGCACATAAAGGATTTAAGGTATATCAGATGGATATCAAATCTACTTTTCTCAATGGTATTCTTGAGGAAGAAGTCTACATTGAGCAACCTGAAGGTTTTATTGATCCAGACAAAAAAGATATGGTCTGTAAATTACACAAAGCATTGTATGGTCTAAAACAAGCTCCTAGAGCATGGTATGAAAGATTACATAACTATCTTACTCAAATTGATTTCAAAAGGGCTAATGACAACAGCAATTTATACATCAAAGAAGGATCAGATAACAAAATTATTTTGGCAGAAATATTTGTGGATGATACTGTGTTTATAGGAAATGATGATCATTGCAAAGAATTTTTAGAGCTTATGAAAAAAGAATTTGAAATGTCTATGTTTGGTCAGATAAAATTCTTTGTTGGACTTTAGATTCAGTAGAACAAAAATGGTATCTACATTACTTAGTCTAAATATATCAGGGAAATACTTAAGAAATTTGGTATGGAAGATTCAAAACTAGTTGGTACACCCATGTGTACTAGATTGAAGCTTACCAAAGATGATGATTCAAAAGAAGTAGATCAGACCTTATACAAATCAATGATTGGAAAATTACAGTATGTAGTACACACAAGGCCTGATATTGCCTTAGTAGTTGGAATAGTGGCAAGATTCTCAGCTAAACCCAAAGAAAATCACATGATGGCAATCAAAAGAATCTTAAGGTATTTAAGGGGAATTGAAGATTATGGCTTGTGGTATAAATTTGGAGGCAATCTGGATTTAAAAGTGTTTACTGATGCTGATTGGGCAGGAAACATTGATGACAGAAAGAGTACAAGTGGTGGAGCATTCTTTCTTGGCAAGAGGTTAGTATCTTGGACTAGTAAAAAGCAAAACTGCACATCCCAATCCACAGCTGAAGCAGAATATGTTGCTGCAGCAATAAACTACTCTAATATTATATGGTTTAAATAGCTTTTGGAAGGCATGAAGGTTGAGATCAAAGAACCAGTTGTTATGTTTTGTGATAATACAAGTGCAATAAATATTTCAAAGAATCTAGTAATGCATTCCAAAACTAAGCACATTGCAATTAAATATCACTTTGTCAGAGAATTGGTGCAGGACAAGTAAATCAGATTGGAATATATTCATACAAAAGAACTAATTGTAGATATCTTCACCAAGCCACTACCTAAGGATGCATTCTTGTATCTAAGAGGCAAGTTAGGGGTCACTCCCCTATCTGAGGTTCACTAAATAAAGTTTTAGTGATGCATCAACCAAAACATGTTGAAGATCAATCAGTTGATGCAGCATAGTCAGGGAATCATTGCATATGAATCAATACATAAGGTACATTGATATTTACCAAAATTGTGTAAGTTATCTTTGGCATGTGTTGTCAAAGAGGGAGAGTTTGCTGTCATTTCAAGAAATTTCTAAGAAGAATAATTTGAGAAGTTAAGAAGGAGAGTTCTCAGTCAGAGAAAGAAGTTTGAAGATGATGGGAATCAGAATGAAGCTAAGGATATGTTTCTAACTCTTGGTTTCTCTATGAAATTTCATTGTGCTATGACATGTTGTGTTGCCATCAATGCCAAAGAGGGAGATTGTTGGATACAATTATCTGAAGGACATTGTTGGATTAGCTATGTGTTTTCTTTGATGTCACACAAATGTCATATCAAATATCACTCTTAGTATCTACCTAGTTTAATCGGTTAGCTAAGCGGTTCTTAGTATCTACCAAGTTCAGTCGGTCAGCTAAGCGGTTCTCAGTATCTACCGAGCTCAATCGGTCAGCTAGGTGGTTTTTAGTGTCTACCGAGTTCTCTCGGGTGTCTAAAGGAAACATGACAGGGTAACAGTGTTAATCGAGCCTCCTCGATTATCGAAGGAAAATTAGTGGTTACTGAGCTCTCTCGGTCTCCAAAGGATGTTGCAGAATTCATTGTGGTTACCGAGTTCTCTCGGTCACCGAAAGAAATCTTTTCAGGATTAATGTTTACTGAGCAAGGTCGGCCCTTTCAAAGAATTTTGTTATTACAATTTGTTTATCCCAGTCGACTATTATAATAATTATTAGTGCCGACTTGACAATCTAAATGATTATGAAATGGCATATATATATAGAAGGTCAAGTGGTGAATAAAAGATATACAGCATGCAGAAATCATTTTGAAGAAAGGTGCGTGCAAATTTTGAAGGATGGTCAGATATCCTTGAGGAGCAGCAAAGATTTAATTGATCAGTAAGGATCTAGTGAAATAAAACAGAGATCTATATTCAGCAATTCAGTTGCAGGTCATTTCATTGTTACTCTCTAGCAATTGTAGCAATGATATCAAAATCTCTTAACCGAGTTGGTTTAACAACCATTTTGTAAATCCTCTAACAAGGTAATAGTTCTATTGAATTGTTTCAAGACCTCTTACAAGGCCACTCCTAGCAGGGTGATTAAATCCTCTAACAAGGTCACACCTAACAATGTGTTTTGTAACCTTTACCAAGTTGGCTTCTAATCGGGCATCACTTCAGAAGAGTGAAAAATAGTAACTAGTTACATTGGTGGTTTTTCCCATATTGGATTTCCATAGTAAATCTGGTGTCTCTTGTGTTCATGTTATTTTCTTTATTCATGTAAGTTAATCAGTGATGAATGCTTAAGAATAGTTTAATTATTACACACTTCAAGGATCAAGTTTTTAGCATTTCTCTGTATATTTACCGAGTGGCATAGTAAATAATTTGTTAAGATATTTAAGGGATCAGTGGTAATATTTTTTTGGTTAACTGATTCACCCCCCCTCTTAGTTACTGCATCTATATTTCCAACAATTATAATGCTCACTCTAAAGATGATAATGTCCTTGGTTGTCATATATATGTTGATGAACTTATTGATTATCTTTTTGTATCTTCCACATCCATCCTTGGACCTCCTCCACCAATACTAAGAGCTTCATGTCTTCCTTCCATCTTATGCCCTTATTTCCCTTCACTTTCCCCTCCTAACTCTCCTAATTTGTCATCCATCATGGATCCTTATGTCCCTCCATCTCCTATCTTTCCTCAAGATCAACATAGATGCATACCCTTGAATCTTTTTCATCCACCCACCCATCTAAACTATTCATATCCTCCTTCTTCCACAAGTCCCAAGTCTTTTGGAAGTAACTTGAATGTTCAATACAAGAAAAAGAAGCAATACAAGAATCCATCAAAAAAAGAAGATCACCATGTCTCCTCTAATCGACATGGAGGCATAAAGTCAAAAGAGATATCTAAGAAAAAAACTACAAGACAAGTATGGGTTCCAAAATCTATCATTGAAGATATTCTCTCTAAATCATCAAAAAGAAATAAAAAGCCTATGGCTATATGGATTCCAAAGTCTCTCTTGAAAGAGTCTAATGTTGAGAAACAAGTGAAGTTGACATTAAAGCTTCCAAAGACTTCCACTCCATCTTCTTCCAAAAACATTCTTCCATTCTATGTGCCTAAACCACAACCTCTTCTATCCATTTTCCATATTTGTAATACCTCTCCTATGGTGATACTTAGACTTTTCTGATTTGGACATTTTATTATTATTATGGTCAAGACTATACATTTACATTTATGTTTTGTGGATGATGACATGATGAATATGCTCATTTATGGTTAGTAATTACATGTTTATGAGATTAGAAAATTATCTATTTTTATATGGATCTAACCCAATTATTTGAATCTAACCACTATCATGATGTTTTATGTTTCATGGATGTGTCTGATGTGTTTTTCATGACTCCAGGATGAAGTCGTAGTTACTCACTTAGTTGAGGTCCACACAATGTATCGATCCTGGTCATCTGCTTGCATATATCTGATTTGTATCTCCATATGTATATATATGTATCTCTTCTTGGTGATGCAGGATTGCAGGTACCGGGTGTCATCTCCACCTGGCTTCACAGGTCTGAGCGATCCCTCAAAATCCTTGATTGTTGTTGTTGTTACGGAGGTATCACCAGGTCCACAGGAAGAAACTTCACCTTTAATCCTTTTATCCTTAGGTGGGAAGTGTTGAGTCAGTCCCTTGTGTGAATGTCTTATGTGGTTTTGTAGTTGATGGAATTGTGGATCTTGTAGCTAGTTCTTGCCTTCGTGATATGTTCAATTCTGTTAGTAGATCATGGATGTAGATTATTGTTCATTTGAGGGTATGATTTAGTAGCGTATCTCATTAGGAACGATTTTGAGTGCAATTAAATCATGTGGTTTTAATACCCATGATAAGGATTAATTTTATGGTATTTTAATGTCTAAGGAAATATTAATTAAAAAAAGGGGGTTTTAAATAATAGTGGGAAAATTCTAACCTATGTTAGTGGCTACTTAATATATACATATATATTTTAGAATGGGGATTAAGGTATGAATAAACAATATACTTTATAATAATGTTATTCTAATGTTTAACATTATTAATAATGTACCTTATTTATGGTATTATTTTATAATACTAATAACGACAAAGAGTCTATAGCAATAAAAATAATAATATGTTTTATAATAATAATATTATGCTTGTAATAATATTTATAATAATAATAATATATGTACACATAGGCATATGGGTGCACACATATGCATATGCATACATATATTTATATATAATTATTACCATGTAATTATTTATTATATTAATAAATAATTAGATCAATTAGCGGTATGGTAAATAGGATTATCCTATTACCATAGTTAAATAATTTAATAAATTGTTTTAAGATTATAATATTTATTTTAATATCCTTAAATTTAGGGACTTAGATTATAGTTTATTTATCCCTTTTCGGGAATGAGTTTTCAAAACCATCTCTTTAACGGAAGGATAGTTGAGATGGTTGCACCGGTTGGATTACCTATGCAACCACCTCCTCCATCCTATTTACAGGAAAGATTTCCTGTGTAAAAGGAGTTGGGAGAAGAGTTGATTGGGAGAAGAGGATTATTATTATTATTGTAGAAAATTTATCCTGTGAGTTTGGCATTTGGATTGTTACGAGTAGAGGCTGGAAGATTGCCAAGCAAAGGGATTCAAAGGAGTGTTGGAAACATTGGAGAGGGTTTGATCTTCCTTCTTCTCCAACTGGTCTTCGCGGGACTCCAGGTTGGAATCCATCCTGAGAAGTAGATTTATTTTGTAGAATGAATGTAAAATCTAGATTTCTTGAAAAGTTTCTGTATATTGTACTATGGTTGCAAAATATATATATGCATTATTGTAGTATTATTATCTTGTGTATATGAATGATCTATTACTCGATGAGATTATGACTATTTACCTTTTTGTTTAGAATCAAAAACTATATATGTATATGTTTTATTTTCTATGTATTTGAAATGTGTTTGTGGAAAGTTATTTTACGAATGTTTGTATGTTCACTATGGTGAAACCTCCCTGGGAGGGTAGAAGTGGTTTTGATCTTGTAGGATAGTGTATTTTACTATCATTGGATGTATTATGAATGCTTCCAGATTTTAGAACTTTTGTTGCAACCTTACTGTTTCATGTCTATTTATGTGCCACCTTTCTTTTCCCAGATCTAGAATATATTTGTTAGATAGATAGGGAGGATTGATGGGCCATTTCTGAAGGGAAACTGGGAGATCTCAAATGGGTCGTTCTCATATTAGGCAACCTTAGTCCCCATAATGCCCAGTTTTACCCGCAAGACAAAGTTGATAGTTGTTCTCTACAGTTCCAGTCGGTTCAGTGTGTCAACCGAGTTAGGTCGGTAATGTGTCAACCGAGTTAGGTCGGTAATGTGTCAACTGAGCTAGGTTGGTAGTGTGTTAACCGAGCTAGGTTGGTAGTGTGCTAACCAAGCTAGGTCAATTTAGTGTTAACCGGGCCAGGTCGGTAGTGTGTCAACCGAGCAATACTGTGTCAACCGACCAGTCCAGTATAAACTGATAGAGCTAGTATAAACTGAGGAAAATAGGATTCAGACTTTATACAATTATAACATTTAAGTATAACTTTAATTTCTTATACTTTAAGTTATACTTGTATAAAGGGATTAGGTACCCTTTGAATCCATTGGAATAGGTTTCAGGTTCCTAGGAGTTAAGTCGTAACTTTTAAATTTTAGATTTTTAATTAAATCAGACTTAGTCAATTTTCAGGATTAGCCAGGTTTTAGGTATAGAAAGAAATTTTGTATAAACCTGAAGATTGTTCATTCCTTGTTTAGTGGAGATTATTTTCAGTACATTTAGATGCCTTTATTGAGATAGAATGTTTGTAAGGATCAGTTTAGGGTTTAGAGTCTTCTAAGAGGATCAAGACATTTTAAACATTCTTAAACGTACCTAATTTCTCTAAACATACATAACTATCCTATTATTTTCAATTCTTTGTAGTAGTTCTCAAATGTGTTTATAATATGCTTTTACTATGTGCATGATGTGATTGTGATATGTGGTTTGAGGGTAGAAAACCTAACGACACCTAGTGAGTGGCTCTCAGTGTGGGGTCGGGGCCCTAAGAGGCTAGAACCAGGATAACCGACTGAAGAGTTATTTAACAAGTGAAAACCTAATTAAACTTATGGGAATGGGTTAAAATATTACAAAGATTAAATATGCCTTGCCCATGCCATTAGCCCTAGTAAAGGCTATGGATGGGAGTGGGAGAAGGTACCTATGCGTAGGTACGATCGAATGACACTTGTCAGTACGAAAGGCATTCGATCCCGCATGTGCCTACTTGGGGGTCAGGGCCCAGAGTGGCTAGTACCAGGACAACCCAAGGGGTGAGGGCTATGCGATGACACTCACTTAGGTTGTTGCTTAGAGTTTCTACCAAGCCTTAGAACCTTTTGGGAAAGATCTATACTTTGACTCTCTTTTCATTTGCTATTTTGGGAAAGATTACCCAACCCTAGGTTTGGCCTAGCTATTCCTTCTTTGTGGACCTTGGTGTTTATCTCCTAGCACGGGGGAGTGGGCCTTATAGGTATCCACGTGGTTGGGTGGTAAAAAATTTTATCGAGGTATCTTTTGCAGATACAATGCTTGAAGATTCATGCTTGCTTATGTACCAGTTTTGAAGAATGAACGCCTTGTTATTATATTTCATGATGCAAAATCTTGTTACCTCTTATGAGGAGTTGAATGCAATGTAATCAGTAATGTATTTCAAAATGATGTAATTGGAATGGGTAGACTTAGGAAGAAGGGAAAAGGGAAATGTGAACTTTATGTTTAAGATGTATGTTGGGAAAGAAAGAAAGATTTTGAAAAATTCCAAGTTATGTAGTATGTTTTCATTATTGTTGTTTAAGTGAAGCTTTTGAAAAATAAAATGTAGTATATTTGTAATGTATCAAATGAGTTAGATAAATTCTATTTGATTTAAAAGTTATGATATTCATAAAAGATTCTTAGGAATATAGATGGTGTTAAGAACGAAAAAAAAAAATTTGAAATGAAAGTACTTTGTATTTCATAAAGAATCTTCTAATGATATGATGTAATTTTCTTGAGAAGTTATCTTGTTGTTAGTTTAATTATGAACTTAAATGAATCATGGATTTAATAAGAAGGGAACCTAGGAGGAATCTAAGTTTAAGTTTTGATTACATAACTCTTTTCAAAGTTCAAAATTTTTCATAAATTTTTACTTAGGTTTTCTTTTGTTAAGAGAATCTTTGTTCTCTTCCCTGGTTCCCTTGCGGGGCATGACAATATTCCTTCACCTATTCCTTCATTCACATTTTCTCCATCCTCTCGCCACCCTTCAAGGTCTATGTTGATGTTGATCTTTCCTTCCTTTCCATCTACCCTTTCCCAATCCTTCCATTCATTATCCTTCTATCTTCTAGCTTTTTTTCTCATTTGCCTATTCCTCCTATCTTCCAACCTCACTCGCTTTACATAAAACCTTATCCTCCATTTTTCTCTTCCATCTTCCTTTCCCTGTCAGCATCTTTGAGCATATCATGGTTTATCCTTTCAAGTAGCATTATCTAAAAAGCTTTCCTTCTTCCACTTCTTCCAAAAAAAAAAAATTTGAAAATGTGCCTTGGTGAAAACTTGGAAACAAGCGCCTTAGTAGAAAAAGTAAAGAGAAATAAATTCATCCTAGGGTGAAAGCCACTCCCTTGTGGCATCTTGGATAAGTACCATGATGAAAACCTGGCAATTAGGCATCATGTGTAGTTCTTCTACATATTTCATCCATTCCATCTTCTCTCTTTGATCTTGACAATGTTGATCTATACATGAACATTTGGCTATCTTGTGAGCTATCTTACAACGATCTTGATTTCATTCCTTTCTTGTTTTTCCTTCATATTTATTTTCCTCCATTCATTCTAGCCTTTCGCTATCATTTTCCCCTTTGGTCTTGATCTAATAAAAAAAAGAGTAGAACACGATGCTTTGAAACTTCTTGACATGTCTACTCCTTTGGACTACATCCTTTCCTTCTTTGGCATTATGCTTTTGTGACTTATCCTATGTTGGTCTTTCATTTCTTGTCCAAATATGCTTTACATGACAATTTTTCCCTAGCTTGGGTACCCTTTAGGATTTCTTCCATTCATTCTCATTCATTCTCTTGTCTTCCATCTCTTCCACTAGCTTGCTAATCCCTCTTGTTCTCCACCTTGCTAGACATTGGGACTACACAATGTGATCTTGTTTGGGAGTTCGATGCCCATTCTATCTATGAGAATCCTTTGTACATACTGATTAGCACTGCCTATTGAGGTTGAAATCTCATCATTAAGAATCAGAATGCATGGTCTAGTAACTGATGATGACTACAAAGTGTCTAGGTTGCAAGAACTTGAACTACTAGATGAGTGCAGACAAGTAGCGTATGATCATCTCAAAGTGTATTAGAAAAGAATGTCTAGAGGCTACAACAAGAAAGTCAAACACAGATAATTTTAGGTTGGCGATCTAGTCTTGAGAGATAATCCTAAAAATCAATCACATAGAGAGTGCAAGGGAAAATTTGAACCCAACTGGCTGGGTCCCTTTTTTATCACTGCTACTTTTGGCTCTAGTGCCTATCAACTCTCAACGACTAAAGGAGAATAGCTCCGAGAACCAATCAACATTCTCCATCTGAATAAATTATACACCTAAGGCATTCAGTCTATGGTAAAATGTCCTAAAAAAATCTTTTAAATTGGAAAAAGTCTTTAAAAATGAACATCTTGGTGAAAACCTAGCAAATAGGCACCTTGATGTATCAAAAAGAAAATTTAAAAAGATCAAAAGTACAAGAAAATTTGAAAAAATGAAAAATACAAAAAAATGAGAAAAAGAAAGAGTGCCTTGGTGAAAACCTGGAAACAAGCGCCCTGGTAGCAAAAATAGAATCTCTGCCAAGATGGTGAAAACCTAGCAAACGGGTGCCACTTATGTCAAAATACTCCATCTATCAGTGCAATCTTGGTCTTTCCCAGCTTTCAGTCTGCTTTAGTCTGTATATATCTTTGTTTCAATAAAGTTGGTCTGTACACCAATCGGTTCAAGCGTCTGTACCCTATCAATGTTCCAAACTTGGGGGCAATCAATGTCATATTCTATGGCCTCCAATGTATCTTAGACGTGTCATAACTAGTCAGAGTCCTTTAAAGCTTCATTTGCATCAGTCAGTCTATCTCATCTCTAGAAAGGATTTTGCATCTACAATAATGCAATCAAACATAAATTGAAAACAATCTATGCTTTTTACATGCTCTTATCTCCTTGTATGCTTACTGATTCGCATTGAGATTTTTGCATATTGTGTCCTTTGAGATCTTCGATGATGTGCTTTATAGGATTTAGAGAGTGATGACTGGGGGCATAATCCTTTTTTTGTTTTCTGATTGTATGTGAAAATCTAACAACTTTGGAAATTCTAGATTGAAATGGTGTCTGTCTGCCAGAGCCTCTATCTCGAATTGGATGGCCATGCATACCTCGACCATTGATACCCAAAAATTCAAAGAAGTTTGATTTAACTATTGTCTTTTTGAGTGAGTTCTTTCTCCTACTGTGAAACGTGATCTTGCCTAAGGACGTGAATGATAAAGGGTCACTATGGGTAATTCACACTGGATTTAGAATGATCTCTTGACTATTTAATGTGTTTGCACGTGAGGCGTATTCAAGTCATCATGACGTTTATGTTCTGATGCTTATACAAATTGCTATATTAAAATGGACATGATATCCAGGTCATCCTGACGTTTGTGCCTTGGTGCTTATATCTAATCTGACATTTCAAAAACAAAATCAATATTCATATGTTCATGGTTATATGACCAGTGGGCATTGTATTGATTCCTATGCATACAAATCGATATTCATATGTCTATGGTTTCATAATTAGTGGGCATTGTATTGATTTATCCGGTTACCTAAAAATTTCAATGATGATAACAAATTGACACATGATCAGTGACTAGGTCCTAGGTCCTAGGTTTGCATTTCATTCTTCATGTCATTTTACATTTTGCACTTTGCATGATCTCACAAATTTCTTGAACACTTAAACAATTCTTCAAAACCAAAAATGTTAAACATGACACAAGGACTGAGCATTGTATGAAGGTTATATGACCAGTGGGCATTGTATTGATTCCTGTGCATACAAATTGATATTCATATGTCTATGGTTTCATAACTAGTGGGCATTGTATTGATTTATCTGGTTACCTAAAAAGTTCAATGATGATAACAAATCGACACATGATCAGTGACTAGGTCCTAGGTCCTAGGTTTGCATTTCATTCTTCATGTCATTTTACATTTTGCACTTTGCATGATCTCACAAATTGCTTGAACACTTAAACAATTCTTCAAAACCAAAAATGCTAAACATGACACAAGGGCTGAGCATTGTATGAAGGTTCCTCCAATGAAACAGCAAGTAGAACCCTTTTTTGAGATCAAAATTGAAATCTGAAATCATTCATATTATTAACTACTTGCATAATCAACCTTCAATCATCATAGAAATCTAGAATTCAACTGATTATCTTACATCAAACTATCAAAATTTCAACTTGGTGAACTATGGTCAACTCATGGTTTAACCTAGTCAAACTTGGTCTTTTGGACCTCCAAACGATGAAAAATGCATTCTCGAACATGTACAACCACTTCTCAAATCAATTAACATGCTTCTAAACTACAACGCTGACTTTTCTTGTCAAATTTCAATTTTTATCCCAAAGGGGGCATGGTATTACACATCATTCAAAGTCTGTGTTACTGGTTCATCTAAAGTCCTTGTCGCTTGGGGAAAATCTATCATCACTTGGGGCATATCAGATTCACAGAGATCCATATCAATCTAGTATCCTAAATCTATCTTGTAAACTGTATCAGTTTTTCATAACTATCGGTTCATTAGCATCATTTCCTTGGTTCTTCATAACTGATGGGTTCAGGATGTGATACCAATATGATTCATACAAGGACATTGAGGTCTAGAATCGGTCACTCACTTCTTCACAATCATAAGGTTCAAAATCAGGTGTTTTGACACTTTTTTTTGTAATCACTGGTTCATTGCTGATATAGCTAGCATCATCTCGATTCCTGGTCATCCTGGGCCTGGGTCAGCATCTTTTTCCAATCTTTCAATCAATTTCTATCTCAAAATTAGTTCATCTTTCAAATCAAATCAGTTCCATACATCTTTATCATACACATACTATTCTTTGAACCACTGCACTTTGCATAGTGATTCAAAGAGGGGCAAAATATAATACCCCAAAAATGGGCTATAGGTTCATTAACCTCCTACATCTTCAAATTCGAATGAAATTGACACCAAAGTCCTAACCTAAGGCACATCTGCACATTATCAAATTTTAATTGATTTTATCCTAAATTCCACATCGGGGAATATTCCTAGCAATATTCCTATTTATCCTAATTATCTTTAATTTAATTATTATTTGATGATAAATTCTATTTATCCTAAAGTTTGATTAATTGAATATTTTGAATATTTAATTACTTAGATTTAATACTACCACTTAATTATTTAATTAAATTATTCCTAAGTTGTATTATTTTATTTTGACAATAAATCTAAAATCTCATGACTAATTGATTAAATTTTTATTTAATTAATTAAAGTCAATTGTTAATTTTTAATAATATAGTTTTAGAATAAAGTTTGATTTAATAATTGATTAACCCATAAATCAATTGTTTTAATTCAAAAATCAGTTAAGTGGAAAATAAATCACTTTATTTATTAAATTAATTCATATTAAATCATGCACAATTAGAAAAGTAGTTAACTTTAAATCAATTTTCAATTTCAATTTGTTAACTTTCTAATCTCAACATCTGATGATGAGTTGAAAAAAAACTAAACTCTATTTTGAGATAAAAACTGCTTTTGCATGATTTTATGAGTTTATTTATTCTTAATTTCTTGTTAACTCAAAAATCAACCTGAGTTTATCAAGAGTGATTTATGGCTTTTTCCAATGCATCCTCAAGCCCTAGATTTCTATAAAAACAAGGCTCATCTCTTCATAATTCATCTCTCAAAATCCCTCAAGCTTTCAATCTCATCATCTCTTGAATTTGCACAATTACTCTGGCAAATTTACAACAAAGAATCAAGCTTTTGCGACAAACAATTTTGTGAGATCAATTCATAGTTTTTGCATAGATTTTCATATCAATTCATATCATTGTTAGATTAATTTGCATATCATTTCAATTTCATTCTAGATTAATTTCATACAGTTTTTCATCCTGTTGCATCAAAAATCCAAAAAAATAGATTAATTTGCATTCATATTTCATTGCTTTCATCATTTTAAATCCTTCGTTTAGGTGTTGCATTGTCACTGATCTTGATTACAATCTGAGAACATCATACTCACACCTAATAGAAGGTAGTAAATCATCTAGTTAGCATAGTTTCAAGTACTTTCAGATTTTAGTTTTTGCTAACCTCTAATGTTTTACTGAAGTGTTGTGTTTACAGCTAGATACAAAATTCACACACACAGTACCCACAAAAGATGTACTATTATGAAAATTCTTTATGAGATGATGGACCCTGTTAGGAGTATATGAAATACATTCAGTACATATTAGTCCCTTTTAGGAGACTTTGAATCCCTATGAGGAGATTCTAACCCTGTTAGGAGTTGCAGAAGATAGAAGGACCCACTATCCAAACAGCTTCAAGGGAAAGATCACTAAACACACTATCCAACTGATCTTTGTATTATCCAAACATAATAATACCAAATATAACTAATCTCAACAACTTTTCTTCTCTCCTCTGACCTTGCATATGTCCCACCAAATGCTTTCCAAATCTTAATACTAGATTTGCACACTTTGCATCACATAACTATCCCTTAGATCATTTACTCACATTATTTCACACTTCAAAAGTTGTCTTCTTTCATCATCCCTCTTCAATCAAGGAAACCAATCCTTCCTTTATATTGTGCCTAATATTTCATAATTAAGTCGACCAATTAGGCTTCACCAATTACAAAATACAAAACATTACACATTACATAATATTTCCATAATTACACAACATTTTTGGCTCACAAACTTAATAAATATTCACATGTGAAACCTTTGACTATGATGACTTATCTAGATTACCTTCGCAATTTCTTCAACCTCTGTATAACTCCTCTTGTCTAGATTCTATCCCTGATAGGAGATATAATCTTATTATCACAAACTGCTTTTTAGGGACTCTATTAGAATACAGTTTCCACTAGATCACGTATACCTAATGCAAATACTTGATTTTTGTATGCACTATTGACCATGTCATTGGGACACTATAAGAAACATGTCCTCAACTCCGCATAACCTCATATGCAATTCTCTATGTGTGCTAAATCAAACTTTGTTTGCTGCTTTGCTAATATTCAGTATAAATAGTATGTTGACATCAATGACAAACACAATCATGAATGCAACATGTGACCACTCCAATTATGTTATAATACTCCCCCATAGGACATATTCCACATTCATGATAAAATTATTTCTCTACTATATACTCTCAATGCACTATCAAGTATGTGGGTGTCATTGAAAATGGTAGATACAGCTGATCCTCAAGCCAAGTTGCCATCCCCATGTATGGCCTCTAGGTGATCCCTCGGATGCCATCAAGCATCTCTCTCCAATAGTCTACATCATCAAATTTACCTTGGTATTTTCCTTTTCCTCTCGGTAGCCTCCTAACTAGTAAAGCTTCAAACTCTTCTTGTTGTCTTTCCTCTTCAAATAGACTTTCTAAATCACTCTTACAACTATGAAATCTTTCACTTGCATTGCTAACATAACCATCACTAGATCTAGACTCTCTAAAATTTCCAATATTCAAAGATGAATTGAATGAAGACTTAATCTTAGAAGTGGAAGGTAAACTATTGTCAAAATCATTCAGCACAAAAGCAATCAACTTACCAATTGTAGAATCCAGTGAAACGGGCATCTGAGGAATAGATCTCAGTTCTTGTATTGCAGACACTCAGATTACATATATAGGAAACAATGTCCTTAGTAATTTACTTATTACATATTCTTCTTCAATATGTTCTCCAGCACTTCAGATAGCACTCACAACCTCCTTAAATCTTGTATTGCATTGTGTAACATCTTCACTTTCTTTAATTCTCATAAAATCAAATTTACCTTTCAGACTTTCAGCCTTTGCCTTCTGAACATGAAGATCTCCATGATATACTAATGCAATCTTGTCCCACATCTATTTCATTGTATCACATCATTTTAGATCATTGAATTGCATGTCAGTGAAAGAAGAAGATATCTCAATCATAACTTGTGTGTGATCTTGTCTTTCTCTTACTTGTTCAAGTGTCATAGGCCCAAATGGTAGTGGTGAATATACTCATTGTCAAGATAATATATAGCATACTCTCCAATTCCAAATATGTGTAGCCTCGTCCTACTTTTCCATGTCGAGAAGTTGTCCTTATTCAACTTTGGTGCCTCCCTCTTATACATCTTTGGATATTTTACTCAAGTCTTTCAAACTTATCCCTTTAGAGTACTTAGCTCTGATACCAATTGTTGGATTACTAAGAGGGGGGTGAATCAGTAATCAGTGGTTATTTAAACCTTAAAAATTTCTCTGATTCAACTTGGTAACAACTTGGTTAGACAAACTTCAACATTAATTGATAACAATAAAATAACTTATCAATTAGCAATAACATTCACAATAAACATTCAACACAAATAACATCAATATTTAACATGGAAACCCAATTTGGGAAAACCACTGTGGGAATTCTCACCCACTAAAGAAATACTCTTCTGAAGTATGCTTGGTTAAAATCCAATCTTGTTATAAATTGCAATGCACATTGTTAAATGTGACCCTGTTAGGGGATTTGCCTTAGATTTATTTAGATCTTCACCCTATCAGGAGTGGCATGGTTAAAGGTCTTCAAACACTCTTCTAGAATGTCACATTGCTAAAGGTTTAACAATAAGATTGTTAAGTCCACTCGGTTAAGAGATATTTTTGGTACAAATTTCAATAAGAAACTATATAAAAATTGATCTATAAATATACAAGTACCTCTTATTTAATTATATCCCTTATGCACTCTTTGTCTTCACTTATTTCCTTCACTTTCCACCAGCATCAACTCTTCATCAATCTTCACTTGCAAACTTGGATTTCAACCTTTTTCTTCTTCAGTGCATCACTTGGTTACACATCCTCTTTTCAAAATTGCTAGCTCTCTTTACATACAATTTCATCCTTTATATGGACTTTTTTTCCCCTTAATCTTCTTTATTATGTTTCCTCTTATTATTATAAAATGGAAGATCATTCATATAAACTAATTTGATATATTTGGAACTCAATAAAATATTTTATCATCACCTCAGAACTTGAACATTTCTTTGAACTTGTACCTTCACTTTTTTCCACTTAGATCTTACCATAGATCATCACCTTGAATTTTCTGTTAGGAATGAATGCTAAAGTGTTTGGTAGCCATTCTGTAGTAGTTGTTGTTGCATTCATGACTATGATTGTCATTGATATCATCACAGTAATTTACCAAAGACTTGCAGAGAAGCAGACAGAGTTTGGATTAGCGCACATGGGTTATTGAAGTTGGAGCTATGTGATGTTGAGGTTATACTCTTTGATATTTCATATTTCTATGGTTAAGAGCGCAGATAGTAATCCATTGATTCATGAAAGTTATGATCATTTTGGTGGAAGCAGTGTTCTGGCAATGTTCATGAGTAGTGGTTTGTGGTAATTGGATGATATCTCATAATCGGGATGGAATCTAGTTTTGTGCAATGAAAGGGAAGTTGGAGACACATTAATAGTGGTGTGGATGATATCACAAACTTTGAGGTCACATGAGTGAAGATTTATTGTATTTGGAAGTCGACAGTTTTATGTAATTTTGGTGTAGCGTGTGGAAACTTTTATTTTGTAATTGTATGCCGACTCAATTGTAATTATTTGAGTGTGGTATAAAGGAAGGAATGTATTTCCTTATTGATCTGTAATTTCAATGTATTTTTAGTGATGATGTGTGATGCGGTATGCATGAAGTGAAGAAAAGAGCTAAGTATGAGAGCGAAATTATGAAGGAAGACATGTGAAGTACAAAGATCTGAAATTGAGATCTGATGTAACATTGAGTGTAGTTTGGCATAGTCAAAGAAGAGGTAACATATTATTCTATTGAGTAATGCAAAGATTATTTGGACAGTGTGTTCAGTGATCTTACCCTGAAGTTGTTTGGGCAGTAGGTCCTTCTATCTTCTATAACTCTTAACAGGGTTAGAATCTTTTAACGAGGATTCATATGTACTGAATGTATTTCATAAGACTACTAATAGAGTCCATCCTCTCACAAGGAATATTCATATTAGTTCATCTTTTATGGGCATCATTCCCACTGGGGTTTACTCTTTGATTAAGAGGCTCCCTAGTCAACATATCTTGTGTCATTATGTTATTGTGTATGAATATATTTCTATGGTTGGTAATTATATTGCTTATATGATTTAATGTTGTTGAAGATGATAAAATTTATAATTATTTGATAATTGATTCACCCCCCCCCCCCCCCCTTAATTATCTTGGTGGACTTTACTTTCTAACAATTGGTATCAGAGCGATAGGTCCTTGAAAGAGAAGTTTAACAGCTTAAGGAGATCCATGGCAAATTTTAGGAAAGAAAGCCCTAAGTTTGATGGAGTAAATTTTGACAAATGGAAAGAAAAGATGAAGACACACCTATTATGTTTAGGACCAGGTTATTGGTTGATTACAAAGAATAATAAGACTATCATTGAAGAGGACAATCTTGAAACATGTACTACGAAAGAGAGAGATCTATTCATGTGTAACATACTTGCAAGAGAAGCACTTTTGACAGCACTACCGGAGAATGAGTACATTTAGGTAAAATATTTGAAAAAATCTCATGAAATTTGGAATGCTTTACACTCTACTTTTGAAGGTGATGAACATGCAAAAAGAGTTAGATTACATAATTGGATGTGCATTTGAAGATATAAGAATTTTGGAAGATGAATCTATTAGAAGTTATATTGGTAGAATGTCAGAGATCATTTCAGGTATAAAATCTTGTGGAGGAACAAAGACAGAGAATGAAGTGATATGGAAAATTCTGAGGACATTGACTCCTGTATTTAAGTAGACAACACAGATTATTGAACAAGTGATACCTTGTACAACAAACTTTACAAGAGAGACTCTTCTTGGAAGATTGGAAGCAGCAGAAATGAACCTAAGATTATTAGGAGACTTACCTAGAATGGAGACAGCATTCAGTGCACTTAGTGTTCACCCTACTTTTTCAAGAAGCATCAGTGTGAGCAGAGATTATGCTGGTAGTAGCAGATCTAGAAATGAAGAAGACAAGAAGATTGAAGAAGGTATTGCCTTTCTTGTGAAAAGAGAACCAGATGGTAAGAAAAATTTTAAATGTTGGACTTGTCAAGAATATGGTCATTTTGCATCTAAATGTCCTAAGAGAGTTAAAAAGTACAAAAGCAATTTTAAACCTAGAAAATCTAAGGAATGTTATTATGCTAATGATGAAGATCTTGAAGCTAGTATAGAAAGAACCTTAAGTGAAAGTGATACTGAAAATAATGATGACATAGGATTTGTAGCAATTAAAGAAGAAAATCTTGAATCTGATGTTAAGGAAGAAAAAGCCTTAGTTTCTCAAGTTGAAAAGAAAGTTGATTGGATTATAGACAATGGTTGTTCACATCATATGACTGGAGACATGAAAAAGTTTATAAAGTTGAATGAATATGATGGTGGAGTAGTTAGAGTTGGAAACAATGCACCTTGTTTGATTTAAGGTATAGGATCTATTACTCTTGATGGAAAGACTAATACTGGTGATGTTTATTTTGTGGATGGATTGAAACATAATATTTTGAGTGTTGGACAGTTAGTTGATAAGGGATATCAAGTTTGGTTTACTGAGAAAGCTTGTGTGATAAAGGATAAAGATGGAAATCTGATTGGAACTGGATCTAGAACCAGAGGTAATGTATTTCAGTTGAATCCTACTGAGATGACATGTTTGATTACTAAAATTGATGACAGTTGGTTATGGCATAGAAGGTTTTGTCATATAAACTTCGATAACATTCTGAAAGTAAGTACTACACTTGTAGTAAGAGATTTACCTAGAATTATGAAGCCTACTAACATGATTTGCAAAGAATTTGTAATGGCTAAATAGAAGAGAAGTTATTTTCCTAGTAAGAAGTTTACATCTACAGAGAAGCTGGAGATTATTCATACAGATTTGAGCGGTCCTACCAAGACTAGAGGATTCTATGGAGAAAGGTATTTTATGATTCTTGTTGATGATTTTACAAGAATGATGTGGATTGCATTTCTTAAAGAAAAATTTGAGGCATTTGATAAGTTTAAGATTGTTAAGAATAAAGTTGAGAATGAATCTGGAATGAAGATTAAATGTTTAAGATCTGATAGAGGTGAAGAATTTACTTCTAGAGAGTTTAACAACTTTTGTGAAGAAAATGGCATTAAAAGATAGTATTCAGCCCCTAGAACACATGAACAAAATGGCATTGTAGAAAGAAGGAACATATCAGTGACTGAAGCAGCAAGAGCTATGTTGTTTGAAAATAATTTGGCAAAGATATTCTGGAGAGAAGCAGTGAAGACAGTAGTATATACAATGAATAGAGTATAAATCAGAGCAGACACAGACAAGACACCTTATGAATTATGGTTTAGACATGCACCCTCAATTAAGTATTTTAGAATTTTTGGAAGCAAATGTTATATAAAGAGAGATGATGATATAGGAAAGTTTGATCCTAGAAGTGATGAAGGTATATTTCTTGGATATTCTTTGAAAATCAAAGCATATAGATGTTTCACTAAAAGAGCTAAAACTATTGTTGAGAGCGCAAATGTTAAACTTGATGAAAAGTTCAAAATTCAGGAAAGAATGTTTGATTATGAATCTGATGAAGAAGCTCATCCTAAGCCTAATACTGGAACTACTGAATTGTTTTATGAAACTGACAGTGATTTTTTGAATGAAAGCCATAGTGAAGTTATTGAAGAACCTACATCTGAAGAGAGATCTGAGACAGTGACACCTAGCAAGAGTTTGTTAAAGAATCATCCTTTTGAACAGATCATTAGGAGTATCAAAAGAGCAGTTCTTACTCAGAATAAGGCACAAGAACAATTATGTTTGATTTCTCAAATTGAACCTAAGACTACTAATGAAGCTTGTGAAGATGAAAGTTGGACTAATGCTATGAAAGAAGAACTAGATCAGATTGAAAAGAACAAGACATGGGAATTGGTCCCTAGACCTAAAGACAAGAATGTTATTGGAACTAAATGGGTATTCAAAAACAAGATGAATGAACAAGGAGAAGTAGTAAGAAACAAAGCAAGATTGGTATGTAAGGGTTACTCACAATAAGACAGAATTGACTATGAAGAGACTTTTACACCTATTGTAAGAATTGAAGCAGTAAGAATGTTTTTGGCATATGTAGCTTACAAGAAATTTAAAGTGTATCAAATGGATGTGAAGTCAACATTTCTGAATGGAGAATTGGAAGAAGTCTACATTGAGCAGCCTGAAGGTTTTCCCTTAACTCAAGAAGGAGACATGGTAGGTAAATCAAAGAAAGCTTTATATGGACTTAAACAAGCACCTAGAACTTGGTATGCAAGACTGGATAAGTATTTGTTAAAATTGGGATTTATAAAAGGTACAGCTAATAGCAATCTTTACACAAAAGAAATTGAAAATGGTTTGTTAGTTATAGTTATTTTTGTTGATGACATTATCTTTGGAGGAGAAGATGAAGCTAGTGACAAATTTGCTGATGAAATGAAGACTGAATTTGAAATGAGTATGATTGGTGAAATGAAATACTTTTTGGGATTACAGATAACACAAAACAATTATGGTATCTTTGTAAGTCAGACAAAGTACCTGAATGACTTGTTGAAAAGATTTTGAATGGAGGATTGTAAACTAGTTGGAACACCTATGGTGACCAGACATAAGTTATCTAGCACAGATGAGACTCCTGCAGTAGAATAGAAGAAATACAGATCTATGATTGGAGGATTGCAGTATTTGACTCATACAAGACTTGATATAGCACATTCAGTTGGAATTGTAGCAAGATTTCAAGCTAAACCTAGAGAATCACATTTTGCAGTAGTAAAGAGGATACTGAGATATTTAAGAGGCACAATGGACTATGGATTATGGTATGAAAATTCTGATGATTTTACCCTATGTGCATATACAGATGCTGATTGGGGAGGTAGTGTTGATGATAAGAAAAGCACCAGTGGAGGAGCATTTTTCCTTGGAGGAAGATTAGTTTCTTGGCTAAGAAAGAAGCAGAATTGTATCTCACAAAGCATAGCAGAAGTAGAATATGTAGCAGCAGCAAACAATTGTAACCAGATAATTTGGATGAAGCAGATGCTGAAGGATATTGGAATAAAATTTGTTGAACCTGTTGTTATACATTGTGATAACACCATTACAGTTAGTATGTCTAAGAATCATGTATTACATTCTAAGACAAAGCATATAGAGATTAAGTATCATGTTGTCAGAGAGAAAGTTGTTGAAAAAGAAGTCAGACTTGAGTACATAAGTACAAAGGAGAAGATAGCAAATATATTCACAAAGCCTTTGCCTAAGGATACATTTGAGTATCTAAGAGGTATGCTTGGGGTTATGCTCTAGCCTACTTTTAAGAAGTGATGCAGTTGGTTGCATCCATCCAGTGGTATATGAGCCTTATCCTTCTTCTGGACTAGATGTTGGTACTTCCTCTATGGGAGAGTATGTGTATCTGAGCTGAGTCATGAGGACTCTAGTGAATGTATTTTTTGAATAGTGTCTTTTGACATTGATTTGTTGTTGACTTAGTGATGGAATTTTTGTCATTGATGTCAATGGGGGAGAAGTATGCATGAAAAACAATATGAGACATCTGTTGAAGAGAACTGAATAGGATAACGAAGCAAGATTTGATTGATGAAGAGGATTTGAAGAAGCAGTGTTGCAATATTGGATTTTTGGAACATTGGATGTTTTTCATCTATGTTGTCATCAATGCCAATGGGAGAGATTGTTAGGAATGAATTCTAAAGTTTTTGGCAGCCATTCTCTAGTAGTTGTTGTTGCATTCATGACTATGATTGTCATTGATGTCAACACAGTGATTTACCAAAGACTTGAAGAGAAGCAGACAGAGTTTGGATTAGCGCACATGGGTTATTGCAATTGGAGCTATGTGATATTGAGGTTATACTCTTTGATATGTCATATGTCTATGGTTAAGAGCACAGATAGTAATTCATTGATTCATGGAAGTTATGATCATTTTGGTGGAAGCAGTGTTCAGGCAGTGTTCCTGAGTAGCAGTTTGTGGTAATCAGATGATATCTCCTAATCGGGATGGAATCTGGTTTTGTGCAGTGAAAGGAAAGTTGGAGACACATTGATAGTGACATGGATGATAGTGCAGACTTTGAGGTCACACGAGTGAAGATTTATTGTATTTGGAAGCTGACAGTTTTATGTAATTTTGGTGTAGCGTGTGAAAACTTTTATTTTGTAATTGTATGCCGACTCATTTGTGATTATTTGAGTGTGGTATAAAGGAAAGAATGTATTTCCTTGTTGATGTGTAATTGAAATGTATTTTTAGTGATGATGTGTGATGTGATATGCATGAAGTGAAGAAAATAGCTAAGTATGAGAGCGAAATTATGAAGGAAGACATGTGAAGTATAGAGATCTGAAATTGAGATCTGATGTAAAATTGAGTGTGATTTGAAATAGTCAGAGAAGAGGTAACATATTATTCTATTGATTAATGCAAAGATTATTTGGACAGTGTGTTCAATGATCTTACCTTGAAGCTCTTTGGGCAGTGGGTCCTTCTGTCTTCTTTAGCTCTTAACAGGGTTAGAATCTTTTAACAGGGATTCAAAATCTCCTAACAGGGATTCATATGTACTGAATGTATTTCATAAGAAACCTAATAGAGTTCATCCTCTTACAAAGAATATTCATATTAGTGCATCTTTTGTGGGCATCATTCCCACCGGGGTTTACTCTTTGATCAAGAGGTTCCCTAGTCAACATATCTTGTGTCATTATGTTATTGTGTATGAATATCTTTCTATGGTTGGTAATTATATTGCTTATATGGTTTAATGCTATTGAAGATGATAAAAGTTATAATTATCTAATAACTGATTCACCCCCCCCCTATCTTGGTGGACTTTACTTTCTAACATTTTCTTGATCGTAAATCTCTTTAACTAACTCTTCCTCATCCTTAGAATATTTTGTTAGGAATGGGAACACTAAGAGGGGGGGTGAATCAGTGTTCATTGAACTTTAACTTTTCACTTTAATCTTTATACTAAACTGTAAATGCTTAAGTACTAAATTAAACATTCACATAAACATGAAACATGAAATCAACACATGACACCAATATGGTTACGGGGAAACCCAAATAGGTAAAAACCCCGGTGGGAATTGACACCCACTAATATTCTGCACTAGTGTTTTGTGATCCTTGTTAGAAGATCCTTTACTAATATAGGGGCATCCAAGGTTGGAGCAGGGGCATTCTGTGTGGTCAGTGAAATTGCATAAGTGTTTTTGTTTTGGCTGCTTTTACTCGGTTGCAACCTTGACCGATGGTCTCAGTCATTGAAGGAAGCTCAGTCACTGAAGGAACTTGGTAGTCTCTGGCACTCAGTGAATAGGTTACTTGGTCATGCCTGCAGTGCTCAGTCGACACTGGTGCTCGGTGATGCCGGCCTGGCTTGGTTATTTCACTGTCACTTGATAGATCTGACTTGCCGATGAAGTTCTATGTGATTTGTTGCACCGACTTGGTGCATTTATTATTTGTATCTTTTGTTGAATTCTCCTATGTGGATCTAGAGGCTGAAATGTTGTATTAAATGTTTGTATACATTTTGTAAGCTGACTTGTATGGCATTTAATATTTATTAGGAAGGGTTTAGGTTTTCATTTTTTCGACTTGTGGCTGATGATTAGTATTTAAGGGGAGCTTGGGTAGGTGTTTGAGGAGTAGCAGAGGGTAGTGAAAGGCATATCTTGGAGATGCGCTACTGAAGTTGGAGTTGGTGAAGTTGTAGAAAAGTTGTTTCCATGAACTTGCAGATCTAATTCCTATCAGATAGTTTGTAATAGCAGAGCTAGTGGTTGCACACTTGGGAACAAGGAGATTTCTTGGAGCCTTGCGAGCTCAAGTTTAGATCTGCCTTAGGGTTTCCATCAGCTTCTAATTGTCTTCAGAGTTGAACTAGCTGGAATTTGTATTGGATCTGGTCTTGGATCTTGCAGAATTGTTTACTGATTGTAATTGGCCCTAACACAGAAGGCCTTATAGCTGGGCATGTTAATGAAAATCAGAGTTAAACAATTGATTGTGTTTCTTTGTGAGTATTCTAACATGTTGTTCTAACTTGCTGCAAGGTTTGGACTATCCTTAATTGGATCCACCATCCCTTGACCTGTGTCAGGTGGTATCAGAGCGAAGTTTTGTTCCTATTGGAGCGAATGTTGATCTTGTGAAGCAGAAGTTTGACCTAGCAAGGCTGATCTTGTGAAGTTAACCTTGTTGAAGGAAATATCTTGTGATCTTGATTACAGATCCGTGGTGCTGGACTTGTGAAATTGTGCCCTAGTTGCCTTGTAAGATTGTAGGTTGTGATCTAACTTGCATACAACTTGGAGATTGTCACAAGGTGATCAGCAAGGGTTTATTGTCGAGGGTTTATATTATCTTTGAGGATGTCGCTAAGAAGATTAGCCCCTAGAGTTATTCAAGACCTTTGTGATACTATGGAATCCAGGATTACAGAGAAGGTGAAATCAGATTTTAGATCTGAGATGGAACTGATGAAGAATGACATAGTCACCGAGATCATGAGAGTTGTTACTGGTATTCCTTAAAATGTTGGTACTGATGATGGCTTTGAAGAAGCTTTTGAAGAATTTTAACATGCTGGATCTAGTAGTGATGACCAGAGGGATAGATGTGGTGAAGATAGAACTACTTGGTTTAGTGGTTACCGAATGGAAGTCTCTACTTTCTCTGGCACTTTGAAACCTGAGAATTTGATTGATTGGATAGGTGAACTTGAAGATTTCTTTGAGCTGAAAGAAATTGAAGATCCTCTTCAGGTGAGATTAGCACAGACAAAGTTGAAAGGTCATGCTACTCTTTGGTGGAAAGAATTACAAAGAGACCGAGAGGATGAAGGTGAAATGAAGATCAATCGGTGGAGGTTGATGGTGAATAAATTAAAAGCTAAGTTCATACCTGCTAACTATGAGCTTGAATTGTTTAAGAAGTTGTAGAATCTGAAATAGAAGGATTTGTCTATTGAAGATTATACTAAGGAATTCCACAAACTTACTATTTGGTCTGGACACTGAGAGATTGGTAAGGAAAAGGTGGCTTGGTATGTGAATGGTCTGAGATTCAATATTCAAGATGAGCTTGGTATGCTAAAGATTGATTCTGTAGAAGATTCCTATCAGTATGCTCTGAGGGCAGAAGAGAATTTGAAAAGGAAGCAACCTAATAACTCTCAAGGGAAGGAGAAAGTTGATCACTCAGCAAAGGAGAAACTGATTGATGCAGAAGATGAATAGAAACCTATGGAACCTAAGAAGAAGATAGGTAGAGTTATCTTTAAGGGTACTTGCTATAACTATGGAGAGGAAGGACACCGTTCTTTTGAGTGTACATAGAAGAAGGTTGACCAATGAACTATTGTGGTGAATGAGAACATTTAGAATGAACCTAAATCAGAGAACTTGCTACTTCAGCGAACATTGCTCGGTACAAAGGATGAACCTTGTCAGAGGAGTAACTTGTTTAAGAACCAATGCAAGTCTGGAGGTAAACTCTGTGATGTTATTGTTGATAGTGGTAGTACTGATAACCTTTTTGCTGAGGACATGGTTAGGAAACTTGGTTTAAGAAGAATGAAACATCCACGTCCTTATAGGATTGGTTGGCTGAAAAATGTTCATGCTTTGGAAGTAAGAAAACAATGCTTCATTGATGTTCAAATTGGCCAATATAAGGATCTTGTTTTATGTGACATTGTGGACATGGATAGCTATCATATATTGCTTGGTAGACCTTGGCAATATGATTACAGAGCTATGTATGATTGTGTGAAGAATGTCTTTACTATTGAGAAGAATGATAGGAAGTTTTCACTGATGCCTTTGATGGATACAACACTTGGTAGGAGAAGCCTGAGTATTGGTAGCCGAGTTAAGGTTGTGGATCCAGAGAAAATGAATGATCAGTATGAATAACAGACATGTGCATTGTCTAGAAAAGACTTGAAGAGACAGAGGAAATAGAAGTGGAAGAAGTTGCAAGTAGAAAAGGTGGGAGACTTGTATGTAAAGAACCAAATCTGGGTTCATGTGTTGAATCCTAGAAGATGTTCTTCTCACATATGAACATCTTTTGGAACCTGGGGTGTCTGATGCAGGGGCATCCAAGGTTGGAGCAAGGGCATTCTTTATGCTCGGTGAAACTGCATAAGTGTTTGTGTTTTGGCCGGTTTTACTCAGTTGCAATCTTAACCGATAATCTCATTCATTGAAGGAAGCTCGGTAGCTGAAGGAACTCGGTAGTCTCTGGTGCTCAATGAATAGGTTACTCGGTCATGCCTATGGTGCTCAATCGACACTTGTGCTCGGTAATGCCTGGCTGGCTCGGTTATTTCACTATCGCTCGATAGATCTGACTTACCGATGGAGTTTTGTGTGATTTGTTGGGCCGACTTGGTGCATTTATTATTTGTATCTTTTGTTGGATTCTCCTATGTGGACCTAGATGTTGACATGTTGTATTAAATGTTTGTATACATTTTGTAAGCTGACTTGTATGGCATTTAATATTTGTTAGGAAGGGTTTAGGTTTTCATCTTGTCGACTTGTGGTTGATGATTAGTATTTAAGGGGAGCTTGGGTAGGTGTTTGAGGAGTAGTAGAGGGTAGTGAAAGGCATAGCTTGGAGATGCACTACTGAAGCTGGAGTTGGTAAAGCTGTGGAAAAGTTGTTTCCTTGAACTTGCAGATCTAATTCCTATCAAATAGTTTGTAATAGAAGAGCTAGTGGTTGCACACTTGGGAATAAGGAGATTACTTGGAGGCTTGCGAGCTCAAGTTTAGATCTTCCTTAGGGTTTCCATTAGCTTCTAATTGTCTTTAGATCTGGACTAGCTGGAATTTGTATTGGATTTGGTCTTGGATCTTGCAAAATTGTTTATTGATTGTAATTGGACCTAACCCAGAAGGCCTTACAGTCAGGCATGTTAATGAAAATCAAAGTTAAATAATTGATTATGTTGCTTTGTGAGTATTCTGATGTGTTGTTCTGACTTGCTGCAAGGTTTGGACTATCCTTAATTGGATCCACCATCCCTTGACCTCCATCATTTACCCTGTTAGGAGTAGCTTTACAATGCTTTAAGTACAGTAGACCTTGTTAAGGGTTGGAACCTGTTAGGAGTCTTTTACAATATTCCATGTTAGGGGAGTAGACTCACTATCCTAGAGCTCATTGCTCAAATGATGAAGGCTGCAACCTTCGATTTCAGATACACACTATATCTGCAGGTGAACTATCACTGTGACACTACTTGTCTTCCTTTGATGCGCTAATGCTTTGACCTCTTAAAAAGCTTTAATACATCTCATGGTGTCTTCATGCACTTTTTCTCTACTTAACACATCTCTCTTCCAACTTCCATACTGAATACAATGGGTGCATCTTATATTTATACGATCATACAAACTAAACAATTAGGTTGGCCCTATAACTAATTACAAACAATGCTTCCAAATGAATTGGCTTAAGCGTGCTTATAATTATACATGCAAACATGTCAGAAACCTAAATACAATGGGTGCATGGCCTTTACAATATTATATTATCACCGCAAACCAAAATACTAACTGTCAGCTCCATGCTCTATTATCTGCTGGCACACACTAGCTGTGCAACTTTAGCTAACTATAACTTTCTCATCTTTGCATATTTGATTATGCGCTCATAGACTAAGCATGAGTATAGTCTAACAAACTTAACTTATAGGGCACATACCATAATTCATCCATACATACGCGTGCTGATGCTCTGAGCTGTAGGAACTCTGTACATTGTCCAATCTTCAACACTTAACCGAATTCTGATCTTTTTATCAAGTGCGCTGACTCCAAACTTCTATATGACTTTGTTTTCATAATGACAACACTATATTAAGTCATATACCTTAGTATAAACAACTTTCCAACAATCTCCCCCTTTTTCATTGATGGAAACAAAGCAATATGGCCAAGTTGCTAACAGTCCCTTAACACAAAAACTTTGTCTTGTATACATTCTTTATACATAATCTTATATCTCCCTATACATTTATATACTCCATATTCTATACACAACTCCCCCTTTGACATTAATGACAAAGGTGTTAAAAAAAACTATATCTACACATACTCACTGAGGGAAAACATCCAGATATGCAATCTTAAGGTTCTGGATCTCCTTCTTCCAAAAGGTGATCGGTGAAATGACTATTTGGAGATGGGCGCATAAAGTATACTATAGCTTCTCCATCTTCTCCAAAACTATGCTCAGGCCTTGATCATAGGTTATCATGGTGGCGTCAATCTCCTTTATATTCTGATTGAGAATGTCTAGTGAGGGCACAAGAGCATTCCTCAACTGAGTTTGTCTAGACCTTATCTTTTCCATCTCTTTTTCTGCCTTTTCAATCTTGTCCAACTAAACTTGGTAGATATTGTTGCACATGTTCACATTAGTGAATTTTTCTTTCACTGAACTCTTCACTTTCTCAATCATAGCTTTTGCCTCTTTTATTTTGAAATGAGCATTAGTAAGCTTATCTTGTTCCATGCATTCTGCAATGATTTTCCTTCCTTCATCAGAAAATTATTTTAAGGATGCTTGTCTTGTATTAAGTGAAATCAGATCTAGAGCAAATTTTCTCATCAACTCATTCAATCTCTTCTTTAAGTACTTCTCTTTTTCCACTATGGACGCAAATTCTTCTAGGCTAGAAAAATTGCTTTTGAACTGTGAGATGACTATACTCACATCATCAACTGAATGTACTTTTAGCACTTTCTTATCCATAGGCAAAAAACTATTTAAAATCTTTACTGATTCCACAAGGAGAGGATTTCTCATGACTTGCTTCTCCTTTTCCTTCTCCATAGCTAGGACGCTAAACTTAATCAGGTCTTCTTCTTTCCAGGAGTCCAAACTATTGGCAAGTTGTCTATACTAAAGTATATGACTAGATATAGTGTTTTCATTATGGAAACAAAGTCATATAGTAGTTTGGAGTCAGCGCACTTAGTCTAAAGATCAAAATTTAGTTAAATGTTGAAGACTAGACAGTGTACAAAGTTCCTGCAGCTCAGAGCATCAGCGCACGTGTGTACAGATGAATTATAGTATGCACCCTAGAAGTTAAGGTTGTTAGACTATACTTATGCTTATTCTATGAGCGCATAAGTAGATATGCAAAGATGTGAAAATTATAGTTAGTTGAAGTTGCACAGCCAGTGTGTGCCAATAGAGAATAGAGCATAGAGCCGACAGCTAGCATTTTGGTTTGCGATTATAATATAATGTTGTAAAGGGCATGCACCCATTGTATTTAGGTTTTCAAAACATTTATATGTATGATTGTAAGCATGCTTAATCCAATTCACTTGGAAGCATTGTTTGTTATTAGTTATAGGGATGACCTAATTGTTTTGTTTATATGAATGTATAAATATAAGATGTGCCCATTGTATTCGATATGGAAATTGTAATAGAGTTGTGTTAAGTAGAGCAGAGGTATGAAAAGAGAGCATAAAATTTATTAGAGCTTTGCAAGAGGTCAAAGCATCAGTGCACCAAAGGAACTGATCTAACAAGCAGTGTCATAGTGACAGTTCACCTGTAGATATAGTGTGTATCTAAATTCAAAAGGTTGTAGCCTTCATCATTTGAGTAGTGAGCTCTATGATAGTGATTCCACTCCCCTAACAAGGATCATTGTAAAAGACTCCTAATAGAGTTCGACCCTTAACAAGGTCTACTATACTTAAAGCATTGTAAAGCTACTCCTAATAAGGTAAAGGATCTTCTAGCAAGGATCACAAAACATTAGTGCAGAATATTAGTGGGTATCAAGTCCCACCAAGGTTTTTACCTATTTAGGTTTCCCCGTAACCATATTGGTGTCATTTATTGATTTCATGTTTCATGTTTATGTGAATATTTAATTCAGTACTTAAGCATTTAAGTTCAGCATTAAGATTAAAGAGAAAAGTTAAAATACAGTGAACATTGATTCACCCCCCCCCTCTCAGTGTTCCCATTCCTAACAATTTGTATTAGAGCTCTGGTCCCCAGCAAAGAATTGTAACCACTTGAGGAGATCATGGACAAAGTAGATATGAAACATCTAAAGAAAAATCTTGAAGCCACTCTTGAAGATCTGGACAATTCAGAAAGAGAAATTGAAGAACTAAAATAAAAAGTCAGTGATGCTTAATTAGTTATCAAAAGACTAAGAAAGGATTTGAAAGGATGCTCTAACAATGATCTTGAAGAAAAAGTCAAGAAGTTGAATGAGGAAAATGCATCTCTATTAAGTTAGCTTGAAGAATTTGATGACAAACTAATGAACAATCAAGATGTCTATAATGAACAGGTCAAGGAGAACCTTCAACTCAATGATGAATTGAGGGAAGCCAATTTAGAAATCTTAGATCTAAGGAATTACAAAGAAAGATTAGAGTCTGAATTAAAAGAAGCAAAGAATCACATTGACAAATTACACACCAATTCTGATTTGATAGAATCTTAGTTGTATGCAAGAAGAGTCAAAGGAGACACTAGTTGTATTGGATATAATGAAGCACAAAATTAGATTGATAATATGTGAGCAAGAAAGGAGACACAAAAGATTCTACTGATACTGAGAAGACTGAAGATCAAACCCAAGACAATGGTGGTCCTCCTAAGAATGAGCGCAAGCCTTTAGAATGCACTTGTTTTGCATGTAACAAGCATGGACATATTGCAAGGAACTATACAGAGGTAAGACCTTTTAATGGCTACTGTTATTCATGTAATAGATTTGATCATAAAGCTATGAATTGCAAGACTAGTAAGAAGAATAGGACTCAACATGATCAGAAGAATCAGAATCAGACAAATGTAAGAAGTTCTCAAAATGTTACATGTCAGATATGTAACTATAATGGTCACTTAGCTAGAACATGTAAAATGGTGACTCATATCAATGCACTGAGGAATATTAGACATCCAGTCATTTGCCACTCCTGTAACAAGGCTGGACATATCTCAAAGTTCTATAGATCAAGGACGCAAGGTCAGGAAAGCCCTAAAAAGATTGAAGAACCAGTTTTGGATCCTGAAGGAGAAGTCAAGTTTGTGAAAGCCTCAGAGGATGTGAGCTTGATTTGGTTAGAAAAGAAGAAGGATAAGACTAATGAGAATTTATTGAATGCATCACCAGTGGACGCACCCTCTACATCTGTATGAATTTCCCTTAGGGTCATAGGGGGAGCTAATTTAGCTCTAGACCCCTATGTGGATGGTATACTCATCCTCAGAGTATGCACCTTTGGACTTAAGCTATTGGAGTATATAGGAATCTTTGTACAAGAGTGCACATGCTGATTGTTAGCGGAGCTTGAGTTTGAAATTTTGAAGTGACAGCCTGGTTTACGCGACCTGCATTAATGGAAAATTTCTCACTTTAAGTACACAGAAAGTTGTTTGTTCACTCATTGCATTTGAATTCAAAGTGATTAAAGAGTAGATTGAGCCTTGGAATTTGTTGTGAAGATTTGGAGATTGAACTATCAGTATTTGTAGTGCATTTGATCGGTTGTAGAAACCCTAGCTCATTGCATTATTTCAGAAGCCATCAGATTATCTCGAAGTTCAGTTGGAAAGTTATTAACAAGTAAGTCATGGCCACTCCTATTGTTTATGATGTCGCTAAGAAGAAAATATATGTTTTCAAGAGGCACCCATTTTAATCAACCCTAGATGATTTAGAGGGAGCTTTCTCTCACACACCTATGGGCATCATGCATGTAGAAGACATAAGGGCTTACATCTACTGTAAGAAGGAACCCGTTGGACTAGATAGGTTAAGGGCACACATGGATACAATGTTAAAATCAAATAAAATTTTCATGGATGAATACATCAAATGGAATGATCACCCTATTATTGAGTATGCTATAGCATATGAGTTCTATGAGACTGAATGGATAAAAATCTTATTGAGCAGAATCCATGATGATCTATTTTGGATTGGAGATGTTCCAGTATGAATCACAAGTGATCTGATACATGAGATGATAGGCCTTAGTAGGATAGGCATTGTCCTTCCTATGGGTAAGGATGTCAAGAAAATGGTGGAGCAAGTGTGTAATTCAAGGAGCGATAAGCGCGGCATGACTATTGAGATGATTGAGAAAGAAGACATCAAATTGATGTCAATGATACTTGGTTACAGATTCTATCACACCAGCAAGGTGAACAGTGTGTCTACAAGCACTATTCTAGCAGCCATCTGAATTGTTAAGGAAGATGGAGAGTTCAACTTGTGTGAGATCTTGCGCGCACAGTTGATAGATAACATCAAGGCTATCAAACATGACAAGACAAAGATATTCAAGTTTGGGTCCCTAATCATCTATATGTACCTTCATATAGTTGGAAGAATATCAGACTTGTATCTAGACAAGTCCATTCCTACCATGCCTCAGATATCCAACAAGGCATCCACAGAAAGCACACTAAGAGACTATATCACATTGGAATTGAAGACCTTTAGAGCCAAGATGTAGATGATGTATAGAATTCCTAAAAGTATTGTAGAGAAGTATAAAGACTCAATATGCTTTATGGAAGAGATTGATACTACTTGCATGGAAGCTGTGGAACCAATAACAAAGTGGATTCATCCACTTGGCTATGAGGTAGAGGAATAAGTTCTTGAAGCCTATGCATAGGTACTACTATCAGCCCCTAAAGATGATAATGAACCTAGGTGGGGAACCTATGAAGAAAAAACCAGAGAAGTTGATGCTAAACTTAACAGTGTTGCAACAAAAAGAAAATTTGCTAAGGTCACTTCTGAGATCTTGAGAATACATGGTGTGTCTCAAGAAAACCTTGATAGAGCAAGGGATGAAAATATTTCCTTAGAATTTAAAGGCGCAGTGGCAGAGGAAGAAAAACAAGAAGATCCTAAACTGTAAAAGATAAACACTGAATCAGATGACAGTCTGAAGGGTAAGGATGACAATACTCCTTCTACGCCCAAAGATACTCCTCCAGAGTATAAGCCAATGGTCAAGAGGAAGAAAGAAGCTAGCATTGATCTGTTAGAATAACTGAGAGGGGGGTGAATCAGTTATCCAGTGTCCCAATTCAAAATGTATAATTCAAAACTATTTCTTCAATTTCTGCTCGTCGATAAATAATAAAACTTTCATTGTCTGTGCTTTTACCGATTACCAATCAAATACTATAACAGTTACCGATCAAATCTAACATGTAACATGTAACATGTAAAGAATGATAACAAAAAAATATCACAATCAACACATAACATAAGAGATTTAATTTGGAAACCCTATAAAGGGAAAAACCACCTGGGACTGACAACCCAAAATTGTTCACTCTTCTGAAGTGAGGTCAGTTAAGACCCAACCCTGTTAAAGGTTACAAACACACTGTCAGGTGTGACCTTGTTAGAGGATTTTAGACTAGAATTTATCATCCAACCAAGATTCACTATGGGGTTGACAGGATAACAATGTTCATTCTATGAATGATACATCATAAGACTTTCAGAGTCCACTCGGTTAAGAGATTTTGACTGTATACAATGGTTAAATATGTAACAGTAAATGATCTACCTTAATACAACTTCAATTGTAGATTACAGATCAATATTTAGTCCAAACAAATCCTTCTGATCAATATTTCACTTCAGATTCAATACTGTATCAACTTACTATTCGTTGGTAATTGCTCTTTTTAGCTCGGTAATTGTTCTGCAGCTCGATTCTTACTTAACTAGTATGATCAGAATGCATGAAAACCTTGTTCACATGATATTCCTGTAGTTTCTACTTCTTCCGGCATTATCATAAAGAAATTATGTTCTCTTATATAGATGGGTAAATCATTTTCTCCTCCACCATCAGATTTTGCTGCTTAACCACATTCACAAATTTTGCCGCTTCAAACTTTCTTGGTACTTGTGTCAATAACACATTTTATTCTTATCCTTTAGATCTTTCCTAAATTTTGTTAGTCGTCGATCTATGTAACAAATATTATCTATTACCTCAATGTTATACTCTTGCCAGCTCATCAATCTTATCGGCTAAACTAATCATTTAATTTATTCTATTCCACTCTGTTAACAAAGAAATGTGTTAGTGAACACTGCTCAGTTAATACTGTGATCGGTATACACTATACTCCGTCGGTGTATACTAGAATTGCTTCATTTACCGACAACACTGCTTTGTGTCTTTCAACTCTATACTTCATCATAAATGAATGCAACATAATAAAGTCAATATCATCAAGTCATAGACTCATCAACAAGTTACTCAATGTGTTTTTTATCCTCATCTGTCATGTACATCTTTCCTCATGTAGATTTCTCTATTCTTCATCTCTTTTACCTTTCCTCAAATGTCTTAGTATAGTAACTTACAAGATAAGTGTTGTCAAACTAGTTGACATCAATGACAACATAATACTGATTTAATCATATTACATATATAATCAGCAACTCCTTAGTGATCTTGCAATCACAGATTTTTCAATTAGATTCCAAATCAGTTGTAGTTCAACAATCTCTCCCTTTGGCATTGATGGCAACTCAAGTAATATGAAACGTATCATACACATACCAAACATATATTCTACAACTTTGTGAACAAAATTTTGTAAGTCGAATAGACTTAATATGTTTAATCACTATGTTACTAAACATCATTAGATAATAAAGTTTTACCATTTTGTAGTTGTGTTCT
The DNA here is from genome assembly GCA_027943335.1 of Chamaecyparis obtusa. Classification (NCBI taxonomy): domain Eukaryota; kingdom Viridiplantae; phylum Streptophyta; class Pinopsida; order Cupressales; family Cupressaceae; genus Chamaecyparis; species Chamaecyparis obtusa. Next base: position 701,148 of record BSBK01000090.1, read on the forward strand.
TTTCAATTCTCCTGTTTCTGCTTCTGTTCTCTGTAACTGATCTTCAATACTCTATCTCATTCAGATTGTCTCTCCCTTAGATAGTTCTCATCGGTGCTTGTTCCCCTTTTCATAACTTGTTCCTTTTCATATTATTTATCTCTCCCTTTGACAGCAATGCCAAAGAAACAAATAAACAAACAATTATCTCTTTCTCTGTATGTGTGTATACTAATATTCTAATCAGTTCAAATTCTCAAACTTAATCACAACCTTGAACATGATTCAAAGTGTGAACTATGTTGCATCAACATGAATGATCTTCTGATAAAAATAGGTTGATGCAACAACCAAATCACCTTAGTGACTGATAGACAGGGGATGGACCCCAAGTCTAGTCCTCAAGTATTCAAATGTGTCCTTCGGTAGGGGCTTTGTAAAAATAGCTGCAAGTTGTTCTTTAGATGTAACAAATTCTAACTTCACTTGCTTCTCTTGCACTTGTTCTCTTAAGTAATGATACTTAATAGATATATGCTTTGTCTTAGAGTGCATCATAGGATTCTTTGAAATATTAATAGCACTAGTGTTGTCACAATATATAATCACCGGATCAGTGATTATCTCATTCATTCCTTCCAACACTTGTTTGATATATGAAATGTTTGAATAGTTAGTAGCAGTAGCAACATATTCTACTTCAGCTGTAGACTGAGAAATACAAGCCTTCTTTTTACTTGTCTAGGTTACAAGTCTTTCACCAAAGAAAAATGCTCCTCCGGTGGTGCTTTTTCTATCATCCACATTTCCAGCCCAATCAGCATCGGTGTAAACTTTCAGTTCAAACTTCCCTTCCTTAGGATACCATAATCCATAATTCTCTATTTTCTTTAGGTATCTTAAGATCCTTTTTGTAGCTATCATGTGTGATTCTCTAGGATTAGCAAAAAATCTTGCAACAATCCCCACAGCATGTGCTATATCTGGTCTACTGTGAACTACATACATTAATTTACCAATCATGGATCGGTAAAGTGTCTGATTTACCTCTATAGTTTCATCCTCCTTTGTCAATTTGCATCTAGTAGTTATCGGTGTTCCCATAGGTTTAGCATCTTACATGCCAATTGTCTTCAGTACTTCCTTTATGTATTTAGATTGTGTGATGAATATTCCATCACTCTGTTGAATCACTTGTAGTCCAAGAAAGAACTTAATCTCTCCGAACATAGACATTTTAAATTCCTTTTGCATTTCATCAGAAAATTCCTTGCAGACAAGATCTGAGCCTCCAAAGATAATATCATCAACAAATATTTCAGCAATGATAATAGTATTATCAGTATCACCTTTCACATACAGATTGTTGTTTTCACTTGTTCTAATAAATCCAATACTTAACAAGTAAGTATGTAGTCTTTCATACCATGCTCTCGGTGCTTGCTTCAATCCATATAAAGCTTTATGTAATCTACATACCATGTCTTTATTGTTGGGATCAAAAAATCCTTCAGGTTATTCAATGTAGACCTCTTCTTCAAGTATACCATTCAAAAATGTTGACTTCACATCTATTTGATAAACTTTAAATTTCTTATGTGTAGCATATGCAAGTAGCATTCTAACTCCTAATCTAGCAACAGGTGCAAATGTTTCACCATAGTCAATGCCTTCTTCCTGTGCATATCCCTTGCATACCAATCTAGCTTTATTTCTTGTGACTTCACCATTTTCATTCAATTTATTCATGTATATCCACTTAGTACCGATAACATTCTTATCTTTTGGTCGGGGTACTAAGGACCAGGTTTTGTTCTTTTCTATTTGTTCTATTTCTTCCTTCATTGCATTAACCCATTCTTCATTCTCTAATGCAACTTTCACAGTTTTAGGTTCAAATTCAAAAATTAAACATGTACCTTGTCTTGTTTTGCTTCTAGTTTGCATTCCAGCATGTCTGTCTCCAATGATTTGTGTTTCAGGATGATGTCTTCTGACAAAACTAGCTAGAACTTGATTTCTCCTTTCTTGCTCATCATGTTCAGGGTCATTTTCTTGCTCAGTAGCTTCATTTTGTTCCTCGTTTTGTGTTGCTTGTTGTCCTGCATTGTTTCCATGCTGACTAGTTGTTACAGTTTGCGATGTTGGTAGATACTCTGGATGTTCAATGTAAGTGAATCTACCATAGTCTTCTGGTTCTTTTGTACTTTCCTTTGTGTACTTGTCATCAAACTCGTCAACACAAACATTATTACTTTCAACTATCTTATTTGTAGCCTTATTCAAACATTTATATGCTTTACTTGTAGTGGAATATCCCAGAAATATCCCTTCATCTCCTTTAGAATCAAATTTTCCATTTCACTCATCTTTCAAAATAAAGCATTTACTTCCAAAAATTCTAAAATAACTTACAATAGGTTTGTGTCCAAACCATAGTTCATAAGGTGTTCGGTTGGAGTCCTTCAGTTGTACTCGGTTAAGAACATACACAGTTGTACTGACAGCTTCCCTCCAATATGCCTAAGCAATATTCTTCTGTATCATCAATGTTCTAGCACAGTCAATTATAGACCTATTCCTCCTTTCAGCAATGCCATTTTGTTGAGGTGTCCTTGGTGCAGATATCTATCTTTTGATTCCATGCTCATTACAAAAATTAGTAAATTCATCAGAGATAAATTCACCTCCTCTATCAGATCTTAAGCATTTTATTTCCTTTCCAGTTTCTTTCTCTACCTTAGCTTTATACCACTTAAACATTTTGAAAGCTTCAGATTTCTCTTTCAGGAATATAAAAGTCATCAGTCTAGTATAGTCATCAACAAAAAGAATAAAATATCTATCACCAGAACAACTCTGAGTTCTCATAAGACCGCATAGATCAGTATGAACCAACTCAAGTATCTTCTTTGTTGAATAGTCTTTGCTTTTAAAACTAGACTTAGTCATCTTACCTTTCTGACATTCATGGCACATGGCATGATCAGGTTTTGTCAAGTTAGGCAATCCTCTAACTCTTTTCTTTCTACTAATCTTGATCATGTTGTCAAAGGTCACATGGCATAACCTTCTGTGCCACAACCAAGCATCTTCATCCTTTATTAATAGACAAGAAGACTGATCCATATCAAGATAGAATATATTACCTCTGGATTGTGTACCAGGTCTGACAAGTCTTCCTCCATCATCATAGATCTTCACTTTTTTGCTCTCAAAAGCCAATCGGTGGCCTAAATTATTCAGCTGAGCCACACTTAACAGATTATAGTTCAGTCCATCTACCCAATATGCATTTTCACATTGTAATATGTCATTGATCATCAGTGAGCCTTTACCTCTTACCATACAAGGTGCATCATTTCCCATTCTCACAGATCCTCCATTATATTCAACAAGATGATCAAACTTCTCTACATCACCGGTCATATGATGTGTACAACCACTATCTATGATCCATGTATCATTTCTACTTACTTTAGAGATCAGTGTTGTCTCTTCATGGTTCTCTTCCTCTTCTGAGTCATCTTTCATAGCAACAAATACAACTTCTATATCATCTTCAAAATCAGATTCAGTTTCAATATCTTTGGCTATGTAACATACCTTTTTTCTTTTTTCATCTCGGTTGTCTCTGTTGTAGTGTTGGTAGCCTCTGTTGACTCTTCTCCCATAGCTTCCTTCAGATCGGTCTTTGGATCTATCATCATCTTTCTTTTGAGGACATCTAGCAGCGATGTGACCGATTTCTTTACAATGAAACCATGTCAAAGGTAGTTTACCTCTATACCTTCCTTTTCCTTTGGGAAATCTTCTAGCCATAAGTGCTTCAAGCTCATCAAGTTCATCATCGGTATTGTCATCACTATCACAATTCTTACTATTCCTGCTAGAATTTCCAATCTTCAAAGAAGACATGAAAGCGGATTCAATAGAAGGAACAACACTATTATCAAAGTTGTTTAATTCAAAAGTTGTAAGTTTACTAATCAGAGTGTCAAGAGTAAGATTGGATGTAGCTCTTGTTTCATGAATTGCAGAAATCTTGATTGCATAAACTGGTAGCAAAGTTCTGAGAATCTTGCTTATCATTGTTTCATCATCAATTACTCCATCAGATGCTCTAATAGCATGTACCACTTCTTTGAGTCTATTTGAATATTGGACAATGTTCTTACCTTCTTTCATTCTCATATCATCAAATCTACCTCTCAAGCTTTCAACTCGGGCTCTTTTGACATTCAGATCTCCACTGTATATTTGTGTTAACTTATCCCACATTTCTTTGGTAGTCATGCATGTCTTGATATCTTCAAATTTAGCATTGGTATAAGAAGCAGCAAGTTCCATCATAGTAACATTATGTTCATTCTTTTCTTTCAGTTGATCAAGAGTTAAGGGACTAGTGGGCGGTTGTATGTAGCCATTCTCCATCAAATCTATTGCAGAGTTCCCAATTCCATATATGTGCAGCTTCATTCTACTTTACCATACTGTGAAGTTCTCTTTGTTTAGTTTCGGTACTTCCCTCTTATACATCTTGAGACCTTTATGCTTAAGTCCTTAAAAATTTGTTCCAAGCAACCAGCACTCTGATACCAATTGTTAGAATAACTAAGAGGGGGGTGAATCAGTTATCCAGTGTCCCAATTCAAAATGTATAATTCAAAACTATTTCTTCAATTTTTGCTCGTCGGTAAACAATAAAACGTTCACTATCTGTGCTTTTACCGATTACCAATCAAATACTATAACAGTTACTAATCAAATCTAACATGTAACATGTAAAGAATGATAACAAACAAATATCACAATCAACACATAACATAAGAGATTTAACGTGGAAACCCTATAAAGGGAAAAACCACCTGGGATCGGCAACCCAAATTGTTCACTCTTCTGAAGTGAGGTCAGTTAAGACCCAACCCTGTTAAAGGTTACAAAAACATTGTTAGATGTGAGCTTGTTAGAGGATTTTAGACTAGAAGTTATCACCCAACCAACATTCACTATGGGGTTGATAGGATAACAATGTTCATTCTATGAATGATACATCATAAGACTTTCAGAGTCCACTCGGTTAAGAGATTTTGACTATATACAATGGTTAAATATGTAACAATAAATGATCTACCTTAATACAACTTCAATTGCAGATTACAGATCAATATTTAGTCCAAACAAATCCTTCTGATCAATATTTCACTTCAAATTCAATATTGTATCAACTTATTGTTCGTCAGTAATTGCTCTTTGTAGCTCGGTAATTGTTTTGCAGCTCGGTTCTTACTTAACCAGTATGATCAAAATGCATGAAAACCTTGTTCATGTGATATTCCTGCAATTTCTACTTCTTCCAGCATTATCATAAAGAAATTTTGTTCTCTTATATAGATGGGTAAATCATTTTCTCCTCCACCATCAGATTTTGCCGCTTAACCACATTCATAGATTTTTTCGCTTCAAAATTTCTCGGTACTTGTGTCAATAACACATTTGATTCTTATCCTTTAGATCTTTCTTGAATTTTGTCAGCCGTCGATCTATGTAACAAATATTATATGTTACCTCGATGTTATACTCTTGCTAGCTCATCAATCTTATTGGCTAAACTAATCATTTAATTCATTTTGTTCTACTCGGTTAACAAAGAAATGCCTCAGTGAACACTGCCTGGTTAATACTGCGATCAGTATACACTATACTTCGTCGGTGTATACTAGAATTGCTTCATTTATTGACAACACTGCTTTGTGTCTTTCAACTCTATACTTCATCATAGATGAATGCAACATAATAAAGTCAATATCATCAAGTCATAGACTCATCAACAAGTTACTCAATGTGTTCCTTATCCTCATCTATCATGTACATATTTCCTCATGTATATTTCTCTGTTCTTCATCTCTTTTACCTTTCCTCAGATGTCTCGGTATAGTAACTTACAAGATAAGTGCTATCAAACTAGTTGACATCAAGGACAATGTAATATTGATTTAATCATATTACATATCTAATCAGCAACTCCTTAGTGATCTTGCAATCATAGATTCTTCAATCAGATTTCAAATCATTTGTAGTTCAACATGATCATTCATCCTCGCAAGCAACAAGGAGCAAGAAAAACATTCAAGCACCTCCTAAGGCAGGATTCAGACCAAGCCTTAAAGTTTTGAGGACTAGAATTGTTGATGAGGGTAGAATCGATCAAGTAGGGAAACATTATGAATCATTCAATGAGATTGACAAGTCAAAGATACACAGCATGATTATCAAACATATGATCAAGTTCAAGAAAATAGTTCTTGAATTGAAGACCTCTATTCCTGATAAAGTTTGGGATATTTTAGAATACCAAAAGAAATAAGCAAATGAAGAGGATCTAAGGATCAGAGAAAGAGTATTACAAGATACTCTACCAGTATGTTCTAAAGAAGAAGAGGCACTAATATTGAATTTGGAGAAGCCACACCTAAGGACAAAGATGAGAACTCTTCACATCATGAACAAAGACTATGAGTTGATAACGAAGGAAACAAAGAAGGCCCTTGAAAAGGTGTTATTAGAACAATAAATAAAAATACCTATTGCGCCCATCACTCATGCATCTAATAAGAAAGACAAAGTAGCAGAGACCTCCAATGTACCAGTGATAGGTCCTCAGGACTCAGCACCCATAGCAGAAACTCAAACAAAGGTAGATAAGTCTGCGCCCATCTCAAAATCACACAAAGACAATACTATTGTCATTGACAATGTAGAGATAGCCATGGCAGCCACTGACACAGAATTGGATAAGTTTGAGGAAGCTCTTGTGAGCACACAAGAAGCTAAAATCTTATGTAGTAGCTCTCCTCCCACTCATAAAGAAGAAATATACATTGAAGAGATATCTGATGAGAAAGAAGAAGAAAAGAAAGAAGAAGTAGAGGAATAAAAATAAAAAATAAAAAAAAAGGAAAAAGAAGATAAAGATGAATCTTCTGTTGAATTGGTCAAGGTGAAACAAGAAGTGATGGATAGCACTCTCATCACCCCCTCCTCGACATTGTTGTCAAGTCTGACACCTGACACAAGTAGTTTGGACTCTTGGAAAGAAGAAGACCTGATTAAGTTCAGCTTCCTGGCTATGGAGAAGGCTAAGGAGAAGCAAGTCATGAGAAATCCTCTCCTGGTGGAATCAGTGAATATTTTGAACAGTTTTCTACCAGAAGATAAGAAAGTGTAGAAAGTACATTCGGTTGATGATGTGAGTACAGTCATCTCACAGTTCAAAAGCAATTTTTCTAGCCTAGAAGAATCTATGTCCAAAGTGGCAGAAGAGAAGTATCTAAAGAAGAGACTCAATGAACTAATGAGCAACTTTGCACTAGACTTGAATTCTCTTAAGTCTGGTCTAGCATCATTAAAAGAATTTGCTGATGAAGGAAGAAGGATCATTGCAACATGCATGGATCAAGACAAGCTCACCGATGCTCATTTCAAAAAGATAAAAGAGGCAGAAGCAATGATTGATTAGGTGAAGAACTCAGTGACAGAAACATCCACTGATGTAAACATGTGCAACAATGTCTACCAAGGATAGATAGACAAGATTGAGAAGGAACAAAAAGATATATCAAGGATAAGGTTCAGACAAACTTAGTTGAGGAATGGTCTTGCGCCCTCTCTAGACATCCTCAGTCAGAACATAAAGGAGATTTATGCCACCATGGTAACTTATGATCATGGTCCTATCAGTGACTTGGAGAAGATGGAGAAGCTTCAATATGCATTATGCACCCATCTCCAGATAGTTAACTCTCTGATAACTTTTTAGAAAAAAGGAGATCTAGAACCTCAAGATAGCATATATGGATGTCTTCCCTCAGTGAGTATGTATAGATATAGTTTTTTGATGCACCTTTGTCATTAATGTCAAAGGGGGATTTGTGTATAGAATATGGAGTATGATATGTATAGGGAGATATAAGTTTATGTATAAAAATGTATAAAAGACAAAAAGTTTTTAGTTAAGGACAGTTAGAGACTTGGCCATATTCCTTTGTTGCCATCAATGACAAAGGGGGAGATTGTTGGAAAGTTGTCTATACTGAAGTATATGACTAGATATAGTTTTTTCATTATGTCAACAAAGTCATATAGTAGTTTGGAGTCAGTGCACTTAGTGTAAAGATCAAAATTCAGTTAAGTGTTGAAGATTGGACAGTGTACAGAGTTCCTGCAACTCAGAGCATCAACACACGTGTGTACGGATGAATTATGGTATGCACCCTAGAAGTTAAGGTTGTTAGACTATACTTATGCTTATTCTATGAGTGCATAAGTAAATATGAAAATATGTGAAAGTTATAGTCAATTGAAGTTGCACAGCCAGTGTGTGCCAGCAGAGAACAGAGCATAGAGTCAACCGTTAGCATTTTGGTTTGCGATTATAATATAATGTTGTAAAGGGCATGCGCCCATTGTATTTAGGTTTCTGACACATTTATATGTATGATTATAAGCATGCTTAAGCCAATTCATTTGGAAGCATTGTTTATAATTAGTTATAGGGATGACCTAATTGTTTTGTTTATATGAGCGTATAAATATAAGATGCACCCATTGTATTCAGTATGGAAGTTGTAATAGAGTTGTGTTAAGCAGAGTAGAGGTATGCGAAGAGAGCATAAAATGTATTAGAGATTTTCAAGAGGTCAAAGCATTAGCGCACCAAAGGAATTGATCTGAAAAGCAGTGTCATAGTGACAGTTCACCTGCAAATATAGTGTGTATCTGAATTCAGAAGGTTGTAGCCTTCATCATTTGAGCAGTGAGCTCTAGGATAGTGAGTCCACTCCCCTAACAGGGATCATTGTAAAAGACTCCTAATAGATTCCAACCCTTAACAAGGTCTACTATACTTAAAGCATTGTAAAGCTACTCCTAATAGGGTAAAGGATCTTCTAGCAAGGATCACAAAACACTAGTGCAGAATATTAGTGGGTATCAAGTCCCACCGGGATTTTTACCTATTTGGGTTTCCCTGTAACCATATTGGTGTCATGTGTTGATTTCATGTTTCATGTTTATGTGAATTTTTAATTCAGTACTTAAGCATTTAAGTTCAGCATTAAGATTAAAGAGAAAAGTTAAAATATAGTGAACACTAATTCACCCCCCCTCTCAGTGTTCCCATTCCTAATACAAATTTCTTGTGTCAGGTGTCAAACTTGACAACAATGCTGAGGAGGGAGTGATGGGAGTGCTATCAATCACTTCTAATTTTACCTTGGCTATTTCAATAAAAGTTTCATTTTTCTCTTCCATTTTATCTTCTTCTTTCTTTTCTTCCTCTTCTTCTTCTTTCTTTTCTTCTTCTTTCTCATCAGATATGTCTTCAATGTGTATTTCTTCTTGATGAGTGGGAGGTGAGCTGCTACATAAGATTTTAGCTTCTTGTGTGCTCACAAAAGCTTCCTCAAACTTATCCAACTCTGTATCAGTGGCTGCCATGGCTATTTCCACATTATCTATGATAATGGTGTTGTCCTTGGGTGACTCTGACATGGGCACAGACTTATCTACCTTTAATTGTGTTCCATCTGTGGGCACTGAGTCCTATGGACCTATCACTGGTATATTAGAGATCATTGCTGCTATATCTTGCTTACTAGGTGCATTAGTGATGGGCGCAAAAGGAGGTTTCATGTGTTGTTCTAAGAATACTTTCTCAAAGGCCTTCTCTATTTCCTTTGTTATCAGCTCATAGTCTTTGTTCATAATGTGTAGAATCCTCATCTTTGTCCTTAAGTGCGGCTTCACTAAATTTAATATCAGTGCCTTTTATTCATTAGAACATACTGGTATAATATCTTCTAATATCTTTTCTCTGATCCTTAGATCCTCTTCATTTGCTTGTCTCTTTTGGAATTCTAAAATATCCCATACTTTATCTAGAATAGTAGTCTTCAATTCAAGGATTGTCTTCTTGAACTTGATCATATGTTTGACAATCATACTATGTATTTCTAATTTGTCAATCTCACTGTATGTTCCATAATACTTCCCTACTTGATCAATTCTGCCCTCATCAACAATTCTTGTATTCAAAACTTTAAGGCTTGGTCTGAATCCTACCTTGGAAGGTGCTTGAATGTTTTTCTTGCTCCTTGTTGCTCGCGAGGATGGATGACTAATGCTAGCTTCTTTCTTCCTCTTAACTATCGGCTTATACTCCAAAGGAGTGGTAAGGTCAATAGTATCTTTGGGTGCAGAAGGAGTATTATCTTCTTTACCCTTCTAACTCTCATCTTTTTCAATTTTCATCTTCTTCAACTTAGGATCTTCTTGTTCTTCCTCTGCTGTTGCGCTTTTCAATTCTAAGGTAATCTTTTCATCCCTTGCTTTATCAAGGTCTTCTTGAGACACACCATGTATTCTCAAGATCTCAGATGTGACCTTTGTAACCTTTCTTTTAGTTGTTGCACTGTTAAGTTTTGCATCAACTTCTGGTCTTTTCCTCATAAGTTCCCCATCTAGGTTCATTAGGATCTTTGGGGGCTGATAGCAATACCTATGCATAAGCTTCAAGGACTTGTTCCTCTACTTCATAACCAAGTGGATGAATCCACTTAGTTCTTGGCTCAACAGCTTCCATACATGTAGTGTCTATCTCCACCATAAAGCATATTGAATCCTTATACTTTTCGACAATATTTTCTGGAATCTTGTACCTCATATGCATCTTAGCCCTAAAGGTCTTCAATTCCAATGTGATATAATCTCTTAGAGTACTCTAGGTGGATGCTTTGTTGGATATCTATGGCATGGTTGGAATGGACTTGTCCAAGTACAAATCTGACACTCTTACAACTATATGAAGATACATATAGACAATTAGGGACCCAAACCTAAATATCTTTGTCTTGTCATGCTTGATAGCTTTGATGTTATCAATCAACTGTGCGCACAAGATCTCACACAAGTTGAACTATCCATCTTCCTTTACAAGTCTGATGGCTGCTAGAATAGTGCCCGTAGACACACTATTCACCCTGTTGGTGTGATGAAATTTGTATCCCAGTATCATTGACATCAATTTGATGTCTGCTTTCTCAATAGGCTCGATTTTCATGCCGTGCCTATCGCTCCTTGACTTACATGCTTGCTCAACCATTTTCCTAACATCCTTGCCCACAGGAAGGACGGTGCCTGTTCTAGATAGGCCTGTCATCTCATGTATCAAGTCACATGTGATTCTTATTGGCACATCACCAATCCAAAATAGATCATCATGAATTCTGCTTAATAAGATCTTAATCCATTATGTCTCATAGAATTCATATGCCATAGCATACTCAACAATAGGGTGATCATTCCATTTGACATATTCATCCATGAATGTTTTGTTAGGTTTCAGCATGATATCCATGTGCGCCCTTAACCTATCCAATCCAACTGGTTCCTTCTTATAGTAAATGTAATCCCTAATGTCTTCCACATGCATGACGCCCATATGCATGTGGGAGAAAGCTCCCTCTAAATCATCTAGGGTTGATTTGAATGGGTGCCTCTTGAAAACATATCTTTTCTTCTCAGCGACATCATAAACAATGGGAGTGGCCATGACTTACTTGATAATCACTTTGATGACTTCCAAATCGGCGCAATGAACTAGGGTTTCTGCAACCAACCAAATGCACTACAAACACTGATAGTTCAATCTCCAAGTCTTCACAACAACTTCCAAGGCTCAATCTACTCTTTAATCATGCTGAATTCAAATGCAATGAGTAATGAAATAACTATCTGTGTACTTAAAGTGAGAATTCCTCCATTAATGCAAGTCATGTAAACCAGGTTGTCACTTTAAAATTTTAAACTTGAGTTCTATTAACAATTAGCATGTGTACTCTTGCACGAAGGTTCCTATCCACTCTAAAAGCTTAAGTCCAAAGGTGCATACTTTGAAGATGAGTATACCAGCCACACAGAGGTCTAGAGCTAAATTAGCTCCCCCTATGACCCTGAGGGCCATTCATGTAGATGTAGAGGGTGCATCCACTGGGGATGCATCCAATACATTCTCATCAGTCTTGTCCTTCTTCTTCTCTGACCAAATCAAGCTCATATCCTCTGAGGATTTCACAAAATTGAATTCTCCTTCGGGATTCAATACTGGTTCCTCGGCCTTTTTAGGGCTTTCCTGTCCTTGCATCCTTGATCTACAGAACCTTGAGATATTTCAAACCTTGTTACAAGAGTGACAAATGATTGGAGGTCTAATATTCCTCGGCGCATTGACATGAGTCACCATTTTACATGTTCTAGCTGAGTGACCATTATAGTTACATATCTGACATGTAACATTCTGAGAACTTCTTATATTTGTCTAATTTTGATTTCTCTGATCATGTTGAATCATGTTCTTCTTACTAGTCTTGCAATTCATAGCTCTATGACCAAATTTATTGCATGAATAATAGTAACCATTAAAAGGTCTTACCTTTGTATAGTTCCTTGCAATGTGTCTATGCTTGTTACATGCAAAACAAGTGCATTCTCTAGGCTTGCGCTCATTCTTAGGTGGTCCATCATTGTCTTTGGATTGATCTTCAGTCTTTTCAGTATCAGTAGAGTCTTTTTGTGTCTCCTTTCTTGCTCGCATATTATCAATCTGATTTTGTGCTTCATTGTATCCAATACAGCTAGTGTCTTCTTTGACTCTTCTTGCATATAACTGAGATTCTATCAAATCAGAACTAGTGTGCAATTTGTCAATGTGATTGTTTGCCTCTTTCAATTCAGACTCTAATCTTTCTTTTCAATTCCTTAGATCCAAGATTTCCAGATTGGCTTCCCTTAATTCCTCATTGAGTTGAAGGTTCTCCTTGACTTGTTCATTGTAGACTTCTTGATTGTTGATTATCTTATCATAAAATTCTTCAAGTAGTTCTTTCATGGATGCATTGTCTTCATTTAGCTTCTTAACCTTTGCTCCTAGATCATTATTAGAGCATTCTTTCATATCCCTTCTTAGCTTTTTGATAACTAATTGAGCATCACTGACTTTCTCTTTTAGTTCTTCAATTTCTCTTTCAGATTTGTCCAGGTCTTCAAGAGCGGCTTCAAGATTTTTCTTCAGATGTTTCATATTTGCTTTGTCCATGATCTCCTCAAGTGGTTAAACTTCTTTGCTAGGGACCAGAGCTCTGATACCAATTGTTAGGAATGGGAACACTGAGAGGGGGGGTGAATCAATGTTCACTGAACTTTAACTTTTCACTTTAATCTTTATACTGAACTTTAAATGCTTAAGTACTGAATTAAACATTCACATAAACATGAAACATGAAATCAACACATGACATCAATATGGTTATGGGGAAACCCAAATAGGTAAAAACCCTGGTGGAAATTGACACCCACTAATATTATGCACTAGTGTTTTGTGATCCTTGTTAGAAGATCCTTTACCCTGTTAGGAGTAGCTTTACAATGCTTTAAGTACAGTAGACCTTGTTAAGGTTTGAACCCTATTAGGAGTCTTTTACAATAATCCCTATTAGGGGAGTGGACTCACTGTCCTAGAGCTCACTGCTCAAATGATGAAGGCTACAACATTCGATTTCAGATACACACTATATCTACAGGTGAACTGTCACTGTGACATTGCTTGTCTAATCGGTTCCTTTGATGCGTTGATGCTTTGACCTCTTACAAAGATTTAATACATCTCATAGTGTCTTTGCACACTTTTTCTCTGCTTAACACATCTCTCTTCCAACTTCCATACCGAATACAATGGGTGCATCTTATATTTATATGCTCATACAAACTAAACAATTAGGTCAGCCCTATAACTAATTACAAACAATGCTTCCAAATGAATTGTCTTAAGTGTGCTTACAATTATACATGTAAACATGTTAGCAACCTAAATACAATGGTCACATGGCCTTTACAATATTACATTATCACTGCAAACAAAAATACTAACTATCGGCTCCATGCTCTGTTCTCTGTTGGCACACACTAGCTGTGCAACTTTAGCTGACTATAACTTTCTCATCTTTTCATATCTGATTATGTGCTCATAGAATAAGCATGAGTATAGTCTAACAAACTTAACTTCCAGGGCACATACCATAATTCATCTGTACACACATGCACTGATGCTCTGAGCTATAGGATCTCTATACACTATCCAGTCTTCAACACTTAACCGAATTTTGATCTTCTCATCAGGTGCGCTAACTCCAAACTGCTATATGACTTTGTTGTCATAATGACAACACTATATTAATTCATATATCTCAGTATAGACAACTTTCCAGCATAATCCAAATCATTGTGGCTCATCATTAAATGTCGGTCTAATCCTTGTATTTAATTTTTGTTCAACCAAAATTTGGTTTTCTTCGCTCAGTAACTAACTTTGTGTACTCGGTGTCTTGTCCTACTTTCTCTTTACCAAAACTTACTTTCCTTTTACCGAATAACTTTTTCTTGCTCGGTAACCTAACTTTTTTGTTTACTAACTTGACCAATCTTCTTTACCGGCTTGATATAATCAAATATAAAGTAGAAAATAACTAAATCAATATAACCTTATCATTGTTTGATTTGTATTAGTTTCCCAATTAAGTTCTTCATCTTCACAACTTTTCACTTCCTCTCTTTATTTAACTCACTCAACTTATATCATACTCTGAATGATATGACAACCCAATATAAACCAAAAATCAATTTCTTGACATCAATGACAAAATAATAACTAATCTAATCCTTCTACAATCTTGTATACCTATGATCTTGGTCAGTCTTCATCATCATCACCATCAGTTAACACAGAAAATGGTTGGGATCGATACATCATGTGGATCTCGCAAGCAACTACAACTTCGTCCCACACCATATCAAGCATACCAAAGAGAAATGTGAAGCATACATATGATCCATGTGCATACAAATATAGGGTAAGTATATCAATAAATCCATAAAAATAATGACATCATAACATATAAATAATCATCATGAAAATAACTATAAGCTAATTGTAAATACAATGTATCATGCAACTATCCAATGGCTCATAATATATCAAATCATAATGTAAAGCCATACATCCATATCCTCAAATATCATTGAAATAACCAATGCACACATGAAAGTGGCCTAAAAGAGTTTGGAAATATAAACTAAAAATCATACTAAGGGAGGGGTATTACAAGATACAACACTAGCTTGAAAATTTATAGAGAAACTTGTCATCAGGGAAGCTAGGTCGCACAAAATGTTTTTCTTGTTTGAACACTTGGTGAGTGAAAATGAGCTTTGTGTTGGTCTCTTATAGCATGTCAGGTTGGGTGCATTGAATGTACTTGTACATTTCTACTGACAATGAGAACTTGGGCACATTAGAGGCTAGAACTCTAGGATATCGAACACTCTAAAGAGTCTAACTAACTCATTAAGAATTGTGAAACCCCATGGTTTTAGTGATCCAAGAAAGGGGCCAAAAACCAAAAGGGGGAGACTCTGGGGTCGAGGACTCTAGAGTACTGAGAAAGGAACAAAACAAGAACAAGAAAGGAAACAAAAAGGGAGACCCACAACTTGCCAAGAATAAATGTTGGGACTGGTATGCAAGACATAACACATACCAAAAATTGAGAAGAAAACATTTATCTTGAACATTTAAATCATTATATTTTATGGATTTATAAAGGATTTATTCAACCTAATACCCAAACCACTAACTACCAACTAACCTATAACTAATAATTAACTAAAAAATAAAATTTAATAAATTTAAATTAACATGTTAATTTATTAAATTTATTAAATTATTCTATGTCATACACTAATAGTCTCTAACATATACTATTATTATGAAACCATTATTATGATTGGACACACAAGCCTTAATGTATAGCTCTATTTCTATGAAGTAGCCTAAATTAACTTGATCAAAACTCTAGTAAAGAAAATGTAGCTCTAGCCAAAATGATAGAAACATACAAAACATCCACAAAAAATGGTAAATAAAAAATTAGTTTTAGGATATAAGATTTCTCTTTGACCTATGATGTTTTTGCATTACCTTCACAACCACATATATCTTTTTATTTTTTAGACTCAAGTTCACAGTCATTTTTTTGGGAAGCATCCTTCACAATCATATTCTTATAGGCTCTATCACAACCTTATTTTTTACAATTTCTTTGAAGACTCATTTATTTTTTAGGTTCAATGATTTTTATATTAACATTTTGGTATAGGTTCTTTATTTTACTTTTACTTTTTGTTTGTTATAAATTTCATGTAGTAGTCATTCATTCCTTATTTAGATCTTCATCAAATGATACTCATAAAATTTTATTCTTGTAGATAATAAAATGGATTATTTATTAAAGGGGGCAAGTGAGAAATATACATCCATATACCCTTTAAATGTGTGTTTTATTTAATTTTTATGTTGACTTCTAGTTTATTTTGAGATGCGAGATAAAATAGCTATTATATAATCCAATGTAAGGGTAAAATGTAAGGATGAGAAATACATGTATTGAGATCTTTCTTCCTTTTGGGGGGGCTCACTTTGGCTAGTTTGTCCCAAATGCAATGGCTAGTGTACAAGTGATATGGTTCTACATAAAATTTGAAAAATAACATGGGACCTAGCTAAGGCTAACACCACTCATCCTAAGGGCCCAAATCCAATCTTAGTTTTCCTATTCCTTATTTGAGATTTAAATAACAAGTGTATACCTAAGCTTAGTTTAGAACTACAACTATAATTTTAAACACTAAATTCTTAAACTTGAGTTATAATTATGGGTGCAATCCAAATCTTTCCATCGAATCTTTATATACTAATCTAAGCATAAAATATTTCAAATTGTGTGTTGTGTGTGATATTAAAAAAATAAGGGAAACACCTGCATTCTTCAAATTATCTAAAAGAAGGCCATATAGATATCAATTGCATTTCACATCATAATAAAAGCATAACATTAGCATCTATGTTGACAAGAATAGATTAGACATTTTTTGGTTGTTTGAAGTGTCCTAACATTTGTCAAAAATATTGAATCAATCCAAGGGATTGATTAAAGAAAAAGGTAGATAATTAAGCACTCCATGATAAGCATAAAAAAATCTATTAGTGCTTACCAAAAGCTATAAGTCCAAATATTTGATCTAAATAATATTCTATTGAAATCAAGTTACAAATTGAAAGTTACAAAAAAAGGTCAAATTCATAGAAAAGGATCAAGGTTGGATATGTGAGGATTAGATTCACATATGTTATTATTGAAAAATATACAATTGGTACAAAATTATAATGTAGCAATGATTTAGAGGACATAGCCAAAAGAAACTTAGTGAGGAGCACAAGGCTTCATGAAGCTAGCAAACTTACATCAAAAATTGAAATGCAAGGCTAACTGTACCAATAGACAGAAAGATGGAAAACAACATCAACTGCAAGAACTAACAAAATAGTACTAGGACCTTAATCCACAAAGCATAGAGATTCTATTGTTCTTCAAAAGTTTCTCCAATTGAGTTTTAATTTGTTGCGTTTGACAGCCCAATTTTAAATTCTTAATGAGGTCCACCTAAAGATAATAAAATAAAGAAACAAGACAATAGAAATAAGAATCACAACGTTATAGTTGACCAAAAATAGATTGTAGACAATTTTATAATCTATCAAGATTCATTTAATAATAATGACTTTTAACCCATTAAAAATATGTTTCCACCTCAATAAATCCACCTCATTATGCTTGTCATTAAAGATATGTACTTTCTCAAGATTTGAAAAGATTGCATCTTGGAAAACATGCCACGTAGTATAGTCAAAAATTCAATATGTGATGGGAATTAATAACTAAGTTGGAAAACTCTACTTTGATCACTTCTCCAACCTACCAACCATTTGAAGAAAGGTTGCATTGTCATCAATCAAAGGTCTAATTGATACCCCAAACCATTGTGAAAGGTTAAGCAGATCAGATCTTAACTCGGCCACCTGATGGTAAGGGATTAGCATAGTTGGTGAGGCTAGGGTCTTTGTGAACTTGAACAAACAAAAGTTTGAGTGTGGATTTTTAACAAGTTGGGTCAACTAGGTATTTAGCAAGAGCAATGAGGCTGACAATGAAGATTTTGAGCTCAACGTGGAAAAATAAACTTGGAAAAGGGTGAGACCAAAATTTTCAAATTTTGGGGTAACAAGTTATAACTATGGGTGTAATCCAAACCTTTCTACCTAATCTTTATTTACTAATTCAAGCATGAAAATCTTCAAATTATGTGCTATGATATTATAAAAAAGGAAACACCTACATTCTTCAAATTATCTAGAAGAATATCATAGAGATACCAATTACACGTCACATCATCATTATAAAAGCATAACACTAGCATCTATGTTGACAAGAATAGAGGAGACATTTTTACGGTTGTTAGAAGTGTCTTCAAATTTGTTAAAAATATGGAATCAATCCAAGAGTTTGATTAAAGAAAAAGGTCGATAATTAAGTACTCAATATGATAAGCATAAAAAAACTCTATTAGTGCTTATCAAAAGCTCTAAGTCTGAATAGTTGATGTAAATAATATTCTAAAAAAATCAAGTTACATCTTGAAAGTTACAAAAAAAAGTCAAATCCATAGAAAAGGATCAAGGTTGGATAGGTGAGGATCAGATTCACAACCTTTTTTTATTGAAAAAAATGCAAATGATACAAAAGTAGAATGTGACAACAATGCAGAGGACATAGCCACAAGAAACTAAGCAAGGAGTAGAATAGCCACAAGAAACTAAGCAAGGAGTAGAAGGCTCTAGCACAGCTACCAAGCTTACCTCAAAAACTGAAATAAAAGGCTAACTATACCAATGAACATCAATATTAAAAAGATGGAAAATGACATCATCTACAAGAACAAACAAAATAGTACTTAATTGCTCCAACAAACAAACATAGCAGCCATTAGTTTTATAAAGAGAACATTAATTCATGAGGCATAGAGATTCTTTTATTCTTCAGAAGTTGCTCCAATTGAGTTTTAATTTGTTGAGTTTGACAACTTAATTTTAAATTCTTCATAAGGCTCACCTGAAGATAAGAAAATAAAGAAACAAGACAATATAAACAAGGTTCACAACATTATACTTGACCTAAAATAGACTGTAGAGAATTTTATAATCTATCAAGATTCGTTAAATACAAATTTAGTTATTAGACATAATGATGAATCACATAATACTATATAATAAAAATATATTTCATCAATACTTGAAACTAAATATCTTAATATATTTTTTATCAATTTAAATATTTATATATATATTCTTCTTAGTTCATTTCATAATATCTAAATTTATATATTTATTGATACTGGTTGACCATTAATATCTATACATACATTTGTGTAAAATCTGCCATACACCTTATAATTAAAATTATATTGGTCATAACAAAAAAGTTTAAATAGTTATATCCATTCAATGACACCCAAAATGTGCAAGATGGCATTTGATAATCAAGACATTCAGGAATTTTTTAGCTTTCTCTTTTTTCATAAAAGAACAATGGATAAGGAAGAATACCAAAAGCCGTTCCTTTTACTTTACTTGAATGGCCGTGGTGGAAGGAGGATGCAAATCATCTTTATTCTTTCCTTTGCCCAAAATTAAAGAAGATTGATAGTTGGAATGATAAAATCACATTTAAAAAAACTAACAAAAAGCCCATTTATGAACTTTTGTAAATTATGCTCCTTCAAAGTGCAATAATTGATCTTTCAAAATTTGTCGATTGTATTGAGCATTAATCAAAAAGTATATACAAGCAAATAGCCCATAAACAAAAGATAGTGTTTGCCTCTTTTGAGCTGTAAAAGTATGTCACATACAATGTTCATAAATTTTATTGTTTATTAAAGTAAAAGGAGAGAATACTTCACCATTAAGTTTGTTGTGATACATTTACAATCTTTATGGATATCTTGGTCAATGTATTATATTAAAAAAATATCTATAGATTATACAAGGGGAGCTTTATGTTTGCACTTTAATGTCACATCTAATATAAAGTGAATATAATTTTGTATTAATAAAAATATATGATGTTATTATATAAATATAGATCTTTTTCTAATATATAATTTAAATTTAAATTTATTTAAAATAATTTAAATATATTTTTTTTAAAATAATTAATGTTCATTTATCATCCAATGCCAATATTCAATTCATATTGTTTAAGTGTTGTCTTCATAAGATGAAGGATTAAAGTCATTCATCATCAAAGATCTTGTTTGTTTCACTTAATAAATAGTTTCTATTTTGTCCACACTACATTCTTTCCTATCACTTATTATTTTGAAAACTTAATGCAAGGGAGTTTGTATATTTAAACTAAACTTATAAGGACATTCTTTCACAAAGCATTGTACTTTTATATAACACGAGAACCATTGGTTATACCTATTTGAACATGAGATATATTATTTTTATATGCATTAAAATAAATTTTAGTGAACAAGATTTATGAATGACAGAATATAATTGAAAAATAAGTTTATAATTTATTTAAATAGTAAAATGTTAATATTCATATTATTATTATGTGTTATGTGTATATTTTACTAAATGATTTATTTTATAACTTTTTAAAATTATTAATATTATCACTTATTTTTAAAATAATTACGTAGAACATATTTTTTGTATATATATCTTAAAAAATTTACAATTGATAAATTATTTTAAATTTGAATAAAATAAAAAATATTAAAAATTTTAGATTTAACTAGGAATAAATTAATATCTAATTTTTTAATATATTTTAATACACAATATAAATAATTTTAAGTATTTTAGAGATCAAACAAATTAGATATAAAGTTATAATATTTATTATACTTCTAAATGCATTAAATCATGTATGTATGTATGTTATACACATACACATACACATACATATATGGTAATTAAAGAAATTATTGAAGTTTAAAGTCTATTACATAAAAAATAAAGATGTCTATATATGTATAAAGTATATAAATGTTAATTAAAAAAATCATAAAAATGATTAAGTGGTTCTAAATATTTAGTAGTCAGCGTTTAATTATATCAAAGTCTAAAAGTTCAAACAATAATTTATTTGTGTAATCTTTCTTCAATAAAATAGATTCTATTTAAATTGTTTATTAGTAATAAATTATTAATAAAAATAGATTTGGTATATTTATATTATAATTATATTATTAAAGAAATTCAATTGAACTCACTTATGTTTCTTTAAAAAAAAAATATGTAAAAAGGAATCAAGAGATATCATTCTCAAGTACCTATTTTTTACTAGATTTGTGGTTTAAATGAGTGGCTTAAATGGAATATGTGTGTCAAAATGACATCTCTTGAGATTTTTATTTGTTTTAAGACAAGAATGTTAGTTTACTATCTAAAAGACATTGTTTTCACAAAAGTTTACAACCTTGCTTGGCGTTTGACCCCAAAGAAACCTTGTGAAACACAGAAATATTTCCCAAGTGTGGGACCTTGCACAGGTAAGGTTAAGTCTCCAAAGAAGGACAACTTCCTTTCCAATCAAGGTACAATGTTGAACCAACCCAACACATTTTGTTAAACTAGAGCAACACATCATCTTAAAACAACTCAACATGGTGTGTTAACCATCCTAACACCTAAAAGTGTACTATTAACCCAGCCTAACAACTTTTAGGGAAAAGGGGAAGAACGATTGTAGAAAATAAAATGAGGTGACGCACCGAATTAGAAGTTGTTTCTCCCTACCCATGACTACAAAAAAACATTAATAAAGAACCCCTAAAACATACACAAGTCTCTCTTCTAATAAACCCTTAAGGATTCATATGTAGGTTAGAATTAATGAGATCCTATAAGGAAAGAGATATTCACAATACAACATTCACAAACAAGATTGACACAACATACAAACTTTAGCATAAAAGAAAACATTTTGAAATGAAGGTAAGATAATTTGCACATGATATCTAACTATGAGAAATGATAAAGAAAATATTTCAATTAATGTAAGGCAAGGAAAAATTACAATTGCAAAGCATAGGTCATTGCAAGAGAACAAAGGAAACCCCTAGAAAACATATTACAAACTTGCCTTTATAGATCAGGCATAACTTGGATTAAGTGTAGACTATAAATCCTAACCCAACTAGGGTTAGGTTGTAGAACATATCATAAAAATTAGATCAAAATCTAATCGTTGGTGTGTGCCTTGATCCTCAAAAATGATAGAAAGGGGCCACAATAAATGCTTCTATAAATAGAGAGAAGAAAAAACATCCACTCAAGACGACTGTACAACAAGATATGGCATGATTATTCTTTTAATAGAATAGAATGGTTGTCTACAAGTCATAACTCAACATGGAGAGACATGTATAGGTACTGAGAGCAATTATAGCACTGCTTGGAGTCAACAGATTTGTAGAAGAGTTGCTAGAAGCATCTATGCATTCAATATATACCCCTTCTACTTGGTAAAACCCATCGTAACCATTGGAAATCAATTATGGGCCGCTAGTTTGAATGTCAATCATTGATGTAGGAGCTTCATGTGCAATTGGAGGAACAAGAGCCATAAGAAAAGCCTCAAAATATAAGTTTCAAATATCACTGTTGATTAAAAAATTCTTTTAGATTGAATGGCCCAACACAAGCCCACAATATTGTTAGTATATCATAGAAGATTCATGCGATGTTGTGGTGAATCATTGATCTAAACCACTGATCAAAAGAGACCCTAGCTTGCCATGCAACATGTCATCATATTACAATATCGCAAGTTGACAACTTGTATGTGGTTGAAACCTACCTATGTGGAACATGCTCAGACATGCAAACGTTAGAGATAAAAAAGCATTCATATTACATTAGCATATCTAAAAACTTGACCCCTACACAAATCTTCTTTCAGAACCTCCGATGAGCATAAACAAGTGGACCCAAGACTTGTTTGATGTGCTCTTAGAGACTTGATGATGATTGATTGATGAAACTTAAATTCAAAACTAGATGAAGTCGATTGAACAACTCAAAGAATAGTTATATGAACTATCCCCATGCATTCAATATAAATGCACAAGAGTAGGTATGAGATTAATGCAAACAAGAACTACTATTGAATGCAAACTAGAATCTAAGATTGAATGTAAACTACCATGAATGCATATAGCTACCAAACATGTTAGCAATAAATCACTAAATGAATACAATAGTAGCTCTAAGATTTAAACTAGCTTAATAAGATTACTAATACAAATGATGATGAATTGTTTGAGGCGGGGCCTCTATTTATAGTTTTTTTGGACAGGTTTGGTGAGGTGGCGCATCTATGTGGCATCCACATAGGTGTCACAAAGGAAACACATAAGTCATGCAAAGTCTAAGGTTGCTCACACACGTGTGAGCAACTTGGGATGTGATGGATCAATGTGTACTTCAAGTACACATGTCATAGATCTTGTAAGAGATCTTGACCAATGAAACACTTTTGGTAAGTGTAAGAGGTTGTCATCAAAGTTGTAAGAAACCTTCTTTAGACAAATTTAGCACTTCCTAAAAAAAATGAGATTTTGGAAATCTGTGGAGGAAATAATTAGTCTTAATAGTTGTACGAACCAAGAAATTAGTTTAATTAACCTTAGCTTATTAATGGATAGGTTCATCACTTAGAAAAGGATAGGTGTAGGGTAGGATATAAGTTAGGATTAGGATTAAATTAAATAGAATTTAATTTAATCATGGTTTAGAAGAATAAATCATGTGAGGGATTAAATGAATAGAATTTATTTAAAAAGGGACTATTGAGGGAAATCTATTGAATTAAATTTAATACATTAGGGATAAGTATTTAAATTAAATTTAAATATCTAGGAGATCAATTTTATTTAATTAATAAATAGATGAAAGTAGCACTAATAATCAATTATTATAATGCGACTAAAGAGCACTAATTAAATAAAATTTAATTTATGTTGAAGGACGATTTTAGGCGTCTACATTTTGCCCCTCTTTGACATGGCATCACAAGTGACATCGCGTCAAAGAAAAGAAAATAAGATGCCTCAGAGAGAAATGGGATTTGAAAAATTGCACCTAAGCGATGACGGTGAAGGAATGTGCCCTCTTGAGAAAATAATGCAAAGCAAAAAAATGGGGACCGGGACAAAAAACAGGCCCTAGGGGGCCTATAAATAGTTCCCAAGGGCCCCATGAAGGGTCATTTTCACACACTCAGAGTGAGAAAACCAAAGTGAGAGCGAGATGGTGGACCCAAAAGATTGATTGCAGCTAGGAGAGCGAGTGCAGGCTTAGCAGAGGTCAGTCGACACATGACCATCGGTATGTACCCTAATCATGTTTTGTGCTTTATTTTGTGTTTTGCATTTAATGCTTGTTTTTTAGCATTTATGGGGGAAAACGACTAGCATGGCACAAATGACAATCGATCGATCATCGTCTACGGGATGACAAAAGGGACAACAGAGATGACTCTACAGATAGTCATCTCAAAGACGACGATCAACGTCATTGATCAGGAAAGGGTACCAAAGAGCCGATCATGGATCAACGTTTCTGTAGATCAGCATATGCGCCAATCTGCATCTTTGTTGACTAATCATCATCTTCGCCAATTGGACAAAAGAGACTAAGTAGGGGATACACATGGGGAATTTAGGGACTGATACGGGGGATGTGGGACATGATGCCCCAAGCTAGACCAGAAAAGGGGGTACTAAACTTAAAAGAAACTGACTGATGTGGTTAACTAGATGCGGGAGGTGGTCCCACCATTTAGATCTCGAGTGTTGGGCATAGTTTCGATGTTGTCTTATGCGTAGCCAGGGTTAAGATTTTTTGCGACAAAAGAAGGGTGGCACCAAGTTCAAAATGGAGAAGGCTCGAGATTGCTAGTTTTTGCTAAAGGATTATGTTCGAGAAAAGGAGACCGAGAGGGCCCGAAAGAGAGCAATCGGAAAGAGGACTGTGTAGAAGGTTGTAGGTGCTCGGCCCAATCCAAGGGAAGGACGCAAGTGGAAGTTCCTGGAGGGTTCAATAGTGGTAGCAGAAATCACGAAAAGCAAGAGGATGAAGGAACAAGGAGACAAGGATGTTAGGAATAACAGTCCACAATACAACTGAGAGGGGGTGAATCAGTTGTATGACAGAATATTAAACTTTACACTTTGAATAGCAGCAATATCAAATCCAATGAACATAATGAATGCCGACACAATAACACAATATTTTGGTGTTGGGGAAAACCTATTAAGGGTAAAAAAAAAACCCGATGGGAATTAGCACCCACAAATGATGTACTAAGAGTATAGTATCCTTGTTAGAAGATCTAGCCTTGTTAGGAGTTGATTAAAGCATTACAGTACATAGTCCTTGTTAGAGGACAAACCCTGTTAGGAGTCAAGAAAAGAGGGTAGGCTTACTGCCCAAAGAAGGTTAAGTCCACCTTTAGAACACATTGTTCACAACACAAGTGCATATGAGAAAATACAAAATCCTTGTGAACTATCTGACAGCAACTATCTTTGTTTGATCAGTTCTAATGAAGTACATACAATTCTCTGCTCTACATCCAACAGGTACAAGCTCGCAGCTTCCACAATCTTCTTTCACATCACATGCATCTCATCCATATCTTTTCCAAAGAAAAGATCTTACATATATACCCTATTACATTTTACATGATCAGGTCAGTCGATAAGGCTTTCCTAATATACAAACAATTACATAATCTCTTGCTAAGATACACACGGTATCAAAAACAAGTATACAATAATTACATTACAACAATTAAGGACCAACATCCTTAATTCATATTCATCATCCATAATACACGCTACATCTTCTGAAGTTGGCTCCCAAATAAGTCTTCTCCAGATCACACACCACAGATGACGTCATCCTGCTTTCTGTGACTTGCCCTGACCGACAAACATTCTTTAGTACCTTGTATGTCATCTCTTAAGCTCGCATATACTGAATCCATACCTTCTGTAAGATATACCAGAAACACAGACTCACTCTGTCAACTTCCACTGTCACGGTCCAATAACAAATCTTCACCAAAACATCTGTAACTCATCCAATATGCAACATTACATGATGCAATCTTGGATATAAGATCACAACATCTTTTTGTACTCTCATCTGACTTCGCACGTCCTAAAACATCCATACAGTGTCTGTACACTATAGTAACCAGTAGAAGGTGGTTGTGTAAGATGCAAGTATTGAACCGGGCATGGAGTGACTGTGAATATAGTTAGTTTTTTAACATTTTTACAAGTATGAAAGTTGTAGTTAGTCTAAAGGGTAGCATGTGGTGAAGTTGCCTAAATTTTGAACATTGAACAATTTTGAAGCTATGTAAATGTTGTTAATAGCATTGTCTTCTAGTCAAGTACACATAGATGTAGATTTCTTAGTAAGACTTTGATGGATGAAGTATGATGAATGTAGAGATGATTGTTGATTATTAATAAAATAGACTTATTACCGATCAAAAAAAAATTATACCTTAACTTCATGATTTTAATCCCTTTGCTATATTCTATTTTTAAAAAGATAAGGATATAGGGATAATAAAGGATATGCGTTTGTACATCTAGTTGTTGGCACTTACTCATAAACTTCATCACTCTCACTCTTTATAGATAAGAGGGGAAAAGAGGTACATCTAATTGTTGGCACTTGACCTACAAACTTAATCACTATAATCTACACATTATAAATAAGCATCTAATAGTGGCACTTGACATACAAAGTTTTTGATCAAGGAAAAAACAAGTTTTGAAAGGACCCAAAACCCTTTACAACAAGATTACAAAAGATATATAGCAATAAAGCCCACCTAAACAAAAAGGAACGAACATGGGACAAGCCAACAAGCTCCCACAACCCAAAACAAAAGTTGCATGAAAACAATCATCAAGCAACCAAAAACCAGTGAGAGGGATAAAGGAAACCCCGACCTAAGCCACCTCAACCAAGATCCATCAAGAGTAACCTTAAGCACTACCCTTGTGGGAGCGGAGAGTCATGTCAAAAGAGGGTGTAGACGTCTTAGCTTTCTTACCCTAGACAACTATCCAGCCCCACCAACATCTTGGGAAAAAATGCCAACAAAGAGGACACCCCCCACCACTAGACCAAGATCTCCCTACGGGCAAAGCATTATCACAAATGCCACCAAAATTGATAGCCAAAACACTATCAGTGGGAGTAGTACCCCGAGCCACATTCCCACCCACAATCAAGGAGACAAGAATCAACACACTAGCCTCAACACCCCCGCCATCAATAACCAAGCCAGCTTGATAAGAAATAGCAAGACCCAAAGAAAATTGTGCAATCATCTAGGAGAAACTCCTATGAGAATTAGAATCTTGTGCAACCACTTGACATACAAAGTTAACCACTCTATATATAAGAATGGTCGTTTCATGCTAACTTGGTTACTAATGGCAAGGGTGTTGAGGTTAGTGATGTCTATAGCCTCTTCTTACAAAATAAGAAACCATTATTCATTATTGTGTAAACCCATTGCATTTTATAAATAAGTATATTATTAATATATTTATAAAACCTATTTGCTTACTTTAAGTATATAAAAAAAATACTATTATTCATATATTTAGATCTCATATAATTAATTACATTTCTTTCCATAGTTTTAGTAAATTCAATGCTCTATTTTTAGATTTATTTGTACATATCAACTTGGTTGTTAATATCTCTTACAAGCACTATTATCTAAACCCACTATTATCTAAACCCATTAGATGTTACAAATGTTCTATTATGAATGTACTTAAATTAATTTATACTTGTGTTAAGAGTAAGAAGCTATTTGACTACTACATCTTGGTTTTAAAAAGTGGACATAGATCCATTAAATCTTATTATAATTATGTTATTAACGTATTTATAATACTTTATACTCTCATAAGAGTAACAAACATATACCAAAATACATACCCATTTAAGTTTACAAATAATTGTATTAAAAACTTGAATTTCATAATAAGATCATACTTAGTATTCAAATAAAAACTTACGAATACAACAAATACATCAATTCCTCACAATATTATAACTTCTTTAATCTTTTGCATTTGTAATTTGTAAAGATGTAATGCTACTTGTTGACTCTTCTACCATAAAAATGCACATTTAAAGAATTCTTTTAAATCTCTTACTAAACATTATTGTCTATTTCTTCTGGTCAAATTTATAAGACTTAACACCAAACTAAAACATGATGCTTCCATTTGAAACCTCTCTAAATCAACACATTTGCATCATCTTAACCCTTGATTAGCATCTATCACTAGCCATAAATGTTGTAACTCATTTTGAGAACTCTTATCATGTATTAAAATAAAATTGGTAGCTTCCCAAGATGACGCTTGTGAGAAATGCAACCCCTGATAACCATAATCTTTTGTTCCTCTTAATTATTGTAATACTCAAATTAAACTTCTTTTCTCTAACTCTTGATAACCAAAACCTTTGATTTCTCTTAATTATCATAATACTCAGATTAGACTTCCTTTCTAAAAATCAGACGAGGTTTCTTATAAATTATGTCCCAAACCTTAAATTCCTCCCATTTGACATAATAATCAAATTAATCTTCCCTATTACCAATGCTAACCTTTCAAAGATACCATGCTTGTAAACTTAACGATGTTTGTGCATGTCTCGTTTGATTTTAATTATGAAACTGATTGAAAGAAACAAGAATGTACAGCCTGCTAGGAAAAGGCTAGAATTAGATTATTTCTTTAGTTGCTAGGAATAAAACAATGTTGCAATCACATGAAACAAGATCAAAGTTAACAAAAGAAACACCAATGTCGAATCAAGATTCGACATCTACGCTATAAGCTTGAAAACCCTACTAGGAATAAAGCCAGTTAATTGATAATGCTAAAAGGAATTTATTAACTGATTTACCCCATTACTCTTTCCACAAATAATTTTGCATCGATCAATTCAAACTCTTCAAATATCATTTTCTCACACCCTTTTGACTTTGCTTCAGGGTGCCCTTTCTCGCATTGAAATAATTCTAAATGCCAAATAAAATGGAGACATGATTTCCTGTCTTCACTCTTATAGCACCGCGGTGTAAAACAGCTTTGTCATTGTACAAATTACTCTTTGATTTGTTTCAATAAACCAATACAGTTTCTACATCCAGATCCACGAGGATCTAGATTAAAAGAAAAGAAAAACATTAAGAAGATGGTTAGGTTGTGGTGAAAGAGTGGAATTGATATAAGAAGCCAAAAGAATAACTAATATCGAAGAACTCAAATCAAAACAGGAAGCAAAAGAAAAGAAAAGAAAAGAAATTGCAAATTTGGATTTGTGTTGAAGCAATCATTGTTGAAATTAGAGCAATGAAGCAAAGTCCAGACAAGAAATTAGAGAAACAGCACATGAATAATCTCAGTAGGCAAAGAGCATTGAGGCAAAAGCACTCTATAATCGTAAACTGGCACATTGGTGGATATTTACATGAAACTTGAAAGCACAAGGCATTACGCAAAGACAAGAAATTAAAGCTAAAATTATCCCAAGAATAGAATTGTTAAGAGATGTAATGATTTATTAGCGAGTGAATGCCAGTAATATAATCTACACGGACCTGACAAAGAAATTGTTGGGGAATTCAACTTGTGTCCATGAAGAAACTGCGGGAGAACAAGAAAAAGTATCAATTAATGCCAAGCAGCAACTCCAGAAAACAAAAGCATAAAAAGGTAACAAGAAAAAGATTAATGCAAACAGACAGACCTTGTAAAGAGACTAAATCGCTTAAATGTGGCAAATTGGGTTATCGGTGAATGGCAAGCAACCAAAAGGGATACCTGTAAAAATTGAAATCGACAAAACTGTCAAAATTGCAGTTGTCCACAATCAAATTGAGGAAAAGAACAAGAGAAAGTAGAAGGAATCGTTTTCGTGCTAAGCAAAGAGTGAAAAAATCCTTAGCAAGGAAGAGACTGATGATATAGCTTAAGATAGCCACATTAATGATTTCATCTCTGTGATGGTAAATTTGAAGTTGAAACAGATCTGCAAGTTGCATCAGAAATTGTTCCCATGGTGCACACCAGATAGCTGTGATTGCTTCAAAAACGACACCATTCAAACAGCGAACTGGCTAGTACAAATGTTCTTAGCCATATTTCTGCTGTTCTTAGACAGCAAATGTGAAAAACCTGATTCCTTTAGTAAGAACGGAAATAGTTGTTTCATATCAATTCCTGCTACAAATTTCTTCTATAATTCTGTTGGTGCACTCAATCAAATTAGGCACCGGTCAGGGGTTAAAAGATTCATAATCGTATCTATATGCCTCATATAAAACTGAGCTGAAAGGAAGCTGAGGGAAGAGTTGGTCAAGTTACATCACAAATTGTTCCCATGGTGTACCCCAGATAGCTCTGATTTCTTCAAACATCACAACACTATTCAGATGGCCAACATGCTGGTACAAATGTTCCTGGCCATAATTCTGCTGTTCTTAAAAGAGCTATACTTATAGAGAGCCCTAGACATTAACAGACTTGTCAGCATATATACTAAAACCTGATACCTCTTCTAAGAACAGAAATAGTTGTGTCATATCAATTCCTGCTACAAATTACTTCTATAATTCTGTTGGAGCACCCAATCAAATTAGGCACTGGTCAGGGGTTCAAAAAGTTCCTGATTGTATTTCTATGCCTCTTATAGAACTGCGCTCGAAGGAAGATGAGGAAAGAGTTGGTCAAGTTACATCACAAATTGTTCCAATGGTGCACCCCAGATAGCTGTGATTGCTTGATTGCTTCAAATATCACACCATTCCAAAGGCCAGCTGGCTAGTACAAAGGTTCCTTGACAAATTTCCGCTGTTCTTAAAGAGCTATATTTATAGAGTCCCGGACACTAACAGACTTGACAGCAAATGTGAAAAAAAACTAATACCTTTAATAAGAACATAAAAAGTTGTTCCATATCAATTCCGGCAACAAATTACTTCTATTATTCTGTTAGAGCACCCAATCAAATTAGGAACTGGTCAGGGGTGCCAAAAGGTTCCCGTTCGTATTTCTACCTCTCCTATAGAATTGAGCTTAAAGAAAGCTGTGGTTAGAGTTGGACAAGATAGGCACTCTGATATCTGAACCAGCCAATGAGTACATGCTGGATGGATGTGTCCTAGATACCTAGATTACCATTTTGAGTAATAGCCAGTCCTTTGAAGACATCAGCTTTTATTCATTTTTTAATATTGATCATTCTCTCAGGACAAAACACATAACTTACCATAAAAGATTACGGTCTGCGTATGTAAAGACCTGCCCAAAAACATACAATTCCAAAGCCCATCTAAGACATCAGTGAGAACAAAACACAACTTACAATAAATTATTAGAGTCTGCATATGAAAAGACTACCCGAAAAGCATATGATTCCAAATCCAGCTTATTTATGTCTTCCTTCAAAAATAACTGAAAGAATTAAATAAATCCATCAGTACAAAAAATAATGTCCTTGTTTAAACCATTGGGGATTGAATAAAAATAGCCATTAAATGTGATATCACAGTGGCTGGGTAAATATGAACTCTAGAATCCACCTGAATATTGAGAAACATTTGATAAAGAAACCACATTAAAAGTACCAGCATAATCTAATTTCAAATAATGATATGAAATTTATAAGCAATATGCAGCACATAGGCATAAGGAATTACAATCACCTAAATCCTTATAAACAGCAAGGAACTACAATCAACTAAATCTTTATAAAATAAAAGCTACTACAGTCCTTGTACTAACCTGAAACTTTTTTTTCGTAAGATGCAGCACATAAGAATCCACATCAATGAATTCCTTTCTTCTGATTGCATCTCTTGACTTAAAATGATGTAAGAAATTGGGAAGATCCATTGGGTAGCAGAAGTGATTAGTCACAATTAAGTGATTAAAAACCACCATGTTCAATGCCTCCTTCTACCCAATGATCTTCCCCACTTTTTGCATTATATTTATTACAGCTTTTCTTGTTCCACCAAAGCCGGGAAGTAAATATTTGCCCTGTAGATCATAGAAATGAACAAATTGTTACATTTCATCGAAAGGTTCACAGGCGTGTAAATGCTTTAGTTTTTTCCTTAGTTATCTGTCCAGGCTCCAATACAGCTTTTAAAAGATTGAAGTTGGGCAACCTTTGGACAGTTCCATACAAAAATATATATAAAACCACAAATAAATACATGACCCGACTTCAAAACAGAAATAGAACTCGCATAAGCACATAACTCACATAATTAATTTATTACATAGAAAAAAAATATGTAGTTATAACAATTATAGTGCAGATTTAATCTAAAAACAAAAGTAGAGTTGAGATAACCTTACATTAATGATTTACTACATACAATAAAATCATGTGATTAATATTAAATAAATTAATTATAAAAAGAAAACATACGCAGAGGCAAAAGCTCACAACCAAATATCTATTTATGGACCACCAAGGGGAGAAAAAGTTAGGAGCAGCAGAAAAAAAGGAGAGCAAAACATGAGAATATCATTGCAAGATGGAGAGCAACAGAAAGGAGGAAGGGGGAGCAATGAAGAAATGTTCTTATTGTCCACCTTGACACCAAACAAACCATTCTATAAGAAGCAGTACACCTGACTATGCTTAGACTTGAAAGAAGCAAAATATAAGCATGGGGCTTGCTTGCAAACCACATTTGGTAAGACACAGTAATACAGCTAAAATTCAATCAAGTGGAGGGTTTAACATTTAAGGTCCGAAGTTAACATAGCTAGTTATGGTTCCAACGTATGTACATATTAGAGATAGCAAGTATCTGTAACAATGTTCTGATGTTCTGTTCGATATTGTCAGGCATTAAGTAACCAAAAAAACAAACAGAATGTAACCAATCAGTCAAAGGTATAATTTTAGAATTATCAAATATAAAGCTTAAATAGTACATTTAAGCTCTGTATCACCTTGTAAATTGAGTGCCAGAGAAATGATAAAGTACAAAAACTAAGTAAAATGCTAGTGTTAAAACAAAGGTAAATACTGTGACATCTATAGTTCCAAAGCATGTACATATTACAGATAGCAAGTATCTGTAACAATGTTCTGTTCAATATTGCCAGGCATTATGGTTGTTCGGCGACCAAATAAACAAATAGAATGCAACCAATCAGTCACAGGTTGAGAAGCATTTCCCATCTCATCTCATAATAGGAACTTGTCATATTCAGTCAGGCACAAGGTTATTTTAGAATTATCAAATATAAAGCTTGAATAGTACATTTAAGCTCTGTATCACCTACAAAATTAGGCACAACATTATTTTAAAATTATCAAATATAAAGCTTGAATAGTACATTTAAGCTCTGTATCACCTACAAAATTAAGTACCGGAGATATGATAAAGTGTTAAAACTAAGTAAAATACTATAGTGTTAAAAGCAAGGTAAATACTGTGTTAAAATACAATTCGTGTCATAGTATAGTAGGGCCATTACGTTGTTAGAGGGTCAGATCTACTGGGGCAGAAATTCCATTTATCATATTATATTGGAGTATATATGCTGTGCCAGACATAGCTTCCCAGCCAATGTGAGGAAAGGGTTATCATACACTCAGTCGAAGACCTTTAGACACTCCATGCATAGATCCGCAACATTTTAAACTGAGAAGAGGGCCTATCGCCACTCTAGGGACCATGAGGAAGTCGAGATCCTTTAGCCAATCTATCTGTAGATCAAGTAGAATGAGGGCTCAGCCCTTAAAGCTATTAATTAAGGCAGTTAAGTCCTAACTAGGAAGAAGTCACTTCCAATATAGGAAGCCCTTAAAGCTATTAATCACTCGATCAACAATAGAGAACTCTCAAACTCTTGTAATGCAATGCGGCATAGGAGTAACACGAGATATTGTCATTCTAGCAACTAACTCGAACAGAAAAAATAAAAATGAAACCCATTTTTTTAATCAAGAAAATTTCAAACAAACCCTCCATTCTAACAACTAAAGAAGAAAACACGAAATGAAAAAGCAAGCAAATCTGCACAAACACGCCAACAGACGACCAGTGGAAACTGTCCCGTGCACATTCTATTATCATATGACTATAAATGCCAACTAAAAAAGAATGCACAAAATAAATGGTCGTGACATAGCAACCTACCCGACACGCAGAGATCAACCCATAAAACTTCCGATGCGCAGAGGAATCTCTTCTCCTCGATAAATCTGTGCATAAGCATTACCCATTATTTAATAGGTCGATGGTGACTTCTCTCTACACAATTTAGGGCCAAACCTAGCCCTAGCGGGTGGTCTCATGGAAAACGAAGCGCGTCACAATCAGGTAGCTACCTTCGCAATGTTATATTTTTTTCACATGTAAATTTTTTGAGTTTATGAATAGATTTTATAGAAGTTTTTTAGAATTTAGTTTTTGTTAATTAATTTGTTAAATTCTCATGAAGTTTTTTTTATTTTTAATTAATATATTTTTAAATTAAAAATTGTGTGAAGTAAGTCATTTGTATTATTGTAATTTAAGCGAAAATGCGAAAAATCAGAGTCCAAAGAAAAATCGCGTTGCAGAATCGCCAGGTGAAATTAGGGTTAATTCACCATGACCGGGCAAAAGTTAGTAACCTGGATTCTACTTCAGCTAATCCGATTTCCAAGCATTCTTCAAACTCGACAACCAGATCCTCAAGCCTGGACAAGGAATTCACCAGCTATTGTTTCAATTGCTGGTCATACGAGCACAAATACAAAGATTGTAAACGGAGGGATGTTAGACATCTTCACCCCACTTACGATCACCTCAAGGAGTTTATCGCAAAGCAGAAGGCTAAAAGCTTGCTGGAAGCCCAGAAAAGTGGACAATCTTCGGTCAAGGTCTCTGCTCCTCTCGGCGAATTAAATAATCTTACGGATAATGTAACCAAGGATCTTAGCTTGAAGGAAACAGATTATTTTCCAGCGCCTAAAACTAGGGTTTCGAAACCCAATTTGGAATCCCAAACTCACTATGGCCACCGGTTCCAAAACAGGATATTGGAACAAAAGATTTTCTCTGTTAATACATTGGACGCACAAATGGCTTTCTTTGAAAAAACTAAATATGCAAATGTGGGGAAAGTTAATTTAGAGCCGATTAGGGTAAAATATACTGAACGGGTCTCACCTCAGGCCATCTCCGAATTGGGGAAAGGTGGAGTGGCACCCGCTCAGGCCCTTACCACTCGCATAGTAAATAAACCCCCATCACGGCTACCAGCATGTAGAAACACTGGGACCGCAAAGGCTCTGTCATCCAGGACAATTCCGGCTATTAGCTCCAACGAACCTCTATTTGCTGCGAGGGGAGGGGGAATGCCAAAGACCAAGGCGTCTTCCGGTGGTGGCAAATCAAGAAAAGAAGAATGGCACGCAGTTAAAGTCAAGAAACTAGTAAAATCTTCTCCTAAAAATTACAATAACAGTAATATTGTTCTTAAAAACTCCTTTGATTTACTAAGCAGAGATAATACTCCTTGTAAAAAGCTTCCGCATATAGCAAATCATCAGAGCAATAGGGTTTTGGGAGGGGGAGAAGTTCCCAGGGGGAAATCACATCTGGATTGTAAATTTGCACAATCCGATGTGAGGAATTCTCCCCTCCCCCTGCCCAAAACCCTAGCTATGGAGCAAAAAGTTTTAAAAGATAGTAATGATTTAACAGGTATTCATAAATCTCCAAATGCATACAACCCTCCTCATCGTAGGAAGGAAAAAATGAGATCATTTAACAGCAAGCCACAAAATATGGTTAAACCCGGTAATGAGGGTAACCCGTCACATGCTAAGTGTAATGATTATGTTTACACTCCGCCACATAGGCATTCAGCTAACCATAAACATTCAATATTTCCAATATATGTTAATCACGATCCTAATCATGGGTAAAAGCACAATCGGGTGTCACCCTTTTGGCTAACTTGACAGACTCGGCCGAGTAGGACTCGGCCGAGTCATCTTCGGCCGAAGAGAGGGAGGCGCCACGCAGCACTAAGTGGCACCTACGTGGCGGGGTATACTCGGTCGAGTCCTACTCGGCCGAGGAGGACTCGGCCGAGTCTACCCGGCCCTACTAATAGCCCAGTGAATGGCCTTAGCCCCTCATTTGAACAGTGAGGGGCTAAGGAAAGCGACCAGAGGGGGCGATAGTGCAACTCGGCCGAGTTAGAGGTAGGTTTTTTGTTTTTATTTTTTATTTTTTTGTTTGTGTTTTTTAATTGTTATTTTTGTATATGTTGTTTAAATATTTTTAAATTATTTTTTTAATGTTCATATGTAAAAAAAAGTCTTTTTTTAATATGTATTGTATTTACTTTTAAAAATGAACAAAATTAACATATAAAACTTAAACGTAGAAACCATAGAAAACATATATAATTTAAGTAAAACATAAACTAAAACTTTTAAAAACATGTAATAGGACCTACCCTTGAGACATTTAATAAGACCATTAAAACCTAATAGGATGGACTTAATTATAAGACCCAATACTTAACTTAATACTATCAAAATTAAAACATAATGGACTATCTACTCTTACTGACCTAATAGGACCACTTAAGACTTAACATCCACTGAATATGACCTATTAGGACCCTTAAGACCTAATAGAACTTAATAGGTCAAAATAGTTCACCCTTACTTGGCTCAATAAGACCTAATTAAAACCCTTAAGACCTAATGTGACCCTTAAGACCCAATAGGACCCAAGTGACAAGGACACTTGTGCAACCGCTACCTAGGTTAAATGACTAAACAATGTAGTGAGCAACTTACCTTATGCATTCAATAATCATCCTTGTTCGAGTTATATTGTTTTCATGCCATTAGATCAAGTTATATAATTAAAACAACTTTTCTTTATAGCATGCACTTTTATTTTATTTCATTGTTGACCCCTGATAAATTAATCCTTAAGTTTTTAGGTTGTCATGTTTTTTAATATTGAACAAAGTAGTTTAATAATGACTAGATGCTATATCAATAAATGGAAAGAAAGAAAATAGACTAGCATAACCAAAACACATAATAGTCACAAAAAGGTTGAAATAAAGTATCATTATCCATTGTAACACTCTTTGATTTAGCCCAAATATTTATTATATCTTTGAAATTGCATTACTTTCTTTTTGATATTTTGGAGTTGGACCATGTTATTAGCATTCATCTTTATAAGACCTATAGTTGTGAGACAGGAAAGGCAATATGAAGAAAGATGTCATAGTAAATCCTAAGAATTATAGTTATCTGATAACAATTATTAGATAACATTTGCATACTAATGTGTTTTAACTTATCACACTTTGTAATACAAAATTAACCATTTAATTATTATCAAGCCACAAGAAAACTATACCATCAATATCATATAACTTTCTATAAAGCCAAGGTAGCCAACTAAATTGATTCAATAGTATTGTTTGTTTTCACTTTGCTATCATTGAACTCTTAACACTTTTCTTTTGTATTGATTTATTATTGTTAGTCTTGAGTAATTAAACATTTTTGTCTAGTGCCAATATTATTTAATCAATTCAATTAGTTCTCTTTAATCTTAGTCATGGTCTAGATTGTCATATTTCCTTATTCTATTTGTCATGGCCTGTGGATGATCAAACTCCCCTATGCGTTTTTTTTAGTCTAAATAAGTATAGTGCTAGATATTATCAAAACTATTATTTTCATCCTTTGCTAAGAAAATTCCTATTTATCAAAATGAATAAAGCCCTAACTCTTATTATATAGGATACCTTAATTATAAGGTCATCTTTATTTTTAGTTGCCTAACTACCAAATTGAGGTTTTGATACTATCTAAAACTTAGGATAAAGTATTTTCCTATGAAAGTTCCATAACACATTGTGGTAATCATCACACAATCAAACATTACAAAGTCCCTCTAAGAGAAGGTTAATTTACCCAATAGGACCCTTAAGACGAGCTCATAAGACCCTTAAGATGAGCTCATAAGACCCTTAAGACCCATAAGACGATCTCATAAGACCCTTAAGACGAGCTCATAAGACCCTTAAGACCCATAAGACCAAGTTACTTTCAACCTAATTAAGACTCTTAAGACCCTTGAACCCCTTTCCAAATTATTATACATTTTCACCATTTCTTTTAGTATTTAATTTAAATATAATGTTTTTCCCTCCCTAGTTATGGAAATTTGTACAAATTAATTTTTCTCATGTGTGTAAAGTAAATATGTACATGTAAATATGCATTCAAATTAGTAAATATGCGTGCACATGAATTAGTTCTACTACCATGATTGAATACATGTGTAAATGCCTTCAAGTTTAAATTATGTTTTTAAATATTTAAAAATATTACATGTACATATGTAAATGCATGAATTTAAATGTTTAATTTAATATAATTTAATTTATATTATGTACAAATGCATTTGAAAATTAGTTCATGTGTGTTTGTTTGAAGTTTTTAAAATGTTTTCATGTTTACTTGAAGTATTGTAACACATGTACAAATTGAAAGTTAGATCTTTTTAATTTATTTAAATTTTTATATATATATATATATATATATATATATATATATATATATATATATATATATATATATATATCAATTGATTTTCTAATGGATGTATGTATATGTGCATGTGCCTACTTGCAGCGAGCATTTTTTATCTATATCTAGATCTAGATATATATATTACCTTTGTGTGCATATCATTCATGGCTTCTAGTGGTTCAGATCAGAGTGTCCATGATAGTCATGGATCATGAGCTCCCTCAGACCATGATAGTACCCAGGCCCCACATAGTAGAGATAGTCGTAGAGATGAGACTATCTCTAGGATGCAGGCTACTCTGACTGCGTTAGAGCGAACACTGCAGAATAGTACTACTCTCCCTAATAGGGAGAAATTGACATCTATACGCACTGAGCTCATGAGTATGATTCAAAAGGCTGAATCATACAATCCATATGATGATGTATCGATTGATGTTTTTTATCATAGCCTATCTAGCACTGTTATAGGGACAGTAGGTTGGAGGACAGTTGATTCAGATGTCTCAGTCACTCAGGTGAAGAACATGTTTGGCACCCATTACATTAATAAGAGGGTGGTTCGAGCATATAGAGTCACTTTTTGTACAGATGACATAGTGGCCCCTTTTATATATCCTAGATGGTTAGCAGCACATCATATGTGGCCCCAAAAGGATGAGGTGCCACTATATTTCAGCAAACAATTGTTTGCAGAGTTTCATTTGGGCTATGATGTTGACTACACAGATCTACCTCCACATGTTGGTCAGGGTCAGGGGAGATATCAGGATAAGTGTAGACGACCTGATATACCACAGCCTCCTAGTAAGAGGGCATTGGTGGGTCAAAACCTTTTGGTTCTTCCAGAAGGTTTGGAGGCCTACACTAGAGCTGGGCAGGTTGCAGTTGAGGACACACGTTTAGATATGTATTCTAGCATTGCCACCATTGCGACTCAGGTCGAGCAGTTTTCATCTGATCGTGTGGGTAGGTACATGCTTTGATCACGGACGAGTGCAAGTGTATCACCATCTAGTCCATTTTATGACCCATACATCAGATTTGATCTTCCTACTCCATATGAGATAGGACAACTACCTGAGGATCGCATGCGTGAGATTAGTGGTATGTTAGTGAGTGATCTCCTGGCTACTTACCAGAGGATTTCTACATTGCATGGGATTGAGCCACATGATTTTCCTACTTTCATTGGAGGAGGACAGTGTCGTAGATCCTCCACAGGCAGCAGTTGAGGTCAGAGCTCAGATACAGAGGCAGGTTCCTCTAGATAGAGTGTGGATGATCTTACATCGCCTTCACAGCATACACAGGCTCCCACACAGCAGACACAGGCTATGACCTCACGAGTTCACAGTAGATTCTCAGATTTGCTTATGGACGAGGCCATTGATCCTGATGCAGTGTCCTTGCACTCTTCTAAGCTATCCAACCTTGGACGTGCATTACAGCAGGTACAAGAATCTAGATTTAATTTCAATTTATATAGATATACATGTGTACATATAGTTCTATATTTAAATTTAAATTTATTTAAACGTGGTACAGGACATTGCGACAGGTGCTACATATGGATATTTAGAGGAGCCTGCTGATCCGATTCATCATGATACAGAGGTACACTTGAAATAAATTAAAAATTAAAAATTTTATAAAATTTATTTACATTTCAAGTTCTTATATATATATGTATGTATATTTACATTTACAGACTCAGGTCCAGCAGGACGAGGATCCACACAGGCCCGCACATCTAGCACGTGATGGTGATCATCAACGTAGTTGATGTGTTCATAGATTTAAAGATCTATGGCATTGATTTTGATCTAGAGTACACATGTACATGACCTAGATATATGCTTTACATAGATATATGCTTTACATTGATATATGTAGACATTTGTACATTGATATATATAGGTCCATTTGTACGAACTAATCTATTTACATCAATACATGTTTGAATTTTGTGATATCTAGACATTTACATTGATATGTACGTGCACATGTTTTGTACGTTGATCTATTTGTTCATTGATACATGTTTGGATTTTGTGATATATATGTATAGACACTTAAACATTGATGTACATGTTTGATTTTTGAGATATATATATATATATGTGTGTGTGTGTGTGTGTGTGTGTGTGTACATTTACATTGATATGCAGGTGCATGTTTTGTATATTGATCTATTTGTACATTGACACATGTTTGGATTTTGCACTATATAGACATTTAAACATTGATGTACATGTTTGATTTTTGAGATATATATATATATATATATATATATATATATATATATATATATATATATATATATATATATATATATATATATATATATATATATATATATATATATATATATATATATATATATATATATATATATATATATATATATATATATATATACATGTACATTTACATTGATATGTAGGTGCATGTTTTGTATATTGATCTATTTGTACATTGATACATGTTTCCAGATTTTGTAATTAAAGCCAAAAATTAATTGATCTTTAAAATTAATATTTAATTTATGTTCAATCTTTCATCAATCTAATTAATCAATCTTACTAAAAAATCTTTTTATCAATTGAAAGTTTAAATCAATCTTTAAAATCTAACTTTATAATTAATCTTTAATTTCAATGTTTAATCTTTTTAATCAATCTTAGAAATTCAATCTATAGGTAAACCCCTTAAGCCCTATTATGCACCCTTAAGCCCTATTATGACCCCTTAAGCCCTATTATGACCCCTTAAGCCGTTAAGTACCTCGCATGACCCCTTAAGACCTAAAATGACCTAACATGACCTTAAGACCTAATTTGACCTCACATGAGCCCTTAAGGACCAAAAATGACCTAATATGACCTAATACTTGACCTAACATGACCTAATATGAGCTAATATGACCTCACATGACCTAATAAGACCCCTTAAGACCTAACATGACCTAAAAGACCCCTTAAGACCTAAAATGATCGCTTAAGACCTAATTTGACCTCACATGACCCCTTAAGGACCAAACATGACCTAATATGACCTAATAAGACCTAACATGACCTAACATGACCTAATATGACCTAACATGATCTAACATGACCTAACATGACCTAATATGACCTAACATTATCTAACATGACCTAATATGACCTAATACTTGACCTAATATAACCTAACATGACCTAATATGACCTAATACTTGACCTAATAAGACCTAACATGACCTAACATGACCTAATATGACCTAACATGATCTAACATGACCTAACATGACCTAATATGACCTAATAAGACCTAATATAACCTAACATGACCTAAAAGACCCCTTAAGACCTAATATGACCTCACATGACCTAACATGACCTAAAAGACCCCTGAAGACCTAATATGACCTCACATGACCTAACATGACCTAAAAGACCCCTTAAGACCTAATATGACCTCGCATGAGCCCTTAAGGACCAAAAATGACCTAATATGACCTAATATGACCTAATATGACCTAACATGACCTAATATGACCTAATATGACCTAACATGATCTAACATGACCTAATATGACCTCACATTACATAACATGACCTAAAAGACCCCTTAAGACCTAATATGACCTCACATGACCTCGCATGGCCTAAAAGACCCCTTAAGACCTAATATGACCTCACATGACCTAATAAGACCCCTTAAGACCTAACATGACCTAAAAGACCCCTTAAGACCTAAAATGATCGCTTAAGACCTAATTTTACCTCACATAAGCCCTTAAGGACCAAACATGACCTAATATGACCTAATAAGACCTAATATGACCTAGCATGGCCTAATATGAGATAACATGACCTAATATAACCTAACATGACCTAAAAGACCCCTTAAGACCTACTATGACCTCACATGACCTAACATGACCTAATATGACCTAATATGACCTAACATGACCTAAAATACCCCTTAAGACCTAACATGACTTCACATG
Source organism: Chamaecyparis obtusa (assembly GCA_027943335.1). Lineage (NCBI taxonomy): Eukaryota > Viridiplantae > Streptophyta > Pinopsida > Cupressales > Cupressaceae > Chamaecyparis > Chamaecyparis obtusa. The sequence goes on from BSBK01000090.1 coordinate 743,867, forward strand.
ACCCCTTAAGCCCTTAAGGACCGAACATGACCCCTTAAGCCCTTAAAAGCCCTAACCCATTAAGCCATGAACCCTTAATCCCATGAAGCCATCTAACATGACCTAATATGACCTAATAAGACCTAACATGACCCCTTAAGACCTAAAATGATCCCTTAAGACCTAATTTGACCTCACATGACCCCTTAAGGACTGAACATGACCTAATATGACCTAATAAGACCTAATATGACCTAGCATGGCCTAATATGAGCTAACATGACCTAATATAACCTAACATGACCTAAAAGACCCCTTAAGACCTAACATGACCTAACATGACCTCACATGACCCCTTAAGCCCTTAAGGACTGAACATGGCCCCTTAAGCCCTTAAAAGCCCTAACCCCTTAAGCCATGACCCCTTAAGCCCTTAAGCCCTAACCCCTTAAGCCATGACCCCTTAAGCCCTTAACCCCTTAAGCCACGACCCCTTAAGCCCTTAAGTCATGACCCCTTAAGACCTTATAAGACCTAATATGACCTAATATGAGCTAACATGACCTAATATGACCCCTTAAGACCTTATAAGACCTAAAAGACCTAATATGACCTAATAAGACCTAACATGACCCCTTAAGACCTAAAATGATCCCTTAAGACCTAATTTGACCTCACATGACCCCTTAAGGACCGAACATGACCTAATATGACCTAATAAAACCTAATATGACCTAGCATGCCCTAATATGAGCTAACATGACCTAATATAACCTAACATGACCTAAAAGACCCCTTAAGACCTAAAATGATCGCTTAAGACCTAATTTTACCTCACATGAGCCCTTAAGGACCAAACATGACCTAATATGACTTAACATGACCTAATATGACCTAACATGACCTAATATGACCTAATAAGACCTAATATGACCTAATATGACCCAAAAGACCCCTTAAGACCTAATATGACCTCACATGACCTTACATGACCTAATATGACCTAATAAGACCTAATATGACCTAACATGACCTAACATGACCTAATATGATCTAATAAGACCTAATATGACCTAACATGAACTAACATGACCTAAAAGATCCCTTAAGACCTAATATGACCTAACATGACCTAAAAGACCCCTTAAGACCTAATATGACCTCACATGACCTAACATGACCTAAAAGACCCCTTAAGACCTAATATGACCTCACATGACCTAATAAGACCCCTTAAGACCTAACATGACCTAAAAGACCTAACATGACCTAAAAGACCCCTTAAGACCTAATATGACCTCACACGACCTAATAAGACCCCTTAAGACCTAACATGACCTAAAAGACCCCTTAAGACCTAATATGACCTCACATGACCTAATAAGACCCCTTAAGACCTAACATGACCTAAAAGACCCCTTAAGACCTAAAATGATCGCTTAAGACCTAATTTGACCTCACATGACCCCTTAAGGACCGAACATGACCTAATATGACCTAATAAGACCTAATATGACTTAGCATGACCTAACATGACCTAACATGACAAGTAACATGACCCCTTAAGCCATGAACCCTTAATCCCTTAACCCCTTAAGCCATGAGCCCTTAAGCCCTTAACCCCTTAAGCCATGACCCCTTAAGACCTTATAAGACCTAATATGAGCTAATATGAGCTAACATGACCTAATATGACCCCTTAAGACCTTATAAGACCTAAAAGACCTAATATGACCTAATAAGACCTAACATGACCCCTTAAGACCTAAAATGATCCCTTAAGACCTAATTTGACCTCACATGACCCCTTAAAGACCAAACATGACCTAATATGACCTAATAAGACCTAATATGACCTAGCATGACCTAACATGACCTCACATGACTTCACATGACCCCTTAAGCCCTTAAGGACCAAACATGACCCCTTAAGCTCTTAAAAGCCCTAACCCCTTAAGCCATGACCCCTTAAGCCCTTAAGCCCTAACCCCTTAAGCCATGATACCTTAAGCCCTTAACCCCTTAAGCCATGATCCCTTAAGCCCTTAACCCCTTAAGCCATGAGCCCTTAAGTCCTTAAGCCATGACCCCTTAAGACCTTATAAGACCTAAAAGACCTAATATGACCTAATATGAGCTAACATGACCTAATATGACCCCTTAAGACCTTATAAGACCTAATATGACCTAATAAGACCTAACATGACCCCTTAAGACCTAAAATGATCCCTTAAGACCTAATTTGACCTCACATGACCCCTTAAGGACCGAACATTACCTAATATGACCTAATAAGACCTAATATGACCTAGCATGACCTAACATGTCCTAACATGACCTCACGTGACCCCTTAAGCCCTTAAGAACCGAACATGATCCCTTAAGCCCTTAAAAGCCCTAACCCCTTAAGCCATGACCCCTTAAGCCCTTAAGCCCTAACCCCTTAAGCCATGACCCCTTAAGCCCTTAACCCCTTTGGCCCTTAAGCCATGACCTATCTAATCAATCTAAACAAAAAATAGAAATATAGACCTATCTAATATTTATCTAATCAATCTAATCTGATAAATTGAAATTAAAATTCAAGTAGAAAGTAAATTGAAAGTTCTATCTAATCAATTAAAATTCAATTTACCTAGCTAATCAATCTAATCAATAAATAGAAATTTATCTAGACTAGAAAGGTATGCAATTTAGGAAATCAATCTATTCTAATCAATTGAAAAAAGAATCAATCTAATTTCAATTCAAATATAGACCTATATTTAATCAATCTAAACAAAAAATAGAAATATAGACCTATCTAATATTTATCTAATTGAAATCTAATGAATAAATTGAAATTAAAATTCAAGTAGAAAGTAAATTGAAAGTTCTAGTTCTAAGAGAGAGAGAGAGGGGAAGGGGAAGGGTAAGGGGAGAGAGAGAGAGAGAGAGAGAGAACTTTCATCAATTAAAATTCAATTTAGGTTTAATCTTGATCCATAAATTCAATCTAATCATAAATTTCAAATCAAATTTAATGTCTACATATAAGTTTCAAATAGGATTTAAATTAAGTATGCAAAAATTAAAATCCTTCAACCTAAAGCTCCTGATACATGTAGTCTGGATCCTCTCTATCCTTTATTATCTCCAAAAGTTTTTCATGCTCTTCAATAGGCAACTTCCACTTTTGGTTTTTACTTGACCCTTTTTTTGACATAGTTTCAAACTGCAATTTCATCGCTATAACCAAGTGACTATAATGTAGAACTCTCTCTCCGCGCATGTATTCAACAAATTTAATTCCATTTTTGTCGATCTTATCTTGTTGATAATAGGTGCCTTCAATAACAACTGAACCAGTCGGATATTTTTGTCCATCACCATCAACAACTTCTTCAAGCAACTTGTGTTTTTCCTTGGTGCATCTTAGTAGATAATAATCTACACCTTCTATATTCTCAGGATCCGCAACCACAACAAAAATATCACCTGCACAATTTATATTTATGTGTACAAGTAAATGTTAAATTTAAACCTTAAGTTCATATATATATATATATATATATATATATATATATATATATATATATATATATATATATATATATATATATATATATATATATATATATATATATATATATATATATATATATATATATATATATATATATATATATATATATATATATCACAAATATACCTAGAAATAAAAAATACGCACCTGTAACAACTAAATCAGAAACACGTTCATAGTCAGCTGAATATATAGGATCATGGATGTTTATGACATTGTCATCATCTTCATAAGGAGGTATTCTAATTAACACTTTATGATTCCATATTGAAACATATCCATTTGCAATATTAACACATTGACTCATTGTGTTGTTGTTAAGACAATCTTCACAAAAGAATGATTTATCTCTTAGTTGAATCAGTGGAGGCTTGTGTTGTCCCGTAGTCATCACTTGATGAAAACTTCTAATTCGAACAACTAATTGACAATTGTAGGGATTCGATCGATCGATATCTGGATTGGATGGATTGATATATAAATCTCAGTTTGAAATCATGAAAAATGTGAAATGCAATATATATAGATTTACAACAAGTTAAAACACACATACATGACATGAGACCTATATATGTAGTTTCATGAATTTGAGTTTCAAAAATAAAAGTAAATTAAATACATACCTATCACTTCCCAAAAGTAACGTTTGTTGTATTTTGTGTCTCAAGCAGCGAAATGATTTTGACACCATTCAACAATTTTCTTTGAATTCTCTATCATGTTACCTAGAGAGATATATTTTTAACAATTTAGTATATATATATATATATATATATATATATATATATATATATATATATATATATATATATATATATATATACATGTGTACATGTAATGTAAAGTTTTAAATAGTCTAGTCAAGTAAACAAGTTGAATATCAAATGTATGTATGTACATACCTTGAAGTTCATGTTGTCGGAGTGCACGCTTCACACATGCTCCCGCTCCATCATGCTCTCCTTTTCCATGTCCACTTTCAAAGAAGTTCCAAACAAACTTAACGTTGTGTCTAGCATGTTGCATGGCTAACCAATTAAAGGCTTTTGCAGACTTAAATTGACCTACAATTCAAATAAATACAAAAATGTATTTAAATGTGACACATAAATATATATAGAAATGCTCAAAAAAAAATTTAAAAGAAAATTTATAATGCATGTACATACTTACCTGCACACCCATCAGACCAGATCCAATGTTGTGAAGCATTTATCCCACAACTCGCAAGATTGTTGAAAAACATGTTGAAACAATGATCCACGTAGCTCCTATCATGAACCCTGTCATCACTAATATAGAAATGAACCTCCTTGATGGTAATGCATTCATTTTGATCTATACCAGATTCTATCCCATCCAAATCGTATTGTGCATGTCTATAGGTCACATGCACAAATATTGCAACTTGATCAGAATGATAATATTGAGTCTGGAGCTCCTTTTGAGGGGAAAATGTATAGTTCTCCGCAAAATCTACAACTGAAAGAATACAACCAAGTGGGAAACAATTTTTGGAATCATGAAACTGTTTAGCTTGCCATCGTGCACCATGACAATGTTGGATATGTGGATAAATCATAGATCGAAATCTATCCATGAACTAAAGGTACGGTAATTCACTCTCCTTTAATGTAATTTTTTTTTATTCACCTCCTGTCTTCATTTGATATATCTCATATTCAAATCTCTTCCACTGGATTGATGTTGTAACATCAATATTATCAAATTGTAAAGGAAATCGCTACAAATTTCCACAATTATTGCATTCATTTTTTATACACTGGACATTAAATTCATCTGAATCTTCTGATTTATCACATAAAATGGACTTTACAAATTTTGTTGTACTTCCAGTAACCATACCTAGATTAAGTATTGCCATAACCCTTTTATATGATTGCAAGTATAAGTGAAACTCAACATGATTTCGACAACAACATGTTTCACGAACCTTATTTATGCGTACGAAGCAAGGGCGCAACATCTCAAACATTCTCTGACATATTTTCACATCTGAAAATTCATGCTTGAATGCTTCAAACAATTCACTTTGTGTAGTATCGACAAAATGTTTTGGATGTGAAATCTTCATACAGGTTTCTTCATCGTCCATTTGTATAGTGTCCCTTCTATTGGAAGAAACACGAGAGTGGTTGGTCCAAAAATCAATGACCCATCTTCTTACATCTTCAAAAATTCTATCTTTACGGGGAAGTCTACAAATTTGTACCCAATTCTTTTCAATATTCATATCCAACATATTTCTCTTCCTAATATATCTCTGTATAGTTCTTCGAGATACGTTGAGTAAATCAGAAATTGCTCAAACTTGATTTCTATGTGTCAATTTCTTACTAGTTATCATAGTCATCAAGGCTCTTCTAGCTGCATTTGAATCTGGTCCTTTATGATCTGCCCTGTTAACAACGTTCAATGTATCTTGTAAATTTTGAATTATTGTCTCTTCTACTTTACCTCCTCCAACTTTCCTATTATCAATACCCAACAACTCCAAAACCGGAGTCATTTCTTTTTTCTTGAATAACTTTACAAACAATTGTGCTTTTCCCACCAAAGATTTACTCTCAAAATATTCCATCCACATATTTTTGAGATGTAATTTAATAGTGCTTTCAGGTACCAGGTGTTCCGGTTCAATTTGACTAATAAGTGATTCCTCATTCATGTCCATCAAATTCTGCATTGTAGAAAAAAAATGTATACTTCGACTACTACTAATATCCTCCCCTAGTTGAGTTGCACCTTCTACAGCGATAGGTTCTTCTTCAACATCCATTGGTTGCTCTTGGACACATTTCATATGACCTTTCATTTGGTCATCCCTTTTACGATCATACTTCCTTGTTCTAGTCCTTTTATTTCCCATTGCTCAAATATCTAAGCAAAATTTTTTTTATTGTTTTACTATTTCGTCACTGAAAAACTTGTCTTCAAACTTCTTCAAAATCAAAATTCCTTTGTAACTTCCCCAAAAGAATGACTCCTTGCTTCAAAATATCCTTATATCCTAAAATAAGAATGTAAATTCGCAATTGATATATATTTTTAAAAAAACATCACGCACATATATAGCCTTCAGATTGAAAGGACGGGTCGCACGATCGCGAGGGGCCGACATCTTAGGGGACTCGGCCGAGTTGGACTCGACCGAGTGGTACTCAGCCGAGTCATCCTAAGTGGCATGCCAACTTGGCAGCCAAAACTTAAAAAACACCAAAAATGCACAATTTGCACTTGTGGTGTTTTTTTCTCTTCTGCAAATAAAAAATTTCAAAAAACTAAAACTACCCTTTTGTAGATCTCGGAACTACAATTCTAAAAATATAAATTTTATATAATTTCAATTGGAAAATGTTAAACAAATTTATAAAAAACTACATGTAGGTATATAAAGCTTTGAGAAGTCGCTGATTCGATAAATTTAAAAAAATAGTAAATCAATTAAAACAAAATTTAAATTATATGAGGCACTAGAGAAGAGAATCTTCTTCAAGAATATATAATTTATTTGAATTTTGGAAAAATTTTGATAGCTGAAAAGTGGTGGGAGACAAAAACTATTGATTTCGTGTAAGTTGTACTTTGAATACTTATAACGGGCAAATTATAAATCGAAAACACTTCTTTCCTTTTTGTTGCACTAGGTATACATGTCATCTAAAACATATTTTGAAATTGGAGGAAAAAACAATGTTTTACTTATAATTATTTGACAGGAGGTAAACCCCCTGATTTGCTGTATTTTCAGGACATGAAAAATAGACCTTAAAAATTAAAAAAATATATTAATTTATGTCCAAAATAATTTTTAAAAATTATAGGCATAAAATTCATCCTATTTCACACATTTCATCAGTTTACATCATCTTCAAATTCTAAATAGAAATGTGACTTTTATGCCCTTGAAGTTTTTTAGTTTTGGTGTTGTTAGCCTCTTCCTTTGTAAAAGGGTGACAACTTATTGTGCTTTTACCCTCATTTTATGGTGACATTGGACGAAAGTCACATTTTGCAAATTCAGAATGCTTATGCAGAGACAGGTGTCATATGCAAGTGGATGGGAACAGGTGTCCATATAAAATATATAATCAAAGGTCTGTTATCTCTTCTCCCCTCGGAGGTAAGTATTACAATCTTGGCAGACAACTTTATTTATGTAGATTGCAAAAGCAGTAATCTTAAAAATAAAAATTTAGAGAAAGGTTAATTGAAATTCAGAGAAATTTCTTTTTTCGTATGTTCTTGGTTCCCTTTATTTAATCCAATAAAAACAACGGATTTCCAAGTAGAAAAAGCAATTATGTTAAGAAATCTGCCACTAGAGTGTAATCATCTAGAAATTGTGAAAAGAATAGGAGATAAAATTGGAACTTTTAAAAGGATGGTTAAAGCTGAATATAATAAATCAAATGTGATTATCATTGTTAAGGTAAATTATCATGACAGTTACATTCCCCCCCTCTAGCTGTGTTTTAATTCAAACACCATAATTATAAATCCCAAGATCCTAGAGGACTTCATAGAAGATTCTGAGAAAGGAAGGAATCCACCCTCACTTACTCTTAAAAATCGTGCAGATGTTTTCCATGACCCTGATATTAGGGTAAAAATAAAGTTCTTAAACAATAGAGGGGGTTTTGAGCTCTTGAACACTAAATTTGGGCACTCTGAAGCTCCACCTCCCAAATTGTGTGAAATTAATGCTCCAGTTAGCATTAATAATCCCCAGGAATCCTCCAAATCTCCTACTCTGTTAAGGAGGCTGGAAACTCCCCTCTTCAATAACTTTGAAGATACTAGTTTGAATAATGCAAATGTTAATGATAATCATAAAATTTTAGACTATGGCTGTAAGAATAGTACTGTAGAGTAGTTAGAACTAAATCTTACTGACAAGACCATTGTAAATGTGCAAGAAAAGACTGATATATTTATAGAAGAGGCAGGCCCACAAGCAATTCAACCTATGATTTTCAATGGTATTAATACAATTGCTTCCAAACCAGCAGATACAGACCAAAAGCAAATGGATGTATTTAAGAAGGATACACCAATAGAACAGTCTTTGAACATAGAATATTCAAGCCCAACAATAGTTAGGCCCTTTCCCCCACTATTGTCTGACACAGGTCTGTCCAACATGGTACCAACCTATTCTCAGAATAAGAAGGAGATACATACTCCTTTCAATACCTTTGAAATGGGGGTAGAGATGGATAAAGATTTTAGTAATGTTATCCAAAATGATAAAGGTAATTTCAAAAACATGGTATTTGAAAATACCTATGCACCCCCTCTATCACATAGCAACACAACTAGCTCGCCACAGAAAATTATGTCTCCAAAAAATATTCAGGAAGATAATATTATAAAGAATTCATTTAATATACCTATTGAAAACTTAATTATTCCTCAAACTACTGAAGCATCATCTCAAAGAATCGATAACATATCAAGCATTAGGTGTGAATCTAATAATATGGAAATTGAACCAGAATATATAGAAATAAAAGAAAATATTAGAATCTGTATACAACTTGAAGGAAACAGGACTGATCTTCAAACAGAACAGTCTTTGACACCAGAATGTGCTAATATAGTAGAACTAATGGACTAGGTAAATAAAACAGAAGAGGAGGTAAACCAAATTATTAATTACTTACGAGAACCACTAACGGATGAGTTAATGTACTTGTTTCTAGATGAGATCTGTGACTTTGACGAACTAAAAGTTCAAAAAGAAATACTAATCAAACAGATTCAGGAATGTATTGTAGAAGAAAGTAAGGATGAGGGCAATAGACTAAATCAACCTTCTCCTATCCCAGTTAAGGAAGTATTAGATAACGAACTGCAAAGCAAAAACATATTAAAAAATGATCATACCATTGAAGAGGGGACAATACAAGCTGTCTCAATACCTCTTGAAATAGAAACCTTAAATCTAGACCTACTAGGAGAAACGGAAGATATTATAGAAATTTATGGTAAGGAGATTGTAGATAGAGTGGAACCCTTAGCTTATACAATTAATGAACAAAATAGCCCGGGTAATCAGGATAATTCGATAATAGGGTCTCTTGGAGACTCAACTTCGATTAAAGAAGCAATTGAAGGTCTCTTTGGAATAACTAGCAAAAATAGAGAATTGGGCATAGCCTTGACCAGAGGCAGTCTAAGCACTCCTAATATTAACAAACATAAAAAGAAAAGAGGCAGGAAATCAGCCGTAGAACTGAGATCTCTAGATGGCAATGCAGACAATCAAAAAAAGATAGCTGACATTCTGAACACAGGGAAGGGGAAGTTCCTTCTCAAGGAACAATGAGAGTTACTACTTGGAATGTTAGGGGTCTAAATGCCCCTAACAAACAAAGATTAATCAAAAGATACTTTAAAAACTTTGAATCCAAAATCATCTTATTACAGGAAACTAAGCTTAACAAAGAGGACAACTCTAAATTTAGTAAAAGATTAGGTATTTGGAAGTCAGAATATGCCTGGTCAACAGGTCACTCAGGTGGACTTGTTGTCCTATGGGATCCTCGTAAAGTGGTGGCTTTACCCTCGCATACTAATGATAACTGGATGACACTAACAATTAAGAGCCTAAAATCAAATTTAAAATTTAACCTGATCAATGTATATGGGCCAATCTCTAATGAAGAAAAAAGAAGAGTTTGGCAGGAATTACAAGACCTTTTAACGAATAACTGAGAACACCCCTTTGTTATCGGAGGAGATTTCAATGCTATACTAAATCTAGAAGAAAAGTATGGGGGTTCTCAATTCATATCACACGCCCATAAAGATTTTAGCAAATGGGTTGCAGATAATCATCTAATAAGCATCAATACAATTAATGGAGTTTATACATGGAATAACAGAAGAGTTGGATTCAGCTACATAGCAGAACAACTAGATAGATTCTTTATTAGAACAAACATCGATAACTTTAATCAGTTAGTCAATGTAGAGATCCTCCCAGAAGCAGGATCAAATCACTTCCTTGTCAGGCTTACCATTACAGAGAATTCCAAACCATCGAGAAATCTGTTTAAGTTTGAATTTATGTGGTTCCAAAATTCAGAATTCATAAACCTCTTAGAGGACTGGTGGAAACATATCTCGGTAAAAGGATAAAAAATGTTCTGCTTAACCGCCAAGTTAAAAATTATCAAAAATAAAGCATTAGAGTGGAACAAGAATAACTTTAATAATATATTCGAAGAGAAAACTTAGTTAGAAAAAGAAATATCTGATTTAAACAATATAGTAATAGAACAAGGTATGAATAATCTTAGCTACTACAAGGAAAAAGAGTTGATGGCCAAATACAATGATATCCTCCTCAAAGAAGAAATCTTCTGGAAGCAGAAATCCAGGGAGTCATGGCTCAAGGAGGGTGACAGTAACACCAAATTCTTTCATAATACAACTAATTATAAAAGGAGTATTAATAGAATAGCCAAAATCAAGACAACCGAGGGACTTATTACTGAAGATCCTGTTCAAATCTCAACTATTCTCACAAATTTCTATAAATCCCTTCTCAATAACACTGAGGCAGTTGACCTCAATGCCCAATATGAAATGCTTAAAGCCATTCCTAAATTGATTACTGAGTCGGACAATAAAATAATGAACAACAAGCTATCCCTAGAGGAGGTCAAAACTGCAGTGTTTCAACTCCATCCGGATAAAGCCCCAAGACCAAATGGTTTCCAAGCTGGCTTCTTCCAAAAATGTTGGCATTTTGTTGGTGAAGAGGTTTGGCAAGCAGTGGAAGCAACCAAAAATTCGGGCTCCCTACTTAGTGAAATCAACAACACCTTCTTTACCTTAATTCTGAAAAAGAATGAAAGTATGGATCCAAGGGATTTTAGACCGATCTCCCTATGTAACACCATATATAAGATTCTTTCCAAATGCTTAGCAAATAGATTAAAAACCTTTCTTCCAACTATTATTTCAGAAGAGCAGACAGGATTTGTAGCAAATAGATCTATTTTGGACAGAATTATTATAGCGCAAGAAATAGTTCATACTGCCCAATTAAAAAAGGAACCTAGTATGATAATGAAAATTGATATTCAAAAAGCATATGATAAAGTAGACTGGAGATTCCTGTGTAAATGCTTGGAAGCTCTTGGTTTCTCGAAACAATGGGTTAACCTTATCTTTGATTGCATCTCGACCCCCAAAATTTCAATACTTATCAATGGCACTCCGGAAGGATTTTTTATTATTTCCAGGGGCATTAGGCAAGGGGATCCGCTTTCCCCCTTTCTCTATGTCATTATGGCAGAAGCATTAGGTAGATAAATTACAAAGAAACAAGAGGAGGGGAGAATCTTGGGTTTGAAGGTGTCAGAAAACGTGCCTAACATCACTCATCAATAGTTCACAGATGACACGATTCTTCCAGGCTATGCTAACAGACAAGAAGTAAGAGCCTTTAAAGAAGTCCTTAACTTATACGTGAAAGCTTCTGGGCAGTGTGTTAATCCTACCAAATCAGAAATTTTCTTTATTAATACATGCCCGAAAATCAAAAAGGAAATTTGTAGTATGATGGGATACAAAATTGGCAAATTCCCGTGCAAATACTTAGGAATAGACCTCGATAAAGGTGTTCTATCATCCAAACTTTGGCAACAAGTCATAACCAAAGTTCAAAATAAAAAAAGTTCATGGAAAGGTAAATGGTTAACTAAAGTAGGTAGGTCGACAATGATCAAATCCATCCTTTCAGCCATACCCACTTATCATCTGTCTATCCTACCCCTTCCAATGAACGTTAAAAAGGATTTAGACAAACTATTTCAAGAATTTTATTGGCAGGGACCTTCAGAAGACAAAAAAATTTCCCTGATTAAATGGGATACCCTATGCAAACCAATTGCAAAAGGGGGTCTAGGTATCAAAAACCTACTTTGGCAAAATCAAGCACTGGGGGCTAAACTTATATGGAGAATGTACAAAGAATCAAGCAGTAAATGGGCTTCCATATTATTAAACAAGTACATCCCTGACTCAAATCCCATCAATATCTTCAGGTCACACTCCCATGTGAAAGGATCGCGGATATGGAATTTTATTAAGGACTGCAGAGGGATTATTAGCAAACATCTCTCTTGGGATGTAGGTTTAGGTAATCTAGCTCTTTTCTGGGATGATTCGTGGGCAGGCCTTACTCCCCTTAACAAATTGGGCTTCTCAAAGGAATTTATGGAAGAATGCAAGAGAGGCATAGGATTATATCTTAAGGATTACCTATGTAATGCAGAAGATTCTAAGTGGAGTGATCTTAAAGAAATAGATGAAGTTTGGCATGAGAAGCAAAACCTTTTGGCAGTATTGAAGGATAGGGAGATATCACTCAAAAATAGAGTAGATACTCTAATATGGGCAGGATCAAACAACGGTAATTACTCAGTCAAGGAGGGTTATAATTCAATTATTAGGGATCAAAATATGGATAATATAGACATACCTTTGAATCTTTGCTGGAATAAAGTTTGCCTCCCTAAAGCTGGCATGTTCCTATGGGCGGCTATGCAAAATAGAATTCTCACAGCAGACAGACTTAATAAGCTTGGATTTGAAGGGCCATCTAGATACCCTTTATGTGAAAACCAATCCGAGGATGTTAACCATATCCTTCTTAATTGCCCTTTCGCACAAAGATGCTGGAATTGGCTACATCAAAGCTTAGGATGGAAATCTGCCCAGCATTGCGATCTAATCAACAACCTTAAAGCTTGGCCTTCTCTTTACAAAGATAACTTATTTAAGGATATTTGGACAATAGCACCTTCGATTGTAGCATGGAAAATATGGAAAGAAAGAAATAGAAGGATTTTTATGGATCAAAAATTAACATGGAATTCGGTCACAAATAAGATAGAAGCGTCTATCTTGGAAATTATTAACAGCAAACTCAGGGACAAACTAAGCTATGAGGATTCATTTAAGAGCTGGGACAACAAGATTAGGAGTAAATGGCCAAAACTAGCAATCCCTCCCCTTTATGGCAAGGGGGCCCCCAAAACTAAAACTGACAGAGCTTCCTGTAAATGGGTACCTCCGAAAGAAGGTTGGTACAAACTCAATTTTGATGGAGCATCACGGGGAAATCTAGGGGAAGCATGTATTGGAGGGATCATTCGAAATTGGAAGTCAGAAGTTGTTGCTAAATTTTCTAAACCCATCAGTCCTACGACAAACAACACGGTTGAGTGTAAAGCGGCATTAGAAGGGCTTAAATTATGTAAGAAACTTAATATAACAAAAGTAATTATTAAAGGAGATTCCCAAATTATCATCAACGCCATTCGCACTAAAAAAACTCCCAACTGGATGTTGAACTCTAAAATAGAAGAGATTAATGTACTAATGGAAAGTATTTCAAAGTATGAAATCAGACATACTTTTAGAGAAGGCAATACAGATGCAGACAAGCTAGCTAATCTAGGGGCTAATGGATTGGTAACAATGGATCAATATATCTAAAAAATTTCTAAAGGATTAGTCAATACAAGAATAGGACTAATAACTATCCTTTAGATAATCTTGGGAGGTTGTCTATTAAACATAGCAACCATTAGTATCATTAACTAAATCTCAACTGATTAACATGCTTTGAAAACTTAGACCAAGTTCACTATTCACCCCTTTCGGTAGGATAGTGCATGTGTAATTCATAATATCTTAATACAATAGACACCTTTAGCCTGTAATGAATAGAAACAATGCTCTGTATAACAAGATTAGCATTAACATAACTAGGCTCACTTTGTAATAATTATAAGATCTAGCCTTACATCAGCATAGGTTTTAAAGATACTTACTAAAATAATATAATCATAAAAAGACATCAATAATAATATACATTTGTATCAACTTGACAAGGATAACCTCCCTTGGTCAGATTTCTCAAAAGATATCTTATAGATAATATGTACAAATGGATCAAAGAACAGAGTATAATAAATATAAAGATAGGAGACTGGGATCTTAGATTGTCCCTGGTCGTGTAGTACCTTTATATATACATAAAACTCTATATCAAAGATATACCTTCCCCTTCAATTATTGGATCTAACCCGTAACTTTCTAAGGGCTATATTCTAGAACATTAGAATATTCTTAGAATATTTGAAACTTCTTAGGATATTTAAAAGTCTGTGGGACCCCTGACAGGTCAACCGCCATGTCACCATTCATCGACCAATCGGAAGCCGGTACATCATCATCTTCCCTAATAGCGGGACCACCAACCTTCTTCCATCAAGGAGCCCACAACATACGTGGCTCCCTTGTCGCATGATCGCAAGCAGTGAAAATGGCTCTTGCGATCATGCGACAAGGCCAAAAGATGACACCTCACCCCCCCTTTTTCTGACAGCGGGACCACTGATCACATTACCTTTGATCTAGATCAAGGGCTCTCGCTGAAACTCATTGGTTAAATAGACCGCAGCTTTCCATCGCAGTGTAGCGAGGATCGTTGATTCTGCACACCCATTAATTCCTGTCAGACCCTCCTACCGACGTGCCCATTGAGACAGATGGCAACCGCTCGCATGGATGCATGTCAGAAATTTTTTACATGTGATCATGCGACAACCAATCTCAGTAGTCCCTGCAGACCTTATGAATTTTTAATCCTGGGGAACATAAGTCTTAGGGGAATATCAGAGGGGTCCCCTCCCGACCAGTTAACCCTAGTCGCATGATCGCATAGCATGAAAAAAGGCTATGCAACCATGCGACAATGGTTTTAAACCTTATCTTGAACCTTAGGATAGATGTTTTATTTTTAGGCGCTTAGTCTTAGGGATAGGGTAGTTACCAAGGGGGACCCATTGGAACATTAGTCGTATGATCGCATAGGCCGTAAATAGCTTATGCAATTATGCGACTAACCCTTAAGACTTGTGCAATGGTTTATTTAATTTTGCACATGGGTCTTTAGGATTTTAAGTGGCCAATAGTAACCTTAAAATAGAACTTGGCCCGGGAAGACTTAGGTAATTTTTTGCTTTTTTGAATTATAACGGCTACGTTTTGAAAATGCAAAGGGCCTATGCCATGGACACAAATATATATATATATATATATATATATATATATATATATATATATATATATATATATATATATATATATATATATACACACACACACACACACACACACACACACACTAGACTATCAACCCCTTTCAATCAATCTTAACTAAGTTTGCTTTCTAGACATGGATATAGGCTTATATCCTTCTTGTTCGGATTATAGTAGGTAGAGGTAAATCAAGATAGTAGTACAACTAATATTTTGGTTTCTATTGTTAATTTTATTTGACTGATTAAATTGCTAATAGATTACATATGGTTATAAAGGAAGATGTTCCAAAGTAAAATTAGTCGTGTAATCTGAATGGGTGCGTATTACTTTTAAAGTGTTACTCAGTATCATAATCTGCAATTCCAAATAGAAAATGCACAATTGTAGGAAATATCTATATTATTTGATGTGGGTTAACCATTGGAGATGGAAGTTTTGTCTGTCTTATTTTTTAGGTACCAAGATTTGTAAGGGGGATAGGTACTTCATCCAACCAATGAATTAAAAACAAAAGGGATCCATTAAAGCAGCATTTGTAATGTTTTACTCCGATCTTATAGAGCGGTGGGTATGCCTACTGAAATCATGTATTTGTAGTAAATCATAGAAAATCATTGAGCAGTGGGAATGCCCACGGAAATTATGTATCAAACAAATTGTGTCAAATGTCGAGGCATGGGTATGCCCACGGAAATTATGTATCTAACAAAACTCGACAAGTGTCGAGTCATGGGTATGCCCACGTAATTGTGTATAAGTACAAGACCTAGGGTCCCGGGCAAGGCTGGAGGTTTTCTCAACCCCGCTCTTTCCTACCAGCGCCTGTAGCGAGCGGGGTCACACTGTAAAATTTATTTATATTAATAAAAAACTTTAGTGCTTCGGCCTTTTACTGATAAAAAATAAATAAATAAAAAATAAAAATTATGTTATTTGAATTTATTCTAGTTTATACTATTAATTTTTACAATATATTATAATTTAAATAAAAACCTTTGATATTATAATATATATTTATTTTTATTCATATTTTTAAAATTTATTAATTTTTATTTTTATTATATATTAATTATACATTAACAACTATTTATGTTAAAAAATTATGTGATTTTATTTGCTTATAATTTTTATTTTTTCTTTACAAAATATTAATATTTGAATTAAACTATATTAAATTAATATTTAATATTATTATAATTGTTTTAAATTTTAAAAACTTATTAAATTTAGTTCAAAACATCGATTTATTTATTTATAATTATATAAATTTATATTAAAATTCTAATTATATTTCACAATATAATTACAATTATTTAGGCAAGTACTAGCCACTACGTGGCACTTGTTTAAACTAGCACTTGCATCTATAAGAGGTTCAAGGGATAAGCTGATAGGGTATTTTATGGATTTTAAGGGACAAGGTGTGAATACCTTGTATTTCAAATGTATTTAAGTGTCTAGGAAGTACAAGGAGTCAAATACACACTGCAAGACATAATTAAGTATTTAATTATTATAACAAGTTATATAATAATTTACAAATGGCAATGGCATTAAAATGTTTAATTTGGGTTCATGACTAAATGAATATATGATATGAAGTTTGTGTATGGAAGACATGTAAATATGTAACTCATATATGATTTTACTCTTATGTATTTCTTTGTGGAGATATGATGTTGATGCATCTTGGGTGAATCTCAACCCAAAAAAAAATTAATGTTTGTTTGTTTGTTTGTAGTTGCAACTACTGAGATATACATGTATGCAAAATGTAAAATCATGGACAAGGTTGTGTGTTGTTTGACAAAATCGCTGAAAGAAATGTGATCTCATGGAATGTCATATAGTTTACAGTCATAAAGTCAAATTCTATAGTTTTATTAGCATTCTACCAACTCTGTGAAAATGGGAACTTTGGAAAAGGGCATGGAACACCATCAATGCATAAGAAAAAGGAGCTTTGTTGAATGTTGTAATTGCAACTGTCTGGAAGACGTATGCAAAATATGTAAGAATAGAAAGGTCACACACATTATTTGCGTAATGTGTCAAAGTGATATTGTTTCCTAAGATGTAATGATTACAAATATGCACAAAAAAAATTTGTTGAAAAGGCTTTAGAAGTGGCCAAAGAAATGCCTTGACAATAAAAACATGGTGAATTGCAAAATAGAACTAGTAATAATAGCGACAATAAATCCACTAAATGGATCGATCTACCTTGAAATGAAATTCATAAAGCATGCTTGATGCTTAGTAATTAGTCCTTATTGAAGTTCAATAGGCAAGTCAACATGCAAATATTTATGCTTCATCAACCATTTGTGAATCCCACAATATATGAAACATGATACTAATTTAATTATTCATTTTATTATATTTTTATAGGTGTGGCATAGAAGGTAATAAAAAAATTGAAGGAACATGTATTTATACTCATTGTAGTTAAAGCAAATGTTTTTTAAATTTTGATTCTGATAAAAACATTCCAAGGATCTAAGTATTAATAAATCTTAATATCTATAAAACCAACATACCTGTAAAAGACAGTAAGTTGTGTCCTTGGCTAGACATTATTTTTAACCAATTTAATATGTGATATTGCTATCAAGATTATACTGCATTGCCCCCCAAACCCCTATAATTGATATCCTTCTCTAGACATTATTTTTAACCAAAATGTGATATTGCTATCACGATTATACTGCATTGCCCCCAAACCCCTATAATTGATATCCTTCACAAGGCATTATTTTTAACCAATTTAATATGTGATAGCAATATCACAATTTTACTTGTTGTTGGAAAATATCTCCTACTTGTCAATTTAATATGGATACCTCATGAAGAATATCTTTCTGTCCTGGATAGATTTATCTAAGTATTTTTTAAAGCTGGCATTAAGGAACACAACATTTCTAATGATAGAATTTGTTAAATCTCAACAATAAGGAACACAACATTTATGAGTGCATAATTTATTATATTTTAACATTAAGGAAGACAAAATCAGCATGGAGAAGTTTTGATTGTCACATCTAGTGAAGATTTGTTGACAATTCAAACACATTGTATTGAAAGCAATAATCAAGAGTTGAGGGTAAAAAGTTGCATTATTTACAATCATGGGACACTATCATTCACTTTAAATAAAACAATGTCAGTCTACATGAGAAAGAGATCAATCACGATTCTTGAAAATCATTGTCTGAAATTGCATGGATCACTAAAGGGCTCAACAGATTTATACTACGATTTGTGGATTTTTTGGTCATGAAACAATAATGGCTAGGGCGGTCCCAAAGCTCTTCACAACACAGAAATTTTTTAACTCCCCAAGTTATCTACATATCGATTTTCACAGCACAAATATTTTCCAAGTTCAACTTCCTAAGTTATCTACCTATCAAATTTTCATAGCACATATATTTTCCAAGTTCAACTTCCCAAGTTATCTACTTATCAGATTTCCATAATCGATGAATTGTTGATTTCATTACCTTTTGGATTTTGATTATGTAAGAATTTTTTATCAATATTTTTAATAATATTTCATGATGATGAATTTTTTGTCAACATTTTGAATTATATTTCATACTTCCTCATGAGTATATTATCCAGCTGAGTTTTTGGCATGTTTTTGCAAGTGGTGTAATGCTATCAAATTTCCACTATCCATTTTGATTTTCTTGATTAACTTATGGATATGATTCTGTATAAAAAATTATCAAAAACATTTTGAATTATATTATGTAATTCAGCATCAATGTGAAAAATTTCAAAGAATTTTATAGTTACTTCTTTGAACTATTTCATTTCAATGATGAATTACGGAGTGTGATTCCAAATCATTAATTATAAAAAAAAAAAAGAAGTTAATCAAGTCAAATTGTGTGCTAACAATGAGTGCTCATCAAATCCATGTGGAAACTTTGTGCCATAAAATAATGGCTTGCACAATGTTTGTCTTTGTGGCCTCAAAGGCCTTCATTTAAGCTTGGTGGCATGTTGATAGGGGCTCCACCTGGAGCCACTCAACCCAAACATGTAGGATAGTAGGTGGCATGCTACAGGCATCACCACAAACCCTACAAGGGATGCTACCTTAGCCTCCAATGAGGAGAAAGTTAGAACCACCATGGAGTTTGGTAAATCTTGTAACTGTATTGTGCATAAAAGTTAAATATTTATTAAAAAAACTTTGAAGTATTTTTGAAGTTGCCAAATTTTGGTGCATGAAATTTTTTTTGGTCTACCAAGTCCAAGCATCCAAACAATGCTCACATCAAATAAATTTGTGTTTCCTTCTTGAAGGTTTTCTTCACAAGTCTTTTTTATATAAGAAAGAAAACTCTACTAGAAAAGTATTCTAGGTTCAATTTCCCCAATTAAATAGTAAAAAATCAGATGCAACTAAACCACCTACACACAACTAATTTATTGGATTGACATAGCAGAAATGGTATTCAATTTTATTATTGGTCTTGTTCTCTTTGATTACAACTCTCATATCACATAGATTTGGAAAAAAACATCCATGGAAAGCCAAGAAAATCTAAATAACTTATTTGAACAAAAGCAATTGATGAAAAAATATTGCTCTTAAACTTCATTTATTCATATTAAAGATGGTTGAAGAACCCACTATGTCTACCCACAAAAGCAATCTAAGATCTAGCAAAAGTTAAATACTATGGTAAATGACGAGATTGCCAAAGCCAAATTTGTTATACATTGTAATATCATTTTTATTCTTAGTCAGATATCCTCTCACACTTTAAAAGATCTAAATGCAACTCTCTTAGTTGTAGAAAGGAGAACAACTATGGGAGATATTATAGATGATTCTCAAATCAAGAGTGTTTTATATTCAAGAAACAATCATAGAAGATCAAATAAAGCCAAGGTGGAGATAGAGTTATATTACTACAAGAAAATAATACAAAGCATGCATAATTGTAGAATTTAAACCAATGACATTCTCAAGAGATAAGGTCAAAGATAAATCAAATGCTTCACTGAATGCTACTAAAATTTTAATGAATACTTCATATATTAAAAATACAAATTAACAACTTGTAGTGTTGAAAATACAAATAATCAACCACCTAATGCTGGTAATGGTTTGATGAATAATTCATAATTTAAAACTATGAATAAACATCTTGTAGCATTAAAAATGCAAATAATCAACAAGTGTAACAATTATTCAGTTGGTCCTGGCACAAGGCATTGGATGAAGTTAGTTGCAACCAAGCCAATATAGAGATAAAACCTTACATAAAAAAAATCAAAACCCTTATTTAAAGTGACTCGAAACAAAACAAAAAAAAAATACCCTAACATTTATCATAGTGACTCCTATATCACATCCTAATAATCAAAAAGTGTAACAATTCTTTAGCTAGTCATGGCACAAGGCATTGGATGAAATCAGTAGCAACCAAGCCAATATAGAGATACCTTATACAAAAAATATTCAAAACCCTTATTTAAAGTGACCTGAAACAAAATAAAAATACCTTAACATTTATTAAAGTGACTCATATATCACATCCCTTAAAAGTCTGCATACCCAATACAAAAAACCTCTTATATATCAACGTAATCGAATTCAAATTCATTATTTTTTCACAAAGCCAAAACACAAAACCTAGATCCAAAATCTGAGATCTTGTTAATCAAATTTTACATTAGTTTTCTCGAAGGCAAAAAATGAACAATTTCAATCAAGAGTTTCTCATAATGAAAAATAAGTTCAATTCCTAAGCAAAAATTAAGATGTTTATTTAAATCTATTATCTAAGATTTCATCCTCTCCATTAACAACCTATGCTTGCATCTCCTTCAAATTCTTCCCATCAACCGTCACATAATTTCTTTCATAGTTTTGAGAACATCTTCTAGACTGACATTTCCACTACAATTGATATCGAAGAAAGGGCGAAAAGAATGGCCAATTATATTGCCCTAAGCAATAATGGCTAAGAAACATCTAGAAGCCCCATTTAATTGGGTTTTTAAGTTAGGAAAGTTGAGAACCACCAGATTTATAACATGAAAAATAGGGCAATCTCTATCTCAAAGTTGATTTCACCATTTTAACAAATCATGTGGTGTATTATTAGAATTTGATATGTAGGCTTTAATATAAGAGTTATTTTCACCAGTTTAACTTTTGAGATTCAGGTACACAATGTAAATCATTCACTAGTTGGGTTTGAAAAATATATTCAAAACCTAACACATCGTTTAAGCAAATAAAAACCCACAGTTATGAATCTGGGGTGTGACTCAAAACCTAGTACATAGATGTAGATAAATAATGAAAACTCACAGTTCTGTGATTTAGATCTGTAAAAAAATGACACAGAACCTAACAAATCATTTTGGAGAATAAAAACCATATAGATAAGAAAATTGAAAAAACAAAGTAACTTACCACGCTTAACATTGAGATTAGCAAGGGTGATTGAGGAGGAAGACACAGGCTTGAAATTCTACAACTTGTTGAAAATTTTCCATAGATTTATCCAAACCTTAGCCTCATATAGTTTGGGAATAGAATATCCATCCTCTTTAGCCTCGAGCATGACAACAACATTCTATGAACGAGAATGAGCCCCCATTTCCATTACTGCTACTCACATGAGGGCCCAACCCCCACAAGGTCATGCTCTAGTTTGAAGTTGAGAAAAGTGTCATCATGTACAAATCCTTTATGGGTATTTAAAAAATAAAATTAGAGAGCCAAATAGCCAATACCAAAAAAATTGCCACAATAAACTCTTCATGAGAACCCACTTCAAATCATTTGGTACATGAGAGGGCTTGGAGATCGAAAAAAAAGCCTACTGGTTCAAATCCTTCCTTGGTGCTAGAAAACCCCAATTCTGAAATGACTGCAAGAATGACAATTCCCAAGTGACACCTTTGAATCAATTTGAAAGTGTAAAGAAACAAAGGAAGCAAATAGGTAGGTTAATGCCAGGTGGAGGTAATATTTCACCTACCATGATTGGAAAATTGATGGTCTGGGTGTGAGACCAAAAAACAAGTAGTCTATGTGTGAGACAAGTTTTTTTAGCGTGAGACAATAAATTGCATGTACAGTCGCAAGCTCGCTCCGGAGGGGAAGCCTATCAGCTTAACAAGGAATTCTAATATATATTTTTAGTACATTTATCATTTCATAGAAATACTTAGAGGCCATTCACAAAATAGATATAATGAAATCAAATCAAATCAAATGTCTTCAACCATTGTAAGAGACTTGACCAAGATGATTAAGAGAAAAAGAATTTGTCAAGATAGGGAAGGTTTGATGGGTTGTAGATATTGCACTTGTGAATTCTTTAATAGACGTGCATGCAAAATGTACAGACATCAAACAGGGTGTATGAATAATATGATATAATTGATTGTTATTTCACAAAATATAATGATTTAGTAGTAGAATATTTATAATGTATTAGAAAGGATTTTACAAAACCTCAACTCGAATTAGAAATATTCAATCTAATGCAATATGTATAAACTTGAAAACAAAGAAGAGACATGCAATTAAGCATGCAACCATGGTTTGTGGATGAGGAGTGGACAATTTTAAGATTGTGTGTTCCCTCTAATCGATCCTCACACTTAGGGTTAATTTCATTCCTCAAAGTTTGGAGATTGTAGAGAGAGTAAGGCTAGTTGAATACATGTATTTGTTTATAGTCCAATAAACAAATGCAAGCCATCTACAACAATCTTCTCTGCTATTCATCCAATGTTTTAGCAAATCAAAATGAATGGCCTTCAAAATTATGGAAAACCATCAATAAAGGTATGCATGTTTAATCAAAAAAATTGTCAAAACAACACATTGTTTAATGTACTAAAATAAAAAAGAAATGGTTACAGATACATGATCAAATCTGCGGTTTGCTAACATGTGTTTGATTCATTTCTGAAAGTAATATTGAATACTCAGGCTCTTGTTTATCCCTACTTCATTTCAATAAAAACTTGCAAAAATGGGAAGATTTGTTTTTAAAAACTAATAAAATAAAATGTGTGAAATACATAATCAATAGGATTGAATATTTAAAAGTACAAATGCCTCTTTGGTGGAGTGTACATGAATCTTAAATTGTTGTTTTAAAAAAAAAAAATATGATTAGTGTATATTTATGTGAATCTCAAATTATTGTCTTAAAAGCAAAAAAACATGATAAGCATTTTTTTTATTCATTTTTTATTTAATAATATAGATAATTGATTCTAATATATTTTATTATTATTTATCTCTTTTTTAAAAAAAAAACTTTAAAAAAGATAGACCAATAAAAGAAGATAATATTCAAAGACATTCTTATAAAAAGAAAATAATAAAATATAGATTCCCATTCTTTTTCTTAGTAATAATTTTTAAATATATATTTTTTCATTTTTCAAGCAATACAAAATCATCACAATCTTATCTATGAACATAGAAAAGAGTTTTTTTATCAAATTTTTATTAGTATTTATATATTTTTTTAATAACTTTTATTTTTTATTTTTTGAAATATTAAAAAAGATAGAATATTCTAATAAAAGAAGATAATATTAAAAGATTCTTACGAAAAGAAGAAATAATAAAATATAGAATTTTCCTTTTGTGTTTTTTTCTTAGTAATAATATTTAAATATGAATTTTTTTAATTTTGTAATGTATTTAAAATTATTATAATTATTTTATATTGATAAAATTTATGCACTAAAAATAAAGCAGACCAATAGATAGATTTGTCCTAAAGAGGATTGTCAACTGCCATTAAGAGGTTTGGCGGTTTGAGAAAACTTGTTTTGTGGTTTTCTAGGTAGTTTTATAATGTGAGACAAGTTTTCCGCCATAAAAGTACAAGGGCAAGCCCACAATTAAAAGCCTATTGGCTAAGAATCGCTTGTATCATTTTACATTGTCATGGGAATATTACATAACCATGCCCTTAATGTTAGAATAACTGAGAGGGGGGTGAATCAATTATCCAGTGTCCCAATACAAAATGTATAATCCAAAACATATTCTTCAACTTCTACTACTTGGTAAACATAAAATACTTTCACTGTCTGTGCTTTTACTGATTATCAGTCTAAAACTTATAGTAGTTACCGATCAAATCTAACATGCAATATGCAAAGTATGATAACAAACAAATATCACAATCAACACATAACACAAGAGATTTAATGTGGAAACCCTGTGAAGGGAAAAACCACCTAGGACCGGCAACCCAAAAATGTTCACTCTTCTGAAGTGAGGTCGGTGAAGACCCAACCCTGTTAAAGGTTACAAACACACTATTAGGTGTGACCTTGTTAGAGGATTTTAGACC
Organism: Chamaecyparis obtusa; assembly: GCA_027943335.1. NCBI lineage: Eukaryota > Viridiplantae > Streptophyta > Pinopsida > Cupressales > Cupressaceae > Chamaecyparis > Chamaecyparis obtusa. Next base: position 768,929 of record BSBK01000090.1, read on the forward strand.
AGAAGTTATCATCCAACTAGCAGTCACTCTGGGGTTGACAGGATAACAATGTTCATTCTATGAATGAAACATAAAAAGACTTTCTTAGTCCACTCGGTTAAGAGATTTGACTGTGTACAATGGTTAAATATGTAACAGTAGATGATCTACCTTGATACATTTTCAATTGCAGTTTATAGATCAATATTCAACTCATACAAATCTTTCTAATCAATATATCACTTCAAATTCAACACTATATCAACTTACTGTCTGTGGGTAATTACTCTCTATAGCTCGGTAATTGTTTTGCAGTTTGGTTCTCACTAACCAGTATGATCAAAATGCATGAAAACTTGTTCACACAATAATTCTGCAGTATCTTCTTCGTCCAACATAGTTTCAACAATGAAACCAATGTCTCTTATATAAACAAGTAAATCATTTTCTTTTTGTCCATCAGATTTTGCCACTTAATCTCATTCATTGAATTTTCTGCTTTAACCTTCTTCAATTGATGTGTTAGTAACATGTTTCAATCTACTCCATTAGATCTTCCTTGAATTATGTTAGTCATCGATCTTCATAACAAACCTTATATGTTACCTAGATTTCATACACTTTCCAGCTCATCAATCTTATCGGCTAAACTAATCATTTAATTCCTTCATGTTCTGCTTGGTTAACAAAGAAATGCGTTGGTGAACACAAGCTCAGTTAACACTATGCTTAGTATACACTACACTCCGTCAGTGTATACTGGAATGCTTCATTTATCGACAACACTGATTTGTGTCTTTCAGCTCTATTCTTCATCATAGATGAATGTAACATAATAAATTCAATACCATCAAGTCATAAACTCATCAAAAAGTTACTCAGTGTATTCCTTATCCTCATCTGACATATACATCTTCCTCATGTAGATACTTCTATTCTTCATCTCTTTCACCTTTCTTTAGATGTTTCGGTATAATAACTTACAAGATAAGTACTGTCAAGCTAGTTGACATCAATGACAACATAATATTGATTTAATCATCTTACATATCTTATCAGCAACTCCTCAGTGCTCTTTAATCACATATTCTTCATTCAGGTTCTAAATCAGTTGTAGTTCATCAATCTCTCCCTTTGGCATTGATGGCAACTCAAGTAATATGAAATGTACCAAACATGTATTCTAGAACTCTGTGAACAAATGTTGTATAAGCTCTCCCTAGCTTAATATGTTTAATCACTACGTTACTAAACAACATTATAAAATATAGCTTTGTCATTCTATAGATATGATCTTTTCAGCTCTCAGGTTCATGCTTCTGTTCTCTGTAACTGATCTTCAATGTTCAGTTTCTTTCAGATTATCTCTCCCTTAGATAGTTCTCATCGGTGCATGTTTAACATTTCTTTCATATTATTTATCTCTCCCTTTGACAATAATGCCAAAGACACAAATAAATAATTATCTCTGTAGTAGCTAAGTAACTCTCTGTTGTCCAATACAGTCTCTGTATCTTTGTATACTGATATCCCAATCTATTTTAGTTCTTCAAACTTAATCACAACCTTGAACATTATTCAAAGTGTGCACTATGCTGCATCAACATGTGTGATCTTCTAATAAGTTTAAGCTGATGCAACATCTAGATCACATTAGTGACCGGTAGATAGGGGATGAACCCCAAGTCTAGTCCTCAAGTATTCAAATGTGTCCTTCGGTAGAAGCTTTGTAAAGATATCTGCAAGTTGTTCTTTAGAAAAAACAAATTCTAACTTCACTTGCTTCTCTTGCACTTGTTCTCTTAAGTAGTGATACTTAATTGATATATGCTTTGTCTTAGAGTGCATCACTAGATTCTTTGAAATATTAATAGCATTGGTGTTGTCACAGTATATAATCACTGGGTTAGTGATTACCTCATTCATTCCTTCCAACACTTGCTTGATATATGCAATGTTTGAGCAATTAGTAGCAGCAGCAACATACTCTGCTTTAGCTGTAGACTAAGAAATACAAACCTTCTTTATACTTGTCCAGGTTACAAGTCTTTCACCAAAGAAGAATGCTCCTCCAGTGGTGCTTTTTCTATCGACCACATTTCCAGCCCAATCAGCATCGGTATAGACCTTCAGTTCAAACTTACCTTCCTTAGGATACCATAATCCATAATCCTCTATCTTTTTCAGGTACCTTAAGATTCTTTTAGTAGCAATCATGTGTGATTCTCTAGGGTTAGCAGAAAATTAAGCAACAATTCCCACATCATGTGCTATATCTGGTCTACTGTGAACTACATACATTAGCTTACCAATCATGGATCGGTAAAGTGTCTAGTTTACCTATGTAGTTTCATCTTCCTTTGTCAATTTACTTCTAGTAGCGATCAGTGTTCCCATAGGTTTAGCATCTTCTATGCCAAATGTCTTCAAGACTTCCTTTATGTATTTAGATTGTGAGATGAATATCCCATCACTTTGTTGAATCACTTGTAGTCCTAGAAAGAATTTAATCTCTCTGAACATAGACATCTCAAAATCTTTTCTCATCTCATCAGCAAAAGATTTACATACATGATCTTGACCTCCAAAAATAACATCATCAACAAATATCTCAGCAATAATAATAGTGTTATCGGTATCAACTTTCATGTACAAATTGTTGTTCTCACTAGTTCTAACAAATCCAATACTTAACAAGTAAGTATGCAACCTTTCATACCAAGCTCTTGGTGCTTGCTTCAAACCATGTAATTCTTTTTGTAATCTACATACCATGTCTTTGTTGTCTGGATCAAGGAATCCTTCAGGTTGTTCTATGTAGACCTCTTCTTCAAGTATACCATTCAGAAATGTTGACTTCACATCTATTTGATAAACTTTAAATTTCTTGTGTGCAATATATGGAAGTAGCATTCTAACTCCTTCCAATCTAGAAACAAGTGCAAATGTCTCACCATAATCAATGCCTTCTTCCTGTGCATATCCCTTGCATACCAATCTAGCTTTATTTCTCGTCACCTCACCATTTTCATTTAGTTTGTTCTTGAATATCCACTTAGTACCGATAACATTTTTATCTTTAGGTCAGGGTACTAAGGACCAAGTTTTGTTCTTCTCTATTTTTTCTATTTCCTCTTTCATTGCATTAACCCATTCTTCATTCTCTAATGCAACTTTCACATTTTTTGGTTCAAATTCACAAACTAGACATGTACCTTGTCTTGCTTTGCTTCTTGTCTACATGTTAGCTTGTTTGTCTCCAATAATTTGTGTCTTAGGATGATGTCTCCTAACAAAACTAGCCAATGCTCAGTTTCTTCTTTCTTGTTCATCCTATTCAGGTTCATGTGCTTGCTCGGTAGCTCCATCTTATTCATCGGTTTCCCTTTCTTGTTCCTCAGGGTTATTTTCCTGCTGACTAGTTATCACAGGTTGAGACTTTAGTAGATAATCAGGATGTTCAATGTAAGTGAATCTACCATAGTCTTCTGGTTCCTTTCTACTTTCCTCTGTGTTCTTGTCATCAAACTCATCAACACGGACATTAGTACTTTCAATTATCTTATTTGTAACCTTATTTAAACATTTATATGCTTTACTCTTAGTAGAATATCCTAAGAATATTCCTTCATCACCTTTAGAATCAAATTTATCATTTCTCTCATCTTTTAGAATAAAACATTTGCTTCCAAAAATCCTGAAATAACTTACAGTAGGTTTGTGTCCAAACCATAAGTCATAGGGTGTCTGGTTGGTGTCCTTCTTTAGTTGTACTCGGTTAAGAACATATACAGTTGTACTGACAGCTTCCCTCCAGTATATCTGAGAAATATTTTTTTGCAGCATTAGTGTTCTTGCACAGTCAATTATTGACCCACTCCTTTCAGCAATCCCATTCTGCTGAGGTGTTCTCGGTGTAGAGACCTACCTTTTGATACCATGCTCATTACAGAAATTAGTAAATTCATCAGAGATAAATTCACCTCCTCTATCAGATCTTAATCATTTTAATTCTTTTCCAGTCTCTTTTTCTACCTTTGCCTTGTACCACTTAAACATCTTAAATGCTTCATAGTTTTCTTTTAAGAACATAACTGTCATCAATCTAGTACAGTCATCAACAAAAAGAATAAAGTATCTATCACCATAATAACTCTGAGTTCTTATAGGACCACATAGGTCGGTATGAACCAACTCAAGTATCTTCTTTGTTGAGTAGTCTTTTCTTTTAAAACTAGACTTAGTCATCTTACCTTTCTGACATTCATGACACATAGCATGATCAGGTTTTGACAAGTTAGGCAACCCTCTAACTCTTTTCTTCTTACTAATCTTGATCATGTTATCAAAGTTCACATGGCATAACCTTTTATGCCACAACCATGCATCTTCATCCTTCATTAATAAACAAGAAGACTGATCAATATCAAGATAAAATAGATTACCTCTAGATTATGTACCGGTTCTGACAAGTCTTCCTCCATCATCATAGATTTTTACCTTTTTTCTCTCAAAAGCAAGTTGGTGGCCTAAATTATTTAGCTGTGCCACACTTAACAAATTATAGTTTGGTCCATCTACCCAGTATGCATTTTCACATTTTATTCTATCATTAATCATCAGTGAACCTTTACCTCTTACCATATAGGGTGCATCATTTCCCATCCTAACAGATCCTCCATTGTATTCATCAAGTAGGTCAAATTTCTCTACATCACCAGTCATATGATGTGTACAGCCACTGTCTATGATCCATGTATCATTTCTGCTTACTTTAGAGATCAGTGTTGTTTCTTCATGTTTCTCTTCTTCCTCTGAGTCATCTTTCATAGCAACAAATACTACTTCTATATCATCATCAATATCAGATTCAAATTCAATATCTTCGGCTATGTAACATACCTTTTTCCCTTCATCATAACTATCTCGGTTATCTCTATTGTTATGTCGGTAGCCTCTGTTGACTCTTCTCCCATAGCTTCCTTCAGATTGGTCTTTGGATCTATCATCATCTTTCTTATTCAGACATCTAGCAGTGATGTGGCCAACTTCTTTACAATTAAAGCATGCCAAAGGTAGCTTACCTCTATACCTTCCTTTACCTTTGGGTAACCTTCTAGCCATAAGAGCTTCAAGCTCATCAAGTTCATCATTGGTATCACTATCACTATCATTATTCTTATTATTCCTGCTACTAGATTTACCAATCTTCAAAGAAGACATGAAAGCAGATTCAACATAAGGTACAACACTGTTGTCAAAGTTATTCAATTCAAAGGTTGTAAGCTTACCGATCAGTGTGTCAAGAGTAAGGTTGGATATATCTCTAGTTTCATGAATTACAAAGATCCTGATTGCATAAACTGGCAGTAAAGTTATGAGAATCTTGCTTATCATTGTTTCATCCTCAATAATTCCATTTGATGCTCTAATAGCATGTACTACCTCTTTTAGTATTGCATAATGTTCTCACCTTCTTTCATCTTCATATCATCAAATTGACCTCTTAGGCTTTTTGCTCTGGCTCTTTTAACATTCAAATCTCCACTGTATATTAGAGTCATTTTATCCCACAGGATTTGGTAGTAGTGCATCCCTTAATGTCTTTGAATTCAGCATCGGTACAGGCAACAACAAGTTCCATCATAGTAATATTGTGTGTCATGCCTATCTTTCAATTGATCAAGTGTCAGGGGATCTAGTGTTAGTTCAATGTAGCCATTCTGCATCAGTTCTAGTGCAGAGTTCCCAATTCTAGATATGTGCAACTTCATCCGGCTTTGCCATACTGTGAAGTTCTCTTTGTTTAGCTTTGGCACTTCCCTCTTATACATCTTGAGATCTTTGTTCTAGAGTCCTTAAAAATCTATTCTAAGCAACCACAACTCTAATACCAATTGTTAGAATAACTAAGAGGGGGGGTGAGTCAATTATCCAGTGTCCCAATACAAAATGTATAATCCAAAACAAATTCTTCAACTTCTACTACTCGGTAAACATAAAATACTTTCACTATCTATGCTTTTAACGATTATCATTCTAAAACTTATAGTAGTTACCGATCAAATCTAACATACAATATGCAAAGTATGATAACAAACAAATATCACAAACAACACATAACACAAGAGATTTAACGTGGAAACCCTGTGAAGGGAAAAACTACCTGGGATAGGCAACCCAAAAATGTTCACTTTTCTGAAGTGAGGTCGGTGACGACCCAACCCTGTTAAAGGTTACAAACACACTATTAGGTGTGACCTTGTTAGAGGATTTTAGACTAGAAGTTATCATCCAACCAGCAGTCACTCTAGGGTTGACAGGATAACAATGTTCACTCTATGAATGAAACATAAAAAGACTTTCTTAGTCCACTCGATAAAGAGACTTGACTGTGTACAATGGTTAAATATGTAATTGTATACAAATAAATGTACCTTCATAGAATTATGGTTAATCATCAATAATAAGTGAAATAATAACTAAATACAACCATAATTGAGCAACTATTTAAGAAAATCAATGACTAATTGAGCATCCTATGGATCTCTAACTAAGATGTTAATGAGTGAGCTCTCAGCAAGCTCTCATTAATGACAGTCCTAGAATGAGAATGATGAAGATAAAATAATGCTAAAGCTATCAATTATCAAGATAAATGCTAAAATTGCTCTCAAATGCTTTTCTAAATTCAAATTGCAAGAGGTTTGATGTAATTCTCAGATAGGTGGTTAATTATAATGAAGGATTTTGGCCTTCCTTTTATAGATTTCCCAATGGTAGGGGGTGTAGTTATGTTTAATCATGGTTGAGTTGGAGTTAAGTCTTTGGTTCCACCCTTTGAAGACAAAGCAAAGTTTGTGTCCTCAAAGCTTGGGACAAGTAGACAAGATGGATGGTTAAGATTCCTTTTCACTTTGAGTGAATGAGATTTAGTTTGGCTTGATCCATGTGAATGCCTTTCCTCAAATCTCATTGGTTGATTGATTTTCTCTCCTTTTGGTTTGTTGAGAGTAATTGATTTTTATTAATTGATTTAATTGATTTATTTTAGCCATGTACCTGTTAAATGGGTTGAATTTAATTTAATCCAAGACTATACAATTAATTGATTTAATTATATTTTGATTTGATTTCACTTGACGAAAGTGCTCTCAATTTTGATTGATCTCAAATTAAGACTTGATTTTCATTTTGATTGGCTAATTGTGCATTGTGATTCAATTGATTCAATTATGTCCTTGATTTGCTCTGATTTCACTTGATTTACTTTGAATTATCATTAAATTGTCTTTGTCCATTTTTAGGTGATTACAAATGCCCCTCTTTGAGTTGATGTGCAAAGCATGTCGATTCAAAGAATACTCTGATCTGGCTTGATGATAGGTCCTAATTCATTGATGATCGATCTTTGATGTTCATTCTTAATGTCTTTTGATGGTCGATCCTCTGACTCTCGGTATGAAATTGATGCACTAATTCATTGATTGCATGCCCCCTCGGGAAATGAATCAAAATGATTGTGGCTGATTTGGTTGAGATTGGGAAATTTCAATTTGTTTCCCAATATAGAAATTTGAAAATGCCCCGATCATGAGAGGATTTGATGAGAGAAGATTTGATTGATAAGATGTTGATGCTCTAGATAAGTTGATGATGGTTTGGTATCATTTGATGTCAGTCAAAATCACTTGGTTGATGTTGATGTCAATCTGATAGGATAAGTTGATGGGTTGATATTTCATTCTCAAGATCTAGAGAGACAAAACAATGATTTTCCTTCCTCACAATATAGAGTTAGGAGTTTTGATGTACTCAAGATGAGCAAATGGATGATAGGATAAACTTGATTGATGTTAGATGATCAATTGGATGATTTGACTGATTGATATTTGATACATGATATGATTAGATGTTTTGATGATACAAAATTATGGATTGATAGAAGAGAAGGTGATGAAAAGGATTAGGTTGCCCCTATTTGATTAGCCTGATTGATTGTTGATGATGTCCTTGAGGAAGCATGAATCATTTTGATGGATCAAACATTTGAAGATGTATCTTGATGATGTTGATGTACCTTTGATGACCAGATTAAACATGATTTTGTTGATGGATACTTCAAGCATTGATGATGTTGATCAAGACTTTGATTATACATTAATGGACATTTGATGATGTTGATCTCAAAACATTTGATGTATCTTGATTTGGTCTTTTGATGATGATAACTCCACCCCCTTTTAGATTTTCATCTTGCAAATTAAGCTAAGAAAGGCCAAACAATATATACAATGTATCTAATCTAAGATGTATGCAGCTAACTGTCATTATTCAAAATTTGGAGCTTATAATCATCATTGAGCATTTGGAACATGAAATTGGTACAACCCTCACTGGTTCAACCATGATGATATGAATACCTCTTTCCTCGGATTTTAATATTGCAAGTAAACAGATAAAGAATTGATCCCTTTCATATACAAATGTCCTCGATGATTCTTTGATGATCATGTCATTAGACAGATTTGCATACTGCTATGAATCAACCTGACAAGCACTCAAGAAGAAATCAAGAAAATATCATGTCTTCATCATCACTCATCTAGTCAAACATCATTGATTTGCTAAAAAGACATGATTCCAAAAATTTAGTAACACTTTGCAAACATTTTTGCTTTTGTTTGTAGATCCATATTTCAAAAACTTCATCCACTTTGATCCTTAGTTATGTTTAAACCTTTTAGATTTTGATCTAATTTGATTTAAGCTTTTTAGATTTTGATCTGATTTTTTCAAAAAAAAAATTTGTTTAGATCAAGTATTTGGATGTTTGAAATGTGATATTGATCAATAAGTTCAAGTGTAGCAATTTTTTGATCTTCATGCAATGATTTGAGCCAATTGATGTCTTCTTTACTATGCTCGTTGAGTTTGGATTGGTGCCCCCAGTTTGATTTGGAAAAGATCATGTTTTGTTGGGCAATGCAACTTTTGACTGTTTACTTAAGATTTGCAAATTTTTTTTTAATTTTTTTTTTAGAAAAAAAAATTTAGAATTTTTTTTTAAAATTTTTTTTTAAAGATTTTGTATTTTTTTGGATTTTTAGAGATTTTGTATTTTTTGGATTTTTAGAGATCACTAGTTCTCAAGCAAGATCACATTGAGTTCCCCGAATGTCTAGCAAGGTATAGGACATGAAAGATGGATTTGCAAACTAATGATTCACCAATGAATAGGCAATGATGGATGAAGCAAGTGAATGATACCCATAGGACCATCTCCTAAAGATTATCCAAGCTAAGGAAAAATAATATCTCAATATAGGCCAATGATGTGGTGTTGGATAGAATATGGAATAATGACCTGGTGTCATGACAATGGTCCAAAGGAATGGACATATCAAGAGAATTTTCCTAACATTTTTTTTCCTTTATTCTTTTGGATCAAGATCAAGGGATAAATGTGTATAGGATCGCACAATCATGATAAAGGGATGGTGAAGGCTATGAGTGAACAGTTTGGGATTATGGGAAAGCTTCTTAGAAATAATGAAGGTGGCTTTAGGATAAGCAAGATCATGATAAGGTAGCGTGAACACAACAAGTTAATAGGCTAATGGATAGGATAACTCATGTCAAAATACTTAATGCTCATGGATATGTTCAACCTTGTCAAGATCAAAGGTGAAAAAGGGAATACGGATGCAAGTGAGATCAATGGTAGAAAGATGAAGGATATGATGGATGAAACTTGGCCCCAAGTGTAGAGTGTAAGAGAGGAATTACGCATGATGCCTGTTTGCCAGGTTTTCATCATGGTACTTGTCCAAGATGCCACAAGAAGTGGTTTTCACCATAGGATGAGTTTATTTTATTTTCTTTTCTTCTTTTTCTTTTTTTCTTTTTTTTTTCAATTTTCTCTTTTTGGATGGACTCAAGCCTCATGCTCTTTGGATACTCCTATAAAAGGTATGATATGATGAGCCAAGGCTTCTGAAAGGTATGCTCAAAGATGTTGATATGGTGATGGAAATGTGATATGGTGGATAAGGTAGAGGGTGGCTAAAGATTTATGCAATGGATTGGATAATGGAAATGGAAAGATAATGAATGAGAGGATAATAAGTCTTTCCATGTGTGGGCGTGAAAAAGAAAATGGAAGGATAATGAATAGGAGGATAAGAAGTATTATCAAGATCAACATCAAAACACACCTTGAAGGGTAGTGAAATAAGGGAGGAAAAATGGGTGAAATAGCTTCGGATTTTGATGTAAGAGAGGATACGGATCTTGGGACACAAGGACTCAAGATGGATGGATTAGATGGAATGTGTTTGGAAGAATGTGGAATGGAAGCCTTTGGAAGATTGAATGTCAACTTTCATTTCTCTTTTGTGTGTAAGTCCTTCAAAAGTGACTTGGGAATCCACACTTTCTTTGATTTATCTTTCCTTTTAGATGCTTTAGAATGCATTTCTTCAATGAGGGATTTAGGAATCCACATTTTCTTTGATTTTTATTTTTGCTTGATGGACCTTTGTGGTCTCTTGAATATTTCTTCTTTTCTTTCATTCACATGTCGATTAGATAGGACATGGTGCTCTTCATACATAAGTGGATTCTTGGTTTTTTGATTCTTATGTTGCACATTCAAATTTCTTCCAAAGGACTTGGGATTGGTGAATGAATAAGGTTTATATGGATGGTTCATATGGATGGGTTCATATGGAGGGTTGACATGGATGTGTGTTTGGTTTTTCAAGTATGTATGTCTTTGTTGATCTTGATAGGATGTAGGGTAAGTGGATTGTGGGATAGGGATGGTACAAAAGGTTGATGGAGGAATATAAGGGCCCAATATAGATTTGGAGGATGTATAAGGTTTCAAGTTTGGGACATAGGGACCAAGGATGGGTTTGGAAGATGTATAAGGACTATGCTTATGCACAAATGGAGGTAAATGGGATGGAGGAGGGATATCAAGATCTTTATTTGGAGCTGCATGGCCAAGGATTTTATCTTTTGGATTTATCTTTGTACCAATAGGCTTATGAATAGCTTTCATAGGAGTGACTTTGATAGGAGCAGTTGAAGCTTGTGATAGATATGGAGGCTTATGAAAAGTGGATGTTGGGGTACTTCGATCTTGACAAGGATCTTTTGATAGCCTAGGAAGAATACTTTGCTTTTGATTTTTGATAAGTTCATTAGAGATGGAAGGAATACTTTGATCTTGCTTAGGAGATGGGTATGATATAGAAGGTGAAGGAATATGGGGTGTTTGAGATGGAAGTATATCTTCTTGAAAGAGATGGAAGGGTATGAAGGGTTCATCATGGGATTCTTGAGGTATGGGACTTTGGTCAACTATAGGATAAGAAGGGATAATATCTTGATCTTGATCCTTAATAAGACTTGTTTCTTTACACTCTTGATTAGTCTCTTGACATGGAGCCACTTCTAAGGATAATGTAGGAGTTTGGATCTGCACGATGGATTCTTCAAGAGATGATGGATGTTCATTTGAAATAGGAATGATAGGCATTGTATCACATGAACGCTTGAGGTCTATAACCTTTGAAGCATGAAATAAGTTTGTAGCAATATGTAGGTTAGCTTGGATCTCTTTTAGAGGTAGCCCTTGAGGGTATACATAGTCATTATGAAAACTATTTGGATCTTTGTTTGATGGAGGAATATTGGATAGCTTTGCTTCTATATGAAATGGACGAATGGTGGAATAGGTGAAAGCTATAAGAGGACCACTACTAGACATGTGTTCATAAGTTTGATCTTCATTAGATGAGTCATTAGGATTTTCAATTTCAATTATGTCATCCTCAATAAGAATTTGGATTTTATGTTTCAACTCCATGCAATCTGAAGTTTCAAGCTCATTATGTCTATGATATGCACACTAGTTACTCAAAAAGACAAAACCACATGAAGTGATTTGAGGCAACGTGATGAGATCATTTTCAAGAAGTTTTTCCAAAGCTGATTCGTATAAATTTCCCAAAGGAGTAAATGATCTATCCCAAGGATATTTGGATGTATTTGTGTTTCTCAAAGAGTTTTCATATGATGAATATTGTTGAGATGGGATTAATTCCTCTTGATTTCCTTGATCAAAGATGAGATTCTCTTGATATTTTGAAATAGGTTCTTCATCAAATATCAGTTTATCATTAGGATATTCTTGATCAAATATAGGATTTTCATGATATTCTTTTTGATCAAATTTTGAATTATCAAAGATATGATGTTCATGTTGTTTTTCTTGATCACAGAGGTAAGGAAACAATGTTCTTAATGATACTTGGTTGGATAATGTTTCCATTTCTTTTTCCATTTCTTGAATTCTTGTGAATAGAATATTCTTTTGAATCTTTATTGTTAATTGATTTTTGGATCTTAATGAATGTTCTCCTTTTTTAATCAAAGATCTTCAAGCACAACACAATGATTTTATCAATTATCACAAAAAATTCTTCCAAGCAACCTACCTAAGGTCAAATTTGGCTTTTAAATGGCTCTAATGAGGTAGGCTTGCTAATTGACCAAGGATTTAATATGGATTCCGTTCAAAATGGACTTTAAACTTTCATCCCTCAAGTATGTTAAGGGGCTTCCCACATGCACCAAGGTACGATTTTGCACAATCCGTGAGGACTACTAGAGGAAGTTTGAAAAATTTAAAATCCTTTTGTCACACACCCCATTAAGGATGCATGCATTTCATTTTATAGTGGGTTGGATTCCCGCAGCAAAAGTGAGCGTATCCCACTTTGGGTTGTCCCTCTCATCGGCCTCGTTAAGGAAAACTCGAGAGGTGAGCCCACTAAAGTTCTAGCATGTTCATTTTTAAAGCAAGTAAAATAGAATTAAGGTTAAGCTTTTGGGAATTTGGCTCACCAAGAAGGTGAAGAGCATATCCCTAACTTTCCCTTTAGCTCCCAAACACAATTAACAAGGTTCAATTGATTTCACCCACTAACTATAGGGAATTGAGTATTTCTACTCTCTTGCACAAAAAAGGGGCTTTGATTAATGTGTTTGATTCTTTGATCCCTCTTAATTACTAGATTTTAAATGCACCAAATGCCACAAGCCAAGGGAAAATATTGACTAGTTTAGGCTTACCTCTTTCTTTGTAGCTAACCAAAGTTAGGGGCATTTTTAAGTGATTTCATTATTTTCATCTCACCTTGGCAATAGCTCCTTCCAAGTGTGTTTGTCCTCCAACAAGTTAGTCAACACTAACAATCAAAATGAGGGGAAACCAAAATCGAATTTGACAAAGCAAAGATTTATGTAATGAATTTTAAGTACTTTAATTGCAAATTTTCAAACAAAAAATTGAACTAAAGACTAAAGATCCAATTAAGAGAGACAAATTTATGTTTGTAAGCTTCAATCACATCAAGGTATTTCTGATATACCTGATTGTCCTCCTCTTGTGTTGACTCAAGAACAGCCTTGATATGTGCTAAGTTCTCCCTTTTTATCTTCTTAGCTAGTGCCTTCCCTTCTTGATTAAATCAACTTTCTAGCTTCTGAACTTTTTTATGCCTATTCATTTACTGTCAAAACATACAATCAGAAAGTTAAATGATAGAATTAATCAATCTACAAACAAATTTTGATAGAAAACTGAAAGTGACATTGTCCAGCAAATAGGCGATATTAAACTGTTTACAAGCGTAAGTTAACTATAAGCAAGCGACATTGAAATGTGCAACAGGCAACATAGAAACTTTAATAGGCATAAATAGTTTATAGACAAGTGCAAACAATATTTTCAGGAGTGTAAACTAATTAACTCAAAGCGACACTGTAAAAATAACAAGCGTAAGAGAATGATACTAGCCGTGAATTGTTATCCAAAATGCATCGCAAAGGTTGATCACAAGCGACAATGAATTATCATTAGGTGACACTTATTCACTCAAAGGCGTGACTTCTTTATGCAAAGGCAATACAATTTTATCACGAAGACGTGATTTCTTCAATCACAGGGGACAACAAAGAATGTAAGATAGAATAGAAAGTGTTCACCAGGCGTAAACGTTCAGCGAATAAGTAGTGATACATATCTGGTAGGCGTCATCCAACTGATTACAGGCATGACTGAATTTTCCATAGGCGTGATTTAACCTGTTTCCTACAAAAATTCCATGGAAAATAGCAGATACAAGCATACAAAAGATGATTTAAATGATAAAAATGATAACATGAGGCTTACTACCCCATGATGGGCACCATTTTGTATACAAATAAATGTACCTTCATAGAATTAGTGTTAATCATCAATAATAAGTGAAATAATAACTAAATACAACCACAATTAAGCAACTATTTAACAAAATCAATGACTAATTGAGCATCCTATGACTCTCTAACTAAGATGTTAATGAGTGAGCTCTCAGCAAGCTCTCATTAATGATAGTCCTAGAATGAGAATGATGAAGATAAAATAATGCTAAAGCTATCAATTATCAAGATAAATGCTAAAATTGCTCTCAAATGCTTTTCTAAATTCAAATTGCAAGAGGTTTGATGCAATTCTCAGATAGGTCGTTGATTATAATGAAGGATTTTGGCCTTCCTTTTATAGATTTCCCAATGGTAGGGGGTGTAGTTGTGTTTAATCATGGTTGAGTTGGAGTTAAGTCTTTGGTTCCACCCTTTGAAGACAAAGCAAAGTTTGTGTCCTCAAAGCTTGGGACAAGTAGACAAGATGGATGGTTAAGATTCATTTTCACTTTGAGTGAATGAGATTCAATTTGGCTTGATCCATGTGAATGCCTTTCCTCAAATCTCATTGGTTGATTGATTTTCTCTCCTTTTGGTTTGTTGAGAGTAATTGATTTTTATTAATTAATTTAATTGATTTATTTTAGCCATGTACCCCTTAAATGGGTTGAATTTAATTTAATCCAAGACTATACAATTAATTGATTTAATTGTATTTTGATTTGATTTCACTTGACGAAAGTGCTCTCAATTTTGATTGATCTCAAATTAAGACTTGATTTTCATTTTGATTGGCTAATTGTGCATTGTGATTCAATTGATTCAATTATGTCCTTGATTTGCTCTGATTTCACTTGATTTACTTTGAATTATCGTTAAATTGTCTTTGTCCATTTTTAGGTGATTACAGTAATAGTAGATGATCTGCCTTGATACAACTTCAATTGCAGGTTACAGATCAATATTTAGCTCGTACAAATCTTTCTGATCAATATATCACTTCAAATTCAACAATATATCAACTTACTATCTATCAGTAATTACTCTCTGTAGCTCGGTAATTATTCTGCAGTTCGGTTCTCACTAACCAGTATGATCAAAATGCATGAAAACTTGTTCACGCGATAATTCTGTAATATCTTCTTCTTTTGGCATAGTTTCAACAATGAAACCAATGTCTCTTATATAGACGAGTAAATCATTTTCTTTTTGTCCATCAGATTTTGCCGCTTAATCTCATTCATTGATTTTATCGCTTTAACCTTCTTCGACTGATGTGTTAGTAACACATTTCAATCTTCTCCATTAGATCTTCTTTGAATTATGTTTGTTGTCGATCTTCATAACAAACCTTATCTATTACCTAGATTTCATACACTTTCCAGCTCATCAATCTTATTGGCTAAACTAATCATTTAATTCCTTTCTGTTATGCTCAATTAACAAAGAAATGCGTTAGTGAACACAAGCTCAGTTAACACTGTGCTCGGTATACACTACACTCCGTCGGTGTATACTAGAATGCTTCATTTACCGACAACACTATTTTATGTCTTTCAGCTCTATTCTTCATCATAGATGAATGCAACATAATAAAGTCAATATCATCAAGTCATAGACTCATCAACAAGTTACTCAGTGTATTCCTTATCCTCGTCTAACATATACATCTTCCTCATGTAGATACTTATGTTCTTCATCTCTTTCACCTTTCTTCAGATGTTTTGGTATAGTAACTTACAAGATAAGCATTGTCAAGCTAGTTGACATCAATGACAACATAATACTGATTTAATCATCTTACATATCTAATCAGCAACTCCTCAGTGCTCTTTAATCACATATTCTAAATCAATTGTAGTCCATCACTTAAAACTCATGTTTTAAGTTCACTATAAGAAGGATACTTCTTATTTGAAATTTAGTTTGATGGTTTTTATTTTTTAAGCATGTGTATTTATCTTTAAATTTTTAATTGTCAATTTAAATTATATTTTGAAAGTATAAACTTATTCAATTTATTTATATACATAAATTCAATTTCAAACTTTTAAAATCTAAAATTTTAAATTAAATCTTGTTTCAACTACTAGTAGGAGATATAGTATTCTCACAATTTGTGGTAGTGTACCTAAGAGTGTTTTTTGGATTTCACTGTATATTAATCTAAACATTAACATTTCAAATCACATTTTATGATCCATCATTAAAATGAAGAAAAGATATTGATGGGTCATGGAGTGGAATGTAAGAACTACTTCATGACCATATCTACAAGCACTCTTACATTCATATTGTATTTAAATCATATTTATTCTAACTCTCTAAATTACCATTCTTTCTCCATTCTAATAATTTTCCTTCTCATTCACTCCAAATTTCTTATTTGACCAAACAAAACCTCTCTAAATTTCACACATTTTGTCTTGTCATTGAATTAAATACATCATTATTTAAAAAGACAAAATGAAAACTGCATATTGTGATTCAAAAAATTCTCCCCCGCCTAGCTTTTCTATTTATTCAATTTTAATATAAAATTCAATCAATATGAATATGAAACTATACACCATTTAAATAAAATATTTAATATTAATTTGGTTGTATCTATTTTAAAGCTAGATATTTTTGCTAAGACGTGAAGATATAAAAGGGAGTAAGATTTTGTGAAAAGGGGGAACTGTAAATAAAAGAAAATATCATTTGTACATCACCAAATGTGTGAAAAATAAATAAATAAATCAGATACACAAGCAATCTCATGTAAAGATTTAGAGGAAGTTTATAAAGGATTTATGTGCACATTGTAGTAGATTTATGAGCAGCCTTTTAGTAGATTTTTTTATGGCCTTATGAGTTGAAGATGTGTCAATAGTGAAGGGTGATGTCTTGAAATTCATCTCTCTTGGAAAAGGTATATAAAAAGGTTTTGTTTCTGAATGGTGAGTGGGGTAAAATGTATTGAATAAGAAGTTTAAAAGGCTGTATGAAATGAGTATAAAGTAGGTATCCTAGTTTGTAAGAGTTATCTTTCTTGGCAAAGACATCTCCATTCATGATATCATTGAATATATTAAAGGCATATGAGAAGTGATGAAATATGGGAGTGTAGAACTGTATACACATAAATTTGACACATTAAATCAAGACATAAAATTCCACATTTAATTAATAAATTTCCTCTACTATATAGTTTAATTCAATTATTTAACTCTATAGTTCATCCCTTCTAATTAATTATGCATATCCCATTAATTCAGGTAATTAAATCATCTCATCTCTCAATTAAATCCACATCATTTCACCCCATCCACCTCATCACATGACACCTCACCCTTGGCTAAAATAATTAATTTATATTAATCATTTATTAGCTATTTTCTTTCAAACATTAATCATATTTTTAAGGGATGGAAAGGGTATTAGACCCCATTGCTATAATTAAGGGATTTGTTTAGCCACCTCATTTGGTCAAAGATCAGTCATAGTGACACTTGTACAAAAGAGTCCTATGAAAGAAAGAGTCTTCCCTCATCACTCTCCTTCTTGTCATTGTAGGAGGAATATTCCCCCTATTTTTGCTCTCATGTTCCAACTAATTCCTCATACCTCTCGAACTCTCTAACCAAGTCAAGTCCAATCACCTATTCTTACACACACTTGTCCCAAATCTTATAACACTTGTCGCCTATTTGGCTCAACTGAGGACACCTCTCACCTCATAAGGAAATCTATAAATACCAAACATTTGGAGAAGAAAAGACCAACACTTTACTTTTACACATTGCTTTCATACACATTTCATATCTTGTTTGATGTTTTGGGGGTTCCACTATCTTTGGAGTCATGTATCTCTTGCATTATTGTCGATAGGGAATCACTCTTTGCATTCATGCATAGTGAAACCTATTGATAATCTTAGAGAATTTAGCTTCATTATCATCAATCATGTTGTAGATACCTAAAATCCCTTTGCTAAATAAAAACATTTTATTTTGCAAAAATCCCTGATGACATCATCATTATTTATTTATTTATTTATTATGCCATTATGCCATTATTCTCTCCTATTTTAATTAAGAACATTTAATTAAAAGATCCATGCCAGAAATATTTAAATCTAATTTAAATATTTAATCCCCTATTTATTAAATTACTATTTAATAAATGAAGTCCAATCCTTAAATAAATTTATTTATTTAATCCTCAAAACCCTATAATCTTCTAGAAAGCCCTAAACCTATCTTCACATCCCTAATCACTCCCTAACCCAGCTTAGGGAGGGATTCCTAACCGTCTTAGGCTAATCCAACCTCTTTGACCCCAAAGTCAACCCTCATTAATGACTTTGTAAGAGTCATTAATAGCCTTCTTACACCCTCATTTATGGCTCTTACCACCATAAATGAGAGCCCATGACCCTTCTTCCACCTTCATCCCCTAAGCACACTTCCCAAGTGTTGTTCACACATGTGTGAGAAACCCTTGGGGCATTCAACCATGAGTGCAATCTCTATCCCATCTAACTCAACCCTTAACCAAACCCCTAACTCTGACCCTCCTTCCTAAACCGAGCCATTGGGAAAATCCTACAAATACCCTCACTTCCAAGAGAAAATTAGTAGCTTAGTTTTTATGATTCCATGCATTGTTATCATGTCAATTTGCATCTCGATTATCATAGCTCATAAGCATAATTGTTAGATTTATTTTATCTTTCAAGCTTTTTAACTCATCTTAGCATAGCTTAATGGATTAAATTAGTTCATCTTCAATATTTTCATATCATTCCACATCATATCACACTCATCTTTTAGATAACATCAACCTTGTATACTCATCCTTAGCATAAATCTACATTTGGTTTCATTTGGACCCTTGGAATCCTAGGGGCAAACCAGGTTCACCATACCTAGTTTTGTGCCATTATGGGGTCTTTGTGGCTGCCAAATGATCCTAATCCTTCCTAAATATAATTTTTGACATTCTTATTATTCTTCTAGAGCACACCCACATCCCTCCTATCAGGGCAAATCAAATGATGATAGGGTGCTCCTGTTTAAGCTCAATCTTAGGTGTCCTATGGATAGTTTTTCTATATGTTAGGTATATGTTGTCCTTAGTAATGTTTTACTATCTACACATGTTTCAAATAAGTTAGGTTTTCATCGATCACATTTTGGCACGCCCGATGGGACCCCACCACTCTTCAAACTACTTTTTTAGGGTTTTTTGGTAAAAAACTCACTTTTGTGAACATCACGGGCATCCTTGGAGGAAGAGGCATAGGAAAAAGTTTCCATGGCATGTATTTCCATTTAATAACCCCCCCATTGTCGTAATAGAACATGTATATTGTCGTATGAGCTTTTGGCAAGGTTTTTTGGCCTTTTCCCACCTTCTGGCATGAATTATCGTATGGAAACCCATGTAATCTTGTAAAAAAATTTAGAATAAAATTCCCTACCATTTATTTCCATATTGGAAATAGAGGCCATTTTTGAGGCCCTCAACTTGGTCTTTTGTTGGTTTTTAGGGTTCATTTGGGCCTCCTAGTGCCTCTAAGGCTTCAAATTTATAGTTTCTAACTTGGGTGTTTTTAGGTAATCCTCAAAAGGAAATTTTATCACCAAATAATCAAGGTCCTAAGACCTATTAACTCCTTTGTATGTTTAGGAACATAATTAACCTCCATTCAAAGCTTAAAAAGAACCTTTCATTCAATCTTGAGTGCATAAAACAGACTAATCTACATATCTTTCCTAAATGGTTAAAAAACTATCCTAATCAATCCTAAAGTGATCAAAATCATTCATCACACTTTTTTTTTTGCTAAAATGAACTTCATTTACAAAATCTTAAGGTTTTGTGCAATCTAGGAACTAAAGATAAACCTAATTTGGGCTTAAAAAGGACTTTCACTCAATCTTGAATGCCTAAAAAGAAAAGAAATTGCATATCTTTCCTAAATGGTTCAAATAAATCCTAAAGTGATAAAAAAACACTCATCACACTTTGTTTTTGGTCAAAATGAACTTCATTTACAAATCTTGAGTGTTTTGAAGGTTTTATGCAAGTCTCAAACTGCAAACTGGGAAAAGTTTCAAACTTTTTGAACTAACACCAAATCTTGAATAAGCCTAAAAGATGAACTAAATTCAAATTCATTTCATTTGATTCCTAAAAAAATACAATCTTGAATGCACAAGAGATAAAAACAAAGCATTTCTTTCATTTCAAAAATCCAAGTTCAATTGGGATCTTAAAGAAAAATTCAATCTTGAATGCTCAAAATAAAACACTTGCAAAATATTATCAAAAGATCTTTTATGTTTTCAAGGAATGAACATTTGAATCCTAAACATGTGTTCTTGAAAGAATTAGCATAGAAAAAAGCTTAATCAATTTGGAAATGAACTCTTTTTAATGTGCTTCTAGGAGTTTTTCAGATTCTGCAAAATCCTTGTTAATCTAAGTGACGTAAAACAAACTAAACTAGGACAAGCTCATTAGTTTTACTTCTAATGAGGCCTATCCAGAGAGAAAAGCACTTCCTCTTTGGATAATGACCTCAAATCGGTACTTCCTTGATCCATATAGAAACAAAGCATTGAGCAAACTCTCACTTCATCCCCTCAAGCTCGGGTGATGTGTGTTGATGGTAGCCCAAGGTAGGTGAATATCCCTACTATTTCAACATGGTCAACTAGGCTCTTAAGTGATTAATGTGTGTAAAAACCAATTGGGAGGACACCACTGACCAAATCAGATACCTATTAATCAGAGGCTTCTCGATATACTCCCGAAGGAATCAAAATCTTTGTGCAAGGACCGATCCAAGTGGTTTCCTAGATCACCTTAAAATTACTCACCATCTGTATTCCTTTTTTGGATACCAAGCTATGGGAAAAGATTTTGATACTAGCCTGTCTTTTAGGTAGTTCTTGTCTGATGTGTTTTCAAAGTTATAGACTCAGTGCAAAACATTTTTTGAGCATACACAAATGAAGAGTTCTACACACAAATATTTTTCCATATCAATCCAAATCCTCCAAAATCTAGAAGTCATCCAGGCTTCAAAATCATGTCATCCTATTCTCCTAATCATAGTCTTCCGGTCACCCTGGATCTTCCCCATCCAATCTTGTCCTCCTTTCCTCCCCATATCCTAGGTTAGCAGAGTCATCTTGGTCATCCCTCAGCCCCTTTTTGTCTTCCTCTAGAGTTAGTCTTTCCTCCTATCCTGAGAAAAATACAATCCCAGTCTAAGCTTCTCAGTCATCCTAAATCTGAGTCTTAGTGTTCATTCCATCTTCATCCTTCATCCCTATCCAACTCATCCTCAAAGTCAGTATGTCTCAAAACTATTATGATGAGTTTGGTTATTACATCTTTTTTCCCACTCCATCCTATCCCAATGATGATGATGGTCTTGTTGATCATGATGAGTACTTTCAAAACCTTAGAAAGCTTTATCCAAACATCCCCCAAAATCCAATCATTCCTCCAAACTATCCTATCATGCATTCATGCATATCCACTAGTACTCCTTATCATGCATTTGACAAGGGAAATACATTATCCTATTTATCCACACCTTCTTCCTATCTTGAGTTTGCATATCCCCTACATACATCCTTCCTACCTCCATCTTCCTCCATGGTCATATCCCAATCCCCATCTTTTCACAATAACACTACTAGCTACATCCCTTATCCAAATCCTCCATCCCCTTAACCTCCAAACCATTGTCAAATCCAAGATTTGTGTCTTCCAATCTATTATCTTGATCCCTTATCCTATCTTGATCCACCATCCACTATATCCTATCTCAACCAACATCTTCCATTGTTACTTGCATTGCCACAAATCCCCTTCCACAAGAGGAATGCATCCTTCAATCCACTTCATATCCCATATCTCAATTCATCGCCCCTATCCCATCAATTAGTCAATCAAGTTCACAAGCTTCCTCTATGCCTACCTATGTGAACTATCTAGCCATGTCATCCTCCAAACCTTCTTCTACATAGTCATCCCCTCAACCAAGTTCACAATCCACTATCCCACCTTCATGTGTGGATTATCCTAGCTCTCCATCTTCTACACATTCTAACCATTCACCTCAATCTACATACTGAAAGTCTCCAAGTAGTTTCGTAAGGAATCCAACAAAAAATCTCCCTCCTAATATTGATGAGCCATGTCATCTCACTCCCTCATGTGAAGCCATCAGTGATGATTCCCATCCACCTCCTACATCCACCATTCCTCCTCTATCACCTGCAGCTATTATCCTGCTTCCATTTATCCCATCTATTGATCATCTTCCATCTATCCCATCTATTTATCCTCTTCCATCTCCTAACATCATTGAGTCCCTTCCATCCATGGACTCCATCGAATCCCCATCCATGTCTCCATCTCCTAGAATTATCCAAAGTGCATCCAATGAACCTCATGAGTTCACCGTCCTTCCCTCCATCACAATTGCAGAATCTCCCATCCTTCCATCCACTCCATCTGAATAATTAATCCATACATCCTCCATCGTTATATCCACACCAATCCAATCAAGTCAAGATCTTATCCAAAAGCATGTTGAAATATCCATTAACTTAAATCAAGATCCTACCATCCCAATTCCTCCAATCCAAGACCCTATCATCCCAATTCCTCCATCTCAAGATCCATTACCATCTCCCAATCCCAGTCAAGATCCAATCATCCCATCCTCTCCACTTCATAATCCTCTAACACATAGCCCACCCCCATCACTCTATCTCCTTGGTCCGCTTACATTTGTCAATAGCGGCCCACTCAAAGAAGAAGAAATGAGTTTCATGTCTTCCACCTTGGCACCTGATACTGGATGTGTATCTTATTCCCCAAGTTAGAAGTATCATTACTTGGATAAAATGGTCAAGAAATGGAATTATCGAGGTAAAGGCTTGAGCGCCCATGAACAAAGAAATTTGGAGCCCATACAGGACAAAAAAACATCCAAAATCATGTGGTATTGGTCACACATCTGAAGAAAATTCCTCTAGAAATGTTGGTATAGCTAAAACTAGATTCAAGAATCTCTCCAAACCCACCATTACATCTTTCTATCATCCCTCCAAAGCATACAATGTCATTCCTCCTCCATCATTACAGCCCAGGACAACCTATCACATTCCTCCTTCCTTCTCCAAATCCATTTTGGGTCCCCACGCCCCAAAATTTGCCATCACTTATCCTCCACATGCCAAATCCATTGTGGAGCCTTACATCCCAAAATATCATCCCCCATATTATCCTACTCAATCCTTCATCCATCATACAAATCTTGTTTCATACATTCCTAGTCAAGATCAACAAAGGCACATTCCCACATCTCTTATCTACCAATCTCCTTCCATCTCTCCATCCATATCTCCTCCATCCCGCGCACCTCCTCATATTCCTTCCAATGCTCCTCACAATAAGTTGGATGCCATATCTAAGATACATAAAGGTAGCTATCCACAAAGATCCAAAGATTTCCATGTCCACTCTAAAAGACATGCTCAAGCAAAGAAAAATCCAATCAGAAGATCTACTAAATCCAAATGGCCACAAAGGCCCATCAAAGCAAAAGCAAAATCCACTACATCCCAATGGCCACAAAGGCTCACCAAAGAAAAAGAAAAAGCTATGTGGATCTCAAAATAAAAAGATGTAGTGCATCTAAACGAAACATCCACAATGGCATCCAAAGTTGCTAATCTCCTAGCTACTCTTTCCTCTCCTCCATCTCCTAAATTGATGCAGAAGCATCTTGGGTGTAAGAGCAATCTTGCATCACCCAAAAATATTTCTAGTTTCTTTTCAATAAGGGCTATCTTGTGCAGAGCTTCTATTTTTGGAAATTTACTATTTTTAGTAAGTTTTCCGTTCGTGCTCAGAATGGTCTATTTTCTTCCTTGGAGGTTCATTTTGGTTATATCAGCCTGCCAGTAAAGTTTCATTGCCGAATCAAGTCTAGTTTTGAAGATATTGAAAATTTTTGGTATTGGCAGCAGGGTACAGAAACTTTGAACTCAATTTTGAAGGCTTTAGAGGTCCCGGATGAGGTCCAATTTTTGGTTGAATGAAGCTTGTTTCAATTAAGAGTTGTAGAGAACTTCACACCCTTTCCGAAATGGGGTCATAATAGTCAATCGAGTCAATGGGTGATGACTTATGGTCTCCGGAAGTTGGGTCACCTGAAATGACAGAAAATGATTTTCCTTCAAAATTTCTATTTGGGTTTCAAAAGTTGTTTTGAGCTGACTCTGATGTAATAAATTGTAAAATAAAATAATTCTAAGTTTGGTCGGCCTTATTGGCTAAAATTCTGGAACCTTCCCAGGCGGTGGAAAACTACCTATATAAGGAAAGTTGTAGTGTTGTCTTAGGTAGTTTGGAGCAGTTCTGAGTAGATCTAGGTAATGATTCAAGGCTTTGTCCTACAGAATATTGTAAGGGAAATGCCCATGTGGCTTTGCATATTGTAATTCTGAAATTTGTAATTCCACAATTGTGGAGATAATAAGAAGCTCATTTTCTATTCTTGCAAATTATTGTTGTTTCTTTGTTTCTTTTATGTGTTTGTGGTATTAAGGGGAGTACCCTTCATAATAAATCCATTTTGGGTCCTTATATCCCAAGATCTCCTAGTTCCTCCATCATATCCACATCTACCATCCACATCCCATCCACTTCATCCACCTACCGCACAACATGTGCCAATGTTGGTCTTGACAATATCCCCCTATCATGTTCACTTTCCATTAGCCCATCCAAGAACTTTCTACCACCATCTCTCCCATCCCATGCATATCCCCCATCTCATATGTGTCTTTGCATAATCCCACCATCCTAATAGAGTTGTACCAACATCCAACAATAAATCATAAAGTCAGCAACAAATCAGAAAGTTAGAAAAAGTCAGAAAATCAAGAAAAATATCAAAAAAGAAAAGAAAATAGAAAAATATTCGTCCAATGGTGAAAACTTGTCAATTCAAGTGCCTTGGACAAGTACCATGATGAAAACCTAGCAAACATGCATCATGTGTAAATCCCTCCATCCACTTCCTCTCTGCAATTGTGGGTGATTCCCTTCTAGCACATCCTATCCAGCATATCCTCCATCCCATTTGTCTCTCACCTTTGTCATCCTCCTCTGGATCTTGATAACAAAATAGAGACCACCAAGTATACATGAGTTTGGGCACCTTTTTGGTATCCATTTCCCCATCACATCTTCTAGCCACCTATCCTCTATCTACCTCTTATCCTAAGCTTCCATCTACCATCCTCATCCTCTTGTCATCATATCTTCCATCCAATCATACCCCCTCCTAATGTCCTTTGAATGTATGAACTATCCTAAGTAGGGGGCATCTTATTCCTTTGTGACAAATTCCTTGGAGACTTCATCCAAATCCTTATCTTCCATCTCCCAATCCATATCTCCCTCCAATCTGTTCCAAAGTACTTTCCTCTATCCAATCCTCTATCCAAACTCCTAAGCATTCTTCCTCCAAGAATCCAATCTTAAGCATTTCCTCTATCCAAATCCCCAAGAAGTTCTTCCAACATTCATCCCTAAGAATTTTCCTCCATCTTTCCATCACCTGGTCCTTCCCTTGTCATTGGTATCTAGCTATAGGCTGCCCTCATGAAATCCAATGCCATTCATCTATATCTTAATTCTCCCAGCTGTTAGAATAACTGAGAGGGGGGTGAATCAGTTATCCAGTGTCCCAATACAAAATGTATAATTCAAAACATCTTCTTTAATTTCTGCTCGTCGGTAACGAATAATAACTCTCACTATCTGTGCCTTTACCGATTACTAGTCTAATACTCATAACTATTTACCGATCAAATCTAACATGTAACATGTAAAGAATGATAACAAACAAATATCACAATCAACACATAACATAAGAGATTTAACATGGAAACCCTGTAAAGGGAAAGACCACCTGGGACCAGCAACCCAAAATTGTTCACTCTTCTGAAGTGAGGTTAGTTAAGACCCAACCTTGTTAAAGGTTACAAACACACTGTCAGGTGTGACCTTGTTAGAGGATTTTAGACTCGAAGTTATCATCCAACCAGCATTCACTATGGGGTTGACAGGATAACAATGTTCATTCTATGAATGATACATCATAAGACTTTCAGAGTCCACTCAGTTAAGAGATTTAGACTGTATATAATGGTTAAATATGTAACAGTAAAATGACCTACCTTAGTACAACTTCAATTGCAGATTACAGATCAATATTCAGTCCATACAAATCCTTCTAATCAATATTTCACTTTAGATTCAATACTATATCAACTTACTATCCGTCGGTAATAGCTCTTTGTAGCTCGGTAACTGTTATGTAGCTCGGTTCTCACTAACCAGTATGATCAGAATGCATGAAAGCTTGTTCACGCGAAATTCCTGCAGCTTCTTCCTTCTCCAGCTCTTTTCATAAATAAATTTTGTTCTCTTATATAGAAAAGTAAATCATTTTCTTCTCCACCATCAGATTTTGTCACTTAAAACTTTCTCGGTACTTGTGTCAATAATACGTTTCAATTTGCTCCGTTAGATCTTCCTTGAATTTTGTCAACCGTCGATCTTTGTAACAAACATTATCTATTACCTCAATGTTATACTCTTGCCAGCTCATCAATCTTATCAGTTAAACTAATCATTTAATTCATTTTGTCTTCCTCGGTTAACAAAGAATGCGTTGGTGAAAACTGCTCGGTTAATACTACAGTCGGTATACACTAAACTTCATCGGTGTATACTAGAAATGCTTCATTTACCGACAACACTACTTTGTGTCTTTCAACTCTATACTTCATTATAGATGAATGAAACATAATAAAGTCAATATCATCAAGTCATAGACTCATCAGAAAGTTACTCAATGTGTTCCTTATCCTCATCTGTCTTGTACATCTTTCCTCATGTAGATTTCTCTGTTCTTCATCTCTTTTCCACTTTACTTCAGATGTCTCGGTGTAGTAACTTACAAGATAAGTGATGTCAAACTAGTTGACATCAATGACAACATAATACTGATTTAATCATATTCCATATCTAATCAGCAACTTCTCAGTGATCTTGCAATCACAGATCCTTCAATCAGATTCCAAATCAGTTGTATTCCAACACCATCAATCTTTCGTCATATGATAATCCTATCCATATCCTCTAGCTATCCAACATCCAACATCAACCCATCCAATCACATCCTTAGTCTTGTTCCTAGTCTTATGGCAAGCCTTGATCTCAATCTAATCATAATCATTGGGATGCGTCCTTCCCAAATCTATGTCATTTCAGGATACATCATCCATCATCAACCTATCCACCATCAGTCCATCTTGGCTTTCCAACCCAACTGAGGCATCATCTTGCATATATTTGTAGCATCAGCTTCATCCCCAGATTCCTTATACATCCTAATCCAGATTCTTATACCCTAGCGTCAGTTGTGTCTCCACCTAAGCTCATTTGTACATATGTGTCTTTAGGTCCCATCCTCTGTGTCAGTTAGCCCTTGAGTCATCGTGACCTATCCAGCTAAGCGCTTCAACAATCATCCCTTAGTCCTTTTGAGGTTCAAGTATCTTACCTATCTCTTGTTATAGGAATCCTTATCCAGTTATCCACCATCGCTTTGTGTCATATCCTTTGAGTTTCTTTAATCCTTATCCTAAATCAGAATCATTCTAGCACTACGCTTTGACTAAGCATTTTCTAGGGCATCTCATACTTGTCTTTGTAGGCCTCATCATCTCGGGCAAGAGATTGGCATACACTGGAAAGGATCTCGTCTACCGAAGATCAACAGTCTATCTTAGGTCAACAATCCTACCCTCTTTGATCCTACATCAGGAACCAACAACTCATTCCTGACACTTAGTAATCCTCCACCATCTTCACCAATCCAATCAATCATCATCCATCATCTTACCTATGGAAAAAGATTTTGTGAGATAATTGTTATTTCATTTGTTCCTTTGGATCTTTGCTTATCTTTCGAGCTCCTTTGTACATTTCATTGCATCTTGTTGTACATATCCTTGTCAATCCTACAACCGCTTTAATCAAATAACTTATCCCACCTAGCCTCGTACTTCAGCAACATCTTTTGTGACTATCTTTGATCACGTGATTATCCTTGATTCATTATTTTCCAGCAACAACACAACATTCTCCTCATCGAACGGGTCCTTGAGGATGTATCCTTCCTTCTATCTGACCTAATCCTCCATCATCAATCAATGGGTCCATGTAGGATGGATCCTTCCTCACATTCAGACCTAATCTCCCCCCACCAGTCCATCAATATCTCTCCTTAGAAAATGATATCTTTTGGGGTTATCATTCTGATCTTGGATTTTGTCCTTTAGATCTTGTTTATGTTTTATAGCTTCTCGTTGTCCTCTACTCAAAGTCGCCATGATCCTTTATATCATGGTGCACATCAAATGAGGACAATCTGGGGAGAGGTCTTTTGATCATCTTTCTACTTGCACGTCAGTCATCTATTTGTGGTTTCTCCAACATTGTATCCACCATGCCTCCTCTGGGTTTCACGTGTGATGCTGGGGCAACCCTTTGCGTTCTTGTTCTTGTGTCAGTCCTATGCAACACTGGTGACAAGGCCTTGAGTTCCCAGTAACCTTGGTAGGTTTCTAGCATCGATATATCAAACTAGGTTGTGCTCTTGAAAATATCCAACGTAATGAACTCCCCAAATCCCCCTCATCTTGCATCATATAGATTAATCTTGCATATTTCATCTTGCATCCTTCATATAGATTCATCCTGAATCCTACATCTCACATCATATTGCATTCTTCCATCTTTGCTCTTGGAAGGTCATTTGTTTATCCTCCTTCCCGTCTCCTCCTTCCCATTTGCATCCTTTTTGAGAAAATTCTCCAAAGTTTCCTCTTTGTATTATTTTCTCGAGGGGGCACAACCCCTTATCTTCTATTCTAGTCTAGGGCATCTTATTTTCCTATCTTTGATGCCATGCCACTTGTGGCATCGCATCAAAGAGGGGCAAAATGTAGACACCTAAAATCCCTTTGCTAAATAAAAACATTTTATTTTGAAAAAATCCTTGATGACACCATCATTAATTAATTATTATACCATTATTCTCTCCTAATTTAATTAAGAACATTTAATTAAAAGATCCTTGCCAGAAATATTTAAATCTAATTTAAATATTTAATCCCTTATTTATTAAATTACTATTTAATAAATGAAGTCATAATCCTTAAATAAATTTATTTATTTAATCCTCAAAACCCAAGAATCTTCTAGAAACCCCTAAACCTATCTGCCCATCCCTAATCACTCCCTAACCCAGCTTAGGGAGGGATTCCTAACCCTCTTAGACTAATCCAACCTCTTTGACCCCAAAGTCAACCCTCATTAATGACTTTGTAAGAGTCATTAATAGCCCTCTTACACCCTCATTTATGGCTCTTACAACCATAAATGAGATCCTATGACCCTTCTTCCACTTTGGTCTCCTAAGCACACTTTCCAAGTGTTGCTCACACATGTGTGAGCAACCCTTGGGGCATTCAACCATAAGACAATCCTTATCCCATCTAACTCAACCCCTAACCAAACCCCTAACTTTGATCCTCCTTCCTAACCCAAGCCCTTAGGAAAATCCTATAAATACCCTCACTTCCAAGAGAAAATTAGTAGCTTAGTTTTTATCATTCCATGCATTATTATCATGTCAATTTGCATCTAGATTATCATAGCAGAAGCATAATTGTTAGATTTCTTTAATCTTTCAAGCTTTTTAACTCATCTTAGCACAACTTAATGGATTAAATTAGTTCATCTTCAAGATTTTCATATAATTCCACATCATATCACACTCATATTTTGGCTAAAATAAACCTTGCATACTCATCCTTAGCATAAATTTGCATTTGGCTTCATTTGGACCCTCAAAATCCTAGGGGCAAACCAAGTTCACCATACCTGGTTTTGTGCCATTATGGGGTCTTCACAGCTTCCAAATGATCCTAATCCTTCCTAAAATACATTGGGGACATGCTCATTGTGCTTTGAGATCACACCCCACATCCCTCCTATTAGAGAAAATCAAACAGTGACATGGTGCTCCCGTTTAAGCTCAATCTGAGGTGTCCTATGGATAGTTTTTCTATATGTTAGGTGTATGTTGTCTCTTATTAATGTTTTATTGCCTATACATGTTTTGAACAGGTTAGGTTTGCATCGATCACACATGCATCATGGTCATATACTCTCATTGTAGCTCATTTAGTGTATTTTATGCATTATAAATAATCCCTCGTTCTTTGAGTAGTCATCCATATTTTGATCAAATTGTGCTATCTTAGAGCCATTATGAAAGATCAAAAGTTGGGTCATTGGAGATAGAGAACATGAGATTCTCTCATTTGAACTATCTTTGTTATTACAATTTATTTAGAATAGTTTATTGAATTAATGTATCATGATGTGTTTAGTTTGATTTTAGATTTACTCATTTCACTAACATACATTTTGGCACACACTGTGGGGCCCTGCCCTTATTTTTAACAAGCTTTCTTGTAGATTTAGTGAAAAAATATAGAAACATAATTTTTTAGCACCTTTAGTTCACTATTTAGTGCTTTTGGTCATCATATAAGCACTTTTGGTTACTTCTTTAGTACTTTTTGTCTTTGTTTTAACGCCTTTGGCCATTCTGGAAGCACCTAGTTCTGCAAGTGTATGGTTTGTTTGCACTTTTAGAGTTCTAGCACCTTTTGTATGAACTTTAAAGCACTTTTTGTCCAAACTTTAACACCTTTGGTTTGAACTTTAGCACCTCTAGTAAATTTGATAGCTCCTATGGTCATTTTGTTAGCTCCTTTGATAAATCAAATAGATCCTTTTGTCATTATGTTAGCTCCTGTTGTCTAAACTTCAACACCTCTAGTAAATTTGATAGCTCCTTTGGTCATTTTGTTAGTTCCTCTAGTAAATATTTCAACTCCTTTGGTTTCTTCTTTGGCACCTAAGAATTTTTAGATTCTAATTGTTGTTATGATGATATGATATGTATTTCAAAATTCAAGAAGGTAGTACATCACAGTCCCGAGTTCAGATCACAAAAGGCATTGAAAATAAAGATTGCTCACAACAAATGACAAGAGAAGGGCATCAAAGCTATCCATGTTGAAGATGAGTGGGAAAGTATCACTAGATATATTTCAATAAATATTACAAGCATGCCCATTGAAATATAATGTTTGCATAAATATCCCTCTTCTCATGTCAACTCCAGAATTTAGAATTGAGCCTTATTACACTTAGATTTCATTTGATCAAATTGGAGATTTCTATGCTACAAATGTCTCATCAAGTAGTACCTTGGTTCCCTTTTCCACATTCTCATATAAACCTATGAAGGAACTTCATCTTGATCGACCTTGACAAAGATTGAAATTGATTGAGCATAATGATTCTTCTTCATCTCCATCCTATGAGAGATATTCTATTTTGATTCATTTTGGTGATGATGTTAATGATAAAATTGAGATTAATGATTTGATGATATATATATATATATATGAATTTTTTGAGATTAAGCATGGGTTATCATTAAAGTTTGAAAAATATTTAAACCCATCTCAAAGTGACTTACTGATGCAAGGGCATCTAAGGTTAATATAGGGCATTTTGTGTCCTCAGTGAAACTGCATGGAGTGTTTGTATTTTGGCTAGTGTTACTCAGTTGCAGCCTTGACCGATGGTCTCGATCATTGAAGGAAGCTCGGTCAGTGAAGGAACTCAGTAATCTCTGGTGCTTGGTGAAGTGTTACTTGGTCATGTCTGCGGTGCTCGATTGACACTGGTGCTTGGCGATGCCTGGCATGCCCGGTGATTTTACTTTCGCTCGGTAGTTCTGGCTTACCGACTAGAATTTTGTGTGATTTGTTGAGTTGACTTGGTGCATTTATTGTTGGTAGCCATTGTTATGGTCTGACATGCTGAATTAAATGTTTGTATACATTTGTAAGCTGACTTATATGGCATTTAATTATTTATTTTTAGGAGTTAAGGGTTTCATCTTGCCGACTTGTGGCTGATGACTAGTATTTATAGGATGCTTGGATAGATGTTTAGAGAGATTTTTGGAACAGAATTTGGGAGATTTGGAGAACTTAGTCAACAGAAGTAGATCTGATTGTCAGATGTGAAGCTTGAGAGCGAAGTTGTGGAAAAGTTCTTGATGTCCTTGCAGATCGGATTGTAATGTGATAGTTGATTGTAGCAGAGCTAGGGGTTTTCATACTTGGGAACAAGGATATTTCTTGGAGGCTTGTGAGCTCAAGTTTAGATCTACCTTGGGGTATCCATCAGCTTCTGATTGTCTTCAGAGCTAAACTAGCTGAGATTGTATTGGATCTGGTTGTGGATCTTGCAGAGTTGTTTTCTGATTGTAATTGGACCTAACCTGGAAGGCCTTACAATCAGGCATGTTAATGAAAATCAATGTTGAATAATTAATTTGTGTTGCATTGTTTAGTAATCCGCTGTGTAATTCTGTTGGTTGCAAGGTTTGGACTATCCTTCATTGGATCTGCTGACCCTGACTGCATCAGATGGTATTAGAGCGAAGGTTGATCTTGTTGAAGGAGAAGGTTGACCTAGCAAGGTTGATCTTGCGAAGTTGATCTTGTTGGAAAAAAGATTGTGCATAATCTGGATTGTTGATTCGAAGCATTGAACTTGTGAAATTGTGCCCTAGTTGTTTGCAAGATTGCAGGTTCAGATCTGACTTGTTACAACTTGGAAATTGTCACAAGGTGGTCGGTGAGGGTTTATTGTAGAGGGTTTTCTCTTATCTTTAAGGATGCCTCTGAGAAGATTGGACCCTAGAGTTATTTCTAATCTTTGTGATACTGTTGAATCCAGGATCATAGAGAAGGTGAAATCAGATTTCAGATCTAAGATGGAATTGATGAAGAATGACATGGTCACCGAGATCATGAGAACTGTTGCTGGTATACCTCAGAATGTTGGTGTAGACACCTAAAAATCCCTTAGAAAATAAATTATTTTTATTTTATGAAAAACCCCTAATGACATCATCATTTATTAATTATTTATTTATTTAATTAATTAATTTATTTTTATGTCATTAAATCCCTTTATCTTAATTAAAAATATTTAATTAAGAAATCCCTCCCAAAAATGTTTAAATCTTATTTAAACATTATCTCCTTATTTATTAATTATTTTAATTAATAAATTGACCAAAAATCCCAAAATAAATAATTTATTTATTTTTTGACCAAAACTTGGCCAATTTCCTTAAGACCACTAACCTCTTCCAGAATCTTCTAATCCTTCTTTAATTTCGATTAAAGGCTAAACCCATCCTTTCTAACCCTAATCTCAACTCAAAATATTTAATTAAGATTAAATATTTAAATTTCATATTTATTGAAAATATTTCAATAAATATTCCCAAAACTTAAGCTTTTGGAATGAATAAACTTTTGTTCCATAAAACCAAGGAGAATTCTAGACTCTTCTAGAATCTTCTCAAATCCAACCTCTTCACCCATCCTAATCCTAAAATCCCCTAATCCTAATCCTAATTCCTCCCTTAACCTTGTCACATTCCCTAAACAAGGTTAGCCAACTCTTAAGCTTACCCCAAAGTCAACAAAGAGGGCTTCCCTTTTTGAAATGCATTGAAGGCATTTAAGGCCTCCTTATCCCTCTTACATGCACTTATGGTGCATTTAAGAAGCCCCTCACCCCTTTCTTACACCCTTTGACCTTAGGCACATTTCCCAAATTGTGCACATCCCTCCCATCTTTCAACCCAATGCCCTTGTGACACTTGTCACAAGGAGGTGATCCCTAAACTAGCACAATCCATGTGCTCCCCTTTGAATGAATCTTGGCCTCTCTTAAAGATTCCAATCCTGGCCACTCATTCTTCCTTCCCAAATTCTATAAATACCCCTCCTTTCAAGAGCAAAATCAATTAGCTTACTTTCATTCTCATGCACTGTTATAATGCCATTTTCATGTTAGATCTTAGCAAATCATTCTAATTTAGTTTACTTTCAAGCATTTTTAGTTCATCATAGCTTAGTAATAATGGATTAATATAGTTTTTATTGTTGTTTTGCATAGCATAGCATCATATCACATCTTTATTTGGTCTAAAATCAATCCTAGATTACTCATCATGTAGCTCAATCTCCATTAGAGCATTCTTGAGCCTCTTGAAGCCTTAGGGGCAAATGAGGTGTTCTATACCTATTTTTGTGCCATTTTGGCATTTTCATGAGCTTCAAATCATCCTAAATTCATTTAGAATATGCTCCAAGTGCTTAGAGAGCACACCCACATCCCCCTTATCAGAGAAAATTAAACAGTGCTTGGGTGCACCTGTTTTTGGCTCAATCTGAGGTGGCTAGCTTAGAGTTTCCTTGTTATTGTCTTGATTATATGCTAGATTAAACTCTTAACATTTGATTGATTTGAGCCTTTTAAAACAGATAACAGGTACCCTCAAAAGCCTTGCTCACATTTTGGCACGCCTGGTGGGACCCAAACCACAATCAGCTTGATCAAATCATAACTTTTTCACTCTCTGTCGCAGGAAACGGAAGAAATCATGCCTTCAGAAAAAGAAATTTCACCTACAACAATGAAATCATGCCTCTGACAAAACAAATCACGCCTTGAATTAATCAAATCACGCGTACAGACACTATTTTCACGCCTGGTTACTGGCAGATTCCCGCCAACGATAACTTCTATTCTGCCTCTACTTCTTCTTCTGTCGCTTAAATGTAAAGAAATCATACCTTTGCAGAAATAAATCACACCTTTGAAGAAAGAAATCACACCTTTGAAGAAAGAAATCACGCCTTTGAAGAATGAAATCACGCCTTTGAAGAAAGAAATCACGCCTTCGAAGAAAGAAATCACACCTACGAAGAAAGAAATCATGCCTTGCATAAAGAAATCACGCCTTTGCATAGTTATTTGTCGCCTGTAAAGGTACAGAATGACACCTGTAAGAATGAAATGTCACCTCTGCACTTTCCAGCGTCGCCTATAAGCTGGACAGTGTCACTTTTTGGTGTTTTTCTGTCTGGGACTGGATTTATTTTTTATTTTGCAAAAGGTCAAACTCAATCTTGAATGAAACTAAAGGAAAGAACTTAGGTCCTAAAGTGTCATTGTCATTTTGAAAATCAAACCCAATCTCGAATGCACTAAAGGGAACGAACACTCTATTCCCTCTCTTGTTTCAGATTTCAGAGCAAGAAAATGAACACAATCTTGAATGATCTAAGGATAAAACAAAGCACATTTTTCAAAGTTCCTAAATCAACTCACAAATATCAATCTTGAATGCCCAAAAGGAAAGAACTTGCAACCGCTCAAATCATTTACGTTTTGAAGAAAGAACAAATCAAAATCTAAGCACGTGTGTCTTCATTTTTCAAAATTCAAACATCACTTAATCAATTTGGAAAAATGAACAAACTTGCTTGATGTGCATCTAGGAGCTTTCATTTTCTGTAAATCCTTGTTAAAGTAAGCAACGTAGAACATTTAGACTCGGACAAGTTCACTTGTTCTACTTTTAGCGAGGCCTGTCTAGGGAGAAAAGTGCTTCCTCCTCGGAGAATGACCTCAAACCGGTATCCCCCCCGGCCGATATATAAATAAAGTGAAGGCAAAAAGTACTCACTTACAACTCCTAATCGCCGGGTGTCTTGTGCCAAATGCAAATGTCTGGGGAAAGGTAAATATTCCTCCCCCAGCGTTGTTGGCTAGGCTCTTAAGTGAGTCACAGGCGGTCAGCATAACCGGGTATGGAGACTCCACGGAACTATTAAAAACCTGATAAAATAGAGACTACCCTATCTACATCCGAAAGTATCAAAATCCTTGTGCAAGGACCGATTCCAAGGGGTTTACCGGGTCGCCTCAAGATTACTCACCATTTGTATTCCCTTCTGGGGGATACCAAGCTGTGGGCAAGTGATTTTGATACTCACCTTCCTTAGGTAGATTTGTTTGAAGTGCTTGACAGTCAAAGACTCCGTGAAAACACTTGTCGAAACATACACTTTCAAAGCTTTATTAGAGTCAGTCATCCTGTTTGTATCTCACAAGGTTGCTTTGCCCTTTGCAGAGATTGCTTTGTCAAGAGTCTTTTTTACCTATCCTTTGTCATTGGAAAACATTGAATCAACAAACTTGATACTCAGAAACTCTTGCAGAAATCAGATATCCAAAGAGCCTTTTTTTCTCGAACCAAACCTATCAGAATTTTCCCAAAGATATGCCCAATTTGATCAAACATCCGAAAGCCAAGTTGCCCAAATCCAAAGATTATCAAGAGAAGAAAGTTGCAGAGAGGAACCTTAAAAGCCATCAATCCTTTGTCCAAGCAACCCAAGCAGAAGAAAAATATCAAGAAAGGCTTGATAATATTGGCTATAATGTAAGAGTCAAACAGTTTGCCTACCATTTCCGAGTAAACCATCGCTACATCAACCTTGAAAGAGAAGATTAGCTGGATCCA
This sequence comes from Chamaecyparis obtusa, assembly GCA_027943335.1. NCBI lineage: Eukaryota > Viridiplantae > Streptophyta > Pinopsida > Cupressales > Cupressaceae > Chamaecyparis > Chamaecyparis obtusa. The sequence goes on from BSBK01000090.1 coordinate 805,812, forward strand.
TCACATGTCCATTCTACCTTCAGATCTCACAATCTTATCTCGGCAGTCCATCATCCTACCTTCATCTTAGTTTCATCCCTGCATCATCACCAAACCTTAGTTACATCCTAGAGTCCTTAGTTGCATGCACCATCATCCTCCTAACAGCATCATAGATCATCCATCCCAGTCGCATCTGCATCATCCCTTTAGAAAGAGCATTTTTCCATCATCCTCCACCATCTTTTCATCAATAATCCACCATCAGAATCCCATATCCTTCATCCAAATCCAGCATCCATCACCTAAATCAGAACCCACCATCTTTTGTACCAAATCCAGAGATCCAAAATCCACAAACACTTAGTGTTCGAAACCTTTGAGTTGTTTCCAGCCCTTTATCCTAAATCAGAAAGCATCCCCTTTTTGACAGAGCATTGTCTAAAGGAAATCCAACTTGTCCTTGCACAGCCTCATCATCTCGAGCAAGAGATTGGCTTGTATTGATAAGCATCCAGTTAACCAAAGATCATTAGTCTATCCTAGGTTGGCCCAAATCCTATCACTGATCCTCCATCAGGGAAAGATAGCAGCTCATTGTTGACACTTAGTAATCTTCCACCAGCATTCCACCAATCCTCCACCCAATCTTGACCCAAATCAGAGCATCCCACCAAGCCTCCATCATCACCAAGCTTTTTTACCAATTTGCCACCATCTCCCATCAATCTTCCACCATCCTTAATCCAAATCCGAGTAGTTCATCCATCCTTGCATCGCATTCTAGAAATTCATCATCCTTAGAAGTTCCTTAAGCTTGCATCCACCATCCTTTAGAGTCCTTTAGGAAACATCTTGCATCCATCTAAGCATCTGCATCTCCATGCCTGTCGAGACAAGATCTGGATCTAGGAAACGAAGGCACATGAATCCTTATCCAATCACCAGCTCATCTGATCCCAACATTTTTACCAGTGTAATGGTAGCCTGTGATCCCCAAATACAAACTGGAAATACATGGGATGATCCCAATGTCCCCTCAGCTCCTTTGGCAATAGAAACATTTGTGAATCACCCAGAGAATCCACCAGCAGTCAATACACTCATAGCCCAAAACCAGCAGAGCATGATCACTAATTTTGCACAAAGGCATACTCCCATTCCACCATATCTCCATCCTTGCATTCCCATAAGCACTATCCAAATCCCAGCACAAGTATACTCTCCATTCATCCAACCATTCCCTGATCCCAAAGTGCAAACATCTCAAGCAACCTCCACCATTCCCCTTCTTCTGCAAGGAAGCTTCACAAGCCCCGTAACACAAGCTGTCACACCATCTGCTCCATTCCCTATCACAAGTACTTCATCATCTGCCATGGCCTCCCAAGCTCTTGCACAAGTCCAACACTTGTCACAAAATCAACTCCCACCTCTTACACATCCATTTACACAAGCAGCTCCATCTCCTTCCACACCATTCTTTTCAGGAGGGATGAAATCATCCTTCCCCCTTGCTCCACAAGCTTCAACATCCATACCATCTTTCCCAGGGTCAACACAATCATTTCCCCCTTTCACCCAACAAACGCCAGCATCATCTATTCCGGGGGCAGTGCAATCGCTCCCCTTTCCTCCTCAGCAAGCTTCCGCATCAACATCACCCTTTTCATGGGGAGCGCAAACATTCCCTTCCTTTCCCCCCCAACAAGCATCTACCTAGGCACAAGCCCATCAAAATGCCTTCACCATAGGGATGCCTTCCATGGGTTTTTCCAATCCACCATTCATATCCCAAACTCCCATCACATCCACCTTCCCGGCATCCGCTACAACACAATTCCCACCACACACTGGCTCTCGTTGGGCCCTCACTCAAGAAGAAATGAAAGCTTGGGGCATACCAACCCATTCTCCTACATCTATGTTTGGAAACCAACAAGCCACCTCCTCACAAGCAGCATAGCAACCATCACAACTTCCACCAGCTTCATCCTTTGCAAACTATCCATTCACGACACCTAGTGCCATTCAGCAAGTTCCTCCACCTCAGCAGCAAAGTTCATCCCATTTTGCAAGTTATCTTGCCCAGCCACCCTTTGCTTCAAGCTTCCCCACATCAAATTCACCCTTAAGCAATGCGGGAATGCACCCAGCCTACATTGGTCAACCACAGAGCCAAGTTCAGCAAGGACCACCTTACCAGCAAGCGGTGTCATTCCACCAACCTCCCCCACAACAACCCCACTACCAGGCGCAGCAACAAATTCCCATCATCCCACAACACTAGCAAGAAATCCCATATCCATCACCACAATATCCCCCTATGCCACATTAGCAGTATCCTCCCCAGCAAGCATCACTCCAAGATCCGCTCCAATATACCTATCCCGCTAGGCCATCTCCATATCCCACTCCATAATATCCACCTCAAATGGGAGTACCTGCTCAAACACCAATCAATGCTGAATGGGAAGCCATGAAGAACACTCTTAAAGAGCTCCAAACCGGTACTAAGATCAAAACCTACAAGTTTGAAGAGGTGTGTCCTTACCCATTTGACCGATCCATTGCCGCTATTCCCTTCCCCAAGCACTTTGAAACACCTAAATTTGATAAAAGTTGGGGGAAAGGAGATCCAGTCAATCATGTTAAGGAATTCTATATGGCATGCCAAGAAGTGGCTTACAGTGATAACTATCTCTTGCGTTTATTCCCCAAAAGCTTGGGAGGAATGGCTGTTGAGTGGTTTTATAAAATACCCAGTGGGACCATCACAACCTTTGCTGAACTCTCTGAGAAGTTCATCAACCATTATGCCCACAATGTTGAGAATGAGTTGACCTTGTTAGATCTCTGCAACTCAAAATAGAAAGGAGAAAGCCTAGCAGAATACTTGTAACGATGGCAGAACCTTACCACCAGATTATCATACCAACCGCCAGAAAAGCATTTGACCAAAATCTTCATTGATAACCTGCATCCCAAGCTATCCCACTTCATGCGGATGAATTGTCTCCAAACCTATCAAGATATCAAGAGCAAGGGGATAGGTATTGAAAAGGCCCTCCTAGATGAAGGCACAATCCGGCACTTCAAAAATGATGCCCAAAAACCCAGCAATGATAAATCTCGTTACTGGAATCATAACAAGAATGTTGTTACTGATGGAGCCACTGATACCAAGCATGTCCAATTTGTTGTAGCTAGTCCTCTGTTAACTCCTGCATACCAACAACAACAAGTGCCCATCCATCAGCAACCTCCTCAAGTCCATCAACAACCCATGCAACAATATCCTTCTCAGAATAATCAGCAGAATTATCAACAGCAAGCCCATCAAGCCTATCAAGGTAACCCAAACAATTAAGTCAATGCCGTCAATATTGCTCCCAAGCAAAACAAACCCAGAGCTCAAAATTATCCAAAGAAGACCTTCACACCACTGGGTGAACCTCTGGATGTTATCTTTCATCGGATGGCCAAGTCCAACTTAATTACATATCCACCAATTCAGCCAGTTGATGATACCACCCCCAAGCCTGATTGGTACAAAGATCATGAGTACTGTGATTATCATTGTGTCAAAGGACACACTACCCTGAAGTGTATGAGACTCAAAAACTATATCCAAGATCTCATTGATCAAAAAGAGATTCAAGTAGATACACCTGCTCAAGCCTCACCAAATGCCAATTTACAAATCTATCAGAATGTGTTCCCACAATACAATGCTGGGAAGAATCAAGCTAATACCAATCATCCCTAGAATCATGGTAAAGGCAAGCAAGAAGATCACACTACTGCCTACATCAATTATGATAAATTTGTTGGATGTATAACCCAAGTTGAGCCCACAGTCAATACCATCCATGTCAGAGGAGCAGATAGTCAATGTGCTATTACCACCCGTAGGGGTCGGATAACTGTTGCTGGTGCCCGTCCAAGGCCAGTACAAAATGCACACAATGCACAATACAACCTCATAGAACATCTTGGGAATACACCAGCCCAAATATCCATCCTGGACCTTCTCCGCACTTCACCTCTCCATCAGGAGATCCTCGACCGAGCTCTCAAAGAAGGACACGTCCCCACAGACATTAACACCACCCAGTTTGAGACCCTTGTGGGACATCTATCCATAGCCTGTGCTTTATCCTTCAAACCATCTAACATGCCAGTCATTGCACCTGACCATACTCTTCCTCTCCGCATTACCGTCATGGTCAGAGACTTTGCCATCAAACGGGTCTTAATAGATAATGGCTCAGCCCTAAACTTGTGTACTTTAAAATTCATTCAGCAGATTGGGTTCACCCAGGCCGATAAAGCACATGAAGTAATCACTATCAAAGCCTATGACAACTTGGAGCGTACCTCAAAAGGTACCATTAATTTGCCCATTCAGCTGGGCCCAGCAACACAAGATACTATTTTCCATGTTCTCGATCTTGACCTACCATTTAATATCCTCCTAGGCCGACCATGGATTCATTCCATTAAGGCTGTACCATCTACTTACCATCAGTGCATCAAATTTCTGCATCAAGGCACTGAGGTTACCATCCATGCTGACCCCCAACCCTTCGCATACTATCGTGCGATGGAAGCATCATTCCCTCACTCCACTCATTGTCCTGGAACTGACATTGGTACTTCTATTGCCAGCTCATCCCGATCCCATTGCGATCCAGAAACCATTCTCACCTCCACCCTCTCTTCTGTCAAGATCAATAACTGGGGTTGCGGTGAATATAGCTTACATGATGCATTTGCCGTAGGGGCCCTCCCGCTTGATCCACATACTCAAGGGCACCCAGATCACCAAAGCAAGCCTATTGAAGAGCATCATGAACTCAAGAAAATTGAATCTATGACTTTTGAATCCCATGGCAACATAAACAGTCAAGAGATGGATCCTAACATAAATAGGTGGTTGTATAAAGATCCCCCATCCCCTGACACTCAACTTCTTGGCTATTTCAAAGATAAATATCCAAAGCAATATAAGTATACCACTGAACGATGGCATTATCAAGGCGGTGGTCTAGGGCCACAAGAAGGCGGCAACCAATATCCCATCACACCATCAAAGAATCCTGAACATCAAGGTCTTGGTTTTAATACCCTCGCCTGCATATACAAGGGCCCAATACCGCAACTGGGGGCACCAACATGACTAGCGTTCCCCTCTTAAATAGCCAGGATGACCTCATAATGATCGAAGACATCCCTAAAGAGAAAGAAATCAGATCCTACGATGATATCTTTGATGATGACACCCTCCTGGGGACTTCTGTCCTCCGACAACTCGCCATAAATCTCATAGAACTTCCCCTCACCCACCCTAAACTCATAGACTGGGACCAACCAAGCATTACACACATCGATGAGTTCCAAAGCATGGAAGCACTCCTAGAATTCATGGGGGCATCAGGCCCACAATCAATTCAAGATTCAGAATCATCTCACATCTACAAGCTTGACCCAGAAGGATACTTTGGGGAAGAGGTACACTTTAGCTACAAAAGAGAAATTAAAAAAGTACAACATGAGTCCTTATGTGAAAACCCTTCTGGGGCACATTCTAATTCCAAAATAGTGAAAATAAAGAGCGTATCTTCTAGTGAAAACTTGGCAATTCAAGCACTAGAAGATGAAGACTTGCCTCTTCCTCCCATCCAGGATTACAGACCTGAGTAGTCACCTATCATCATAGAAGAAACCAAGCTAGTCAACTTAGGTACAGAGGAATGTCCGAGGATCACCTACATTGCAGCCAACATGACAGAAGATGAAGAAATGGCTTTCACTGTGCTACTTCAAGAAGCTACTACGAACTTTGCATGGTCATATGCACACATGCCTAGGCTTGATCCTAATCTTGTCATTCACCATCTAGCAGTGGATCCTAATGTCAAGCCAGTAAAGCAGAAGCTACGTAAAATGCATCCCAAAGTAGCTCTATTGGTAAAATCAGAACTAGAAAAGCTCCTAGATGCAAAGATTATCAGAGCTATAGATTACTCAGATTGGATCTCCAACATGGTACCTGTCACAAAGCCTTCAGGAGACATCAGAATATGCACAGATTTTAGGGACTTGAACAAGGCATGTCCTAAAGATGATTTCCCGCTACCTAACATAGACATGATCATAGACCTTACAGCAGGCCATGAAATGTTGTCACTAATGGATGGATTTTCAGGCTACAATCAGATTCGTATAGCAGAAGCAGATCAACATAAAACAACATTCACTACTCCATGGGGTACCTTCTGCTACAACATGATGCCATTCGGGTTAAAGAATGCAGAAGCCACATATCAAAGGGCGATGACAGCGATCTTCCATGACATGATCCACAAGATCCTAGAGGACTATGTGGATGATATTCTTGCAAAATCAAAGACACGCCATGAACACCTTGACATTCTTGAGAGTGTGTTTGATCGCCTGCAGCACTATGGGTTACGGCTCAATCCAAAGAAATGTGTCTTTGGTGTTACATCTGGAAAGCTCCTAGGTTTCATATTATCACGACGAGGCATAGAGATTGACCCTAAAAAGGTCAAAGCAATAACAGAAATGCCTCCACCAAGAACACTCAAACAGCTCAGAAGCCTACAAGGAAAGCTTCAATCAGTGCATCAGTTCATTTCTCAGTTAGCAGACAAGTGCCAATCTTTTACGCATCTCTTATGCAAAGACACAAGCTTCAAATGGGATCCCATATGTCAAAGAAGCTTTGATAAGCTCAAGGAGTATCTTGCCAATTCTCCAATCCTAGTACCACCAATTCCAGGATGCCCTCTCATACTCTACATCTCGGCAACCACTACAGCACTGGGGGCACTCTTAGCTCAGCATGATGATGACAAAAAGGAGAGAGCCATCTATTACATCAGTCGAACTCTTGTCAGATATGAGCTTAATTATTCACCTATGGAAAAAGCATGCCTTGCAGTGGTCTTTGCCACTCAAAAGCTTAGACACTACATGCTCAGTCACACAATCAGGCTCATTTCAAAAGTGGATCCCCTCAAGTACCTCTTATCAAGGACAACCCTCACAGGCCGTATGGCAAAATGGGTCATGTTACTCAGCGAGTTCGACATCCAGTATATTGATCGCAAAGCAATCAAAGGGCAAGTCATTGCCGATTAGCTAGCAGAAGCACCACTGGTGGATGCCTATCCACTAATCATAGAATTCCCTGATGAACACTTATGCATGATCGAAGAACAACCCATGTGGAAACTATACTTTGATGGCTCCTACACATCACATGGATCAGGGGCAGGAATCCTATTCGTCACACCTCAAGGTGACTACATCCCAAAATCATTCAAATTGGGATTCCCGTGTACCAACAACATTGCAGAATATGAGGCACTCATCTCAGGTCTCAGAATAGCCATTCAGTGGAATATCACAGAGCTGCAAGTGTTCGGCGATTCACAACTGATTATCAAGCAAGTACTAGATGAATATCAAACAAAGGATGACAAGTTGCTACCTTACAAAGAGCTGGTGGACAAATTGAAAGAGCAGTTCCTAAATCTACAATTCACACAGATCCCAAGACTTCAGAACAAAGCAGCAGACACAATGGCATCCATCGGATCCTTGCTAGAAATCCCACATGATGCATCGTAGTATGAATTCCTAGTCGAGCAGCTACATACGCCAGCTTATGAGAACGCTGATGCAGAAATGGTGTGTGTCTTGGTTGGTCCTCAGTCCCCATGGTACCACAACATCCACGCATATCTAAAGAATGGTATCATATCTCCCCATCTCACCAATAACCAACGCCAAAACCTTATTCACAGAGCTTCCCGCTACACTCTTGTAGCCAACACCCTTTATCGTCGCGGGTATCACAATATCCTCTCTAGGTGTTTAGATTCAAATGAGGTCATCCTGGCTTTACAAGAGGTTCACGCTAGAATTTGCGGTGCCTACACGAGTGGCATGGTTCTAGCTAAGCAGTTGCTTCGAGTTGGGTATTATTGGCCAACCATGGAACATGATGCTTGTGAATTTGTCAGAAGATGTTTACCATGTCAGCAGCATGCAAATCTGATTCATGCACCAGCACAAGACTTGCAGCCCATTGCGCCACCTTGGCCATTTTCATGTTGGGGCTTTGACCTTGTCGGCTTAATCACTCCCCTTTCCTCGGATGGACATAAGTACATAATAACTACCACAGAGTACTTCACCAAATGGGTTGAAGCGATTCCACTCACCCTAACTACTCGCATCCAAATATCCAAGTTCATCCTTTACCACATCATCTGCCGCTTCGGCATACCATCTACCATCTTCACAGACCATGGCACACCTTTTGAAAACCAGCATGTGGATGATCTGTGTGCCCGACTCCACATCCATCACCGTTTCTCCAGTCCATATTTCCCTCAAGGAAATGGCCAAGCTGAGGCAACCAATAAGACTATCTTGAAAATCCTCAAGAAGGTTGTCAATGACTCTGGTCGTGATTGGCACCTCCAAATTAATCCTGCCCTTTGGGCCTATCGTACTTCTTATCGCACTCCCACAGGCACCACCCCATATTCCCTTGTATATGGTGCTGAAGCCATTTTTCCAATCGAGGTCGAGCTCCCATCATTGCGAGTCTCCATGAAGAACTACACCACTGATGAAGACTATCGTGTAGCCCGTCTCACACAACTAGACCTGTTAGATGAAAAGAGACAGCAAGCATATGATCACCTGGTTGCATACCAAAATCAACTCAAAAGGAGTTATAACAAGAAGGTCCATCCTAGACAGTTCCAGGTCGGTGACATGGTTCTCAAAGAAAATCAGAAGGTCCACGCAAATCGTGAAAAGAAAGGCAAGTTTGAGCCTACTTGGCTGGGCCCCTATGTGGTCACCTCATGCTTCGGCTCCGGAGCTTATCAACTATCTACACCAGAAGGAGAGCCTTTGAATGATCCAATCAACATCATACATCTGAAGAGGTTCTATACCTGAACCAGATCCTACATATTCTGAAAATCCATAAAAATTGGAAAAAAATAGCAAAATACAAAAAAAGAAAAAAAAGAAAAAAAAGAAGAAGAAGAAGAAAATAATCGTTCAATGGTGAAAACTTGGCAATTCAAGCACCTTGGACAAGTATGTTGGTGAAAACCTGGCAAACAGGCACCATACATAGTGGACCGAGTCATTATCTATCAAACTCCCATCCCCCATCCCACCATCTCAGTCCTTTTTCTCCCATCCCCATCCCCATCCACCATCCCCCAGCCATAAACCTTCAGCAACCCCACCATCCCTCTTGCACATCTCTTGTACCATATCTTGCACATATCTTGTACCATATCTTGTCTCCACTCTTGTATATCTTGTACACTCCCCTATGTAGAGAAATCCTTCCTATATATCCTGTATAGTGAGATCTTCCTATCCCCAATCCTGCGCTTTTGTACATATCCATTGTATATATTTTCCTATCCATTGTACATCAGTCCTTATCAGTCCTGCAGCAGCATTTTGATCAGAACACTTTGTCCTACCCAGCCTTGTCCTTCAACAACATCAATTGTCGACTATTCTTGATCACCGTGATTCCTTCTTTGACTTCATCATTTGCCAGCGAACAACAACACTCCTTCTCTCATCAATCATTGGGTCCTTGAGGATGTATCCTTCCTCCTGTCAGATCCAATCTTCCACCAATCACACCCGGTCCGTGTCGATGCATCCTTCCACATGTTCAGACCAATCTTCCCACCATCAATCAATCTGTCCCATCAAATCTCTCTCCTTGGCAAAGGATGTCTTTTTTGGAGTTATCATTTTGACCTTGGATTTTGTCCTTTGGGTCTTGTTAATATTTTACGGCTTCTCATTGTTCTCTACTCAAAGTCACCATGATCCTTTATATCATGGTGCGCTGCGAATGAGGATACTCTGGGGCAAAGTCTTTGATCTTTTGCTTCTGCCTGTGAGTCAGTTGTGTGTTTGTGGTTTCTTCAGCATCGTTTCCACCATGCTTCCTCTTGGGTTCATGCGTGATGCTGCGGCAACCCTGCGTGTCTTTTTAGCATCGGTCCTATGCAACACTGGTGACAAGGCCTCGTGATCCCAGTATCCTTGGCAGGTCTCTAGCATTGCTATATTAAACTAGGTTGTGCTCTCCACATTTTCACTTGGAGCTTCCCCATCTCCCCTGCATCCTGCATCATATAGATTAATCTTGCATCCTCATATAGTTGCATCCTGCATTTTGCATTCCATTTCATCTTGCATCATCCATCTTTGCTCTTGGAAGCTTGGTTATTTATCTCCCCTTCTTCCTAGGTCCTTCCTTCCCTGTTTCTTTTCGAGAAAATTCCACAATGTTTACTCCTTGCGTTCTTTTCTCAAGGGGGCACAACCCCTCATTCCTCCAAATTCTAGCCTCGGGCATCTTATTTTTTTGTCTTTGACGCCATGCCACTTGTGGCATCACATCAAAGAGGGGCAAAATGTAGACACCTAAAAATTCTTTAGAAAATAAATTATTTTTATTTTCTGAAAAACCCCTGATGACATCATCATTTATTAATTATTTATTTATTTAATTAATTAATTTATTTTTATGTCATTAAATCCTTTTATCTTAATTAAAAATATTTAATTAAGAAATCCCTCCCAAAAATGTTTAAATCTTATTTAAACATTATCTCCTTATTTATTAATTATTTTAATTAATAAATTGACCAAAAATCTCAAAATAAATAATTTATTTATTTTTGGACCAAAACTTGGCCAATTTCCTTAAGACCACTAACCTCTTCCAGAATCTTCTAATCCTTCTTTAATTTCGATTAAAGGCTAAACCCATCCTTTCTAACCCTAATCTCAACTCAAAATATTTAATTAAGATTAAATATTTAAATTTCATATTTATTGAAAATATTTCAATAAATATTCCCAAAACTTAAGCTTTTGGAATGAATAAACTTTTGTTCCATAAAACCAAGGAGAATTCTAGACTCTTCTAGAATCTTCTCAAATCCAACCTCTTCACCCATCCTAATCCTAAAATCCCCTAATCCTAATCCTAATTCCTCCCTTAACCTTGTCACATTCTCTAAACAAGGTTAGCCAACTCTTAAGCTTACCCCAAAGTCAACAAAGAGGGCTTCCCTTTTTGAAATGCATTGAAGGCATTTAAGGCCTCCTTATCCCTCTTACATGCACTTATGGTGCATTTAAGAAGCCCCTCACCCCTTTCTTACACCCTTTGACCTTAGGCACATTTCCCAAATTGTGCACATTCCTCCCATCTTTCAACCCAATGCCCTTGTGACACTTGTCACAAGGAGGTGATCCCTAAACTAGCACAATCCATGTGCTCCCCTTTGAATGAATCTTGGCCTCTCTTAAAGATTCCAATCCTGGCCACTCATTCTTCCTTCCCAAATTTTATAAATACCCCTCCTTTCAAGAGCAAAATCAATTAGCTTATTTTCATTCTCATGCACTGTTATAATGCCATTTTCATGTTAGATCTTAGCAAATCATTCTAATTTAGTTTACTTTCAAGCATTTTTAGCTCATCATAGCTTAGTAATAATGGATTAATATAGTTTTTATTGTTGTTTTGCATAGCATAGCATCATATCACATCTTTATTTGGTCTAAAATCAATCCTAGATTACTCATCATGTAGCTCAATCTCCATTAGAGCATTCTTGAGCCTCTTGAAGCCTTAGGGGCAAATCAGGTGTTCTATACCTGTTTTTGTGCCATTTTGGCATTTTCATGAGCTTCAAATCATCCTAAATGCATTTAGAATATGCTCCAAGTGCTTAGAGAGCACACCCACATCCCCCTTATTAGAGCAAATCAAACAGTGCTTGGGTGCACCTATTTTTGGCTCAATCTGAGGTGGCTAGCTTAGAGTTTCCTTGTTATTGTCTTGATTGTATGCTAGATTAAACTCTTAACATTTGATTGATTTGAACCTTTTAAAACAGATAACAGGTACCCTCAAAAGCCTTGCTCACAGTTGGTACTGAGGATGGCTATGAAGAAGCTGCTGAAGAATTTGAAACTGCTGGATCTAGTGGTGATGACTAGAGGAATAGATTTGGTGAAGACAAAACTGCTCAGTTGCCTAGATCTGCTGCTCAGTTTAGTAATTATTGAATGGAAGTTTCTACTTTCTCTGGTACTTTTTAAATCCAACAATTTGATTGATTGGATTGGTGAACTTGAAGATTTCTTTGAGCTAGAAGAAATTGAAGATCCTCTTTGGGTTAGATTAGCACAGACAAAGTTGAAAGGACATGCTACTCTTTGGTGGAAGGAACTACAAAGAGACCGAGAGGATGAAGGTGAAATAAAGATCAATTGGAAGAGATTGATGGTGACTAAGTTGAAAGCTAAGCTCATACCGACTGACTATGAGCTTGACTTGTTTAAGAAGTTGTAGAATCTAAAATAGAAGGATTTGTCTATTGAAGATTATATCGAGAAGTTCTACAAACTTACTATTCGGTCTAGACACCGAGAGCTTGGTAAGGAAAAGGTAGCTCGGTATGTGAATGGTTTGAGATTCAATATTCAGGATGAGCTTGGCATGCTGAAGATTGATTATGTTGAAGATGCTTATCAATATGCTCTGAAGGCAAAAGATAAGTTGAAGAGTAAACAACCTAGTAATTCCCAAGGGAAAGAGAAGATTGATCACTTGGTGAATGATAAACTAACTGATGTAGAAGATGAACAGAAACCCATGGAACTGAAAAAGAAGATAGGTAGAGTTATCTTTAAGGGTACTTTCTATAACTATGGAGAGAAAGGACACCATTCTTTTGAGTGTACATAGAAGAAAGTTGACCGATGAACTGTTGTGATGAATGAAAACATTTAGAATGTGTGTTCTATAATTGTGTCACACTTCTATGAATCATTCCATTCAAGAACACTCAAGAATGAGGTCTCAAAAATCGATCCATAGCTCCCTAGGCATGGAGTGCAAGGGTTTTAAGAATGCTCTCAGCTAGAGCTATTTAGCCTATAACCTTGCTACTAGTAAACCATGCAATGAGAGATTCAATGAAGACAAGGGCAAGAATGCCCATATCCTCAAAAATCAAGAATGAAAATGCAATGCAATGCTATGCTAGAAATGGAAATGCAAGCTAAGCTATGAAAATGAAAGATGCAAGTATTACAAAACCTCCTAGTTAAGCTGGATGAATTAATCTAAAGCATAAAGGAAACTAAGCTAAGTATGAAGCTATGAATGCCATGACAATGCAAGAAATGAAACTATGATAACATGTAGATGCAAAAAGCCAAGAATGCTCCAAATCTCCAAAAGCTCCAAAGTGACCTAGAAAACCTGCAGCATAACATTAGCATAAAAGAGATAGATCTCGAATGAAGAAGAGAGCTCTCATTTTATAGGAAATGAGAAGGAATGGACCATGGAGATTAAAAGGAAAAAGATTTAATCAATGGTGGAGCTTGAAAGAGGAGCAATCCATGTGCACAAATATCCTCCAATGAGAAAATAAGAGTTGACTTTTGTGTCCATATGAGACAAAAAGTGCTTTTTCTCTTTTTATAAAGTAAGAATAATGCTTTATTTGTGCAACTTAGGATAAGAGGAAAAGTGGGGGCTTTTTATTTATTAAAATGGGAGGGAATTCCTTTTAAATAAATAAAGACTTAGGATAAAATGGTTAGCCCGTAGAAAATAATCGAATAAATGATAGAACTAAGATTTGATCAAGAATAAGCAATTGATGATTTAGCAAAAGGGGCTAATAGTCTAGATGACCATTTTTAGGTGTATACAGAATGAACCTGAATCAGAGAACTTGCTGCTTCGACAAACATTTCTCGGTACAAAGGATGAACCTTGTCAGAGGAGTAACTTATTTAGGACCTGATGCAAGACTGAAGGTAAACTCTATGATGTTATTGTTGATAGTGGTAGTACTGATAACCTGGTTGCTGAGGACCTGGTTCAGAAACTTGGTTTGAGTCGAATGAAACATCCTTGTCCTTATAGGCTTGGCTGGTTACAAGATGTTCATGCTTTGGAAGTTAGAGAACAATGCTTCATTGATGTTCAGATTGGCTAGTACAAGGATCTTGTGCTTTGTGACATTGTGAAGATGAATAGTTGTGATATATTGCTCGATAGACCTTGGCAATATGATTGCAGAGCTATTTATGACTGTGTCCGAAATGTGTTTACTGTTGAGAAGAATGACAAGAAGTTTTCATTGATGCCTTTGATGGATACAATGCTTGGTAGGAGAAGCTTGAGTATTGGTAGCCGAGTTGAGATTGTGGATCTAGAGAAAATGAATGATCAGTATGGAGAACCAACCTGTACATTGTCAAGAAAAGACTTGAAGAGATAGAGGAAACTAAAGTGGAAGAATTTGCAAGCAAAAAAGGTGGAGGACTTATATGTGAAGAACCAGTTTGGGATTTATGTGCTGAATCCTGAAAGATGTTCTTCTCATAAATGAACACCTTTTGGAACCTGGGGTGTCTAATGTAGGGGCATCCATGGTTAAGATAGGGCATTATGTGTCCTTGGTAAAACTGCATGGAGTGTTTGTATTTTGGCCGGTGTTACTCAATTGCAGCCTTGACCGACGGTCTCAGTCATTGAAGGAAGCTCGGTTAGTGAAGGAACTCAGTAGTCTTTGGCACTCGATGAAGTGTTACTCGATCATGTCTATGGTGCTCGGTCGACACTAGTGCTCGGCGATGCCTGGCGTGCCCGATGATTTTACTATCGCTCGGTAGTTTTGGCTTACCAACTGGAGTTCTGTGTGATTTGTTGAGATGACTTAGTGCATTTATTGTTGGTAGCCATTGTTATGGGCTGACATGCTGAATTAAATGTTTGTATACATTTGTAAGCTGACTTATATGGCATTTAATTATTTATTTTCAGGAGTTAAGGGTTTCATCTTGTCGACTTGTGGCTGATGACTAGTATTTATAGGATGCTTGGATTAATGTTTAGAGAGATTTTTGGAACAGAATTTGGGAGATTTGGAGAACTTAGACAACAAAAGAAAATCTGATTGTCAGATGTGAAGCTTGAGAGCGAAGTTGTGAAAAAGTTCTTAATGTCCTTGCAGATCGGATTGTAATCTGATAGTTGATTGTAGCAGAGCTAGGGGTTTGCATACTTGGAAACAAGGAGATTGCTTGGAGGCTTGCAAGCTCAAGTTTAGATTTGCCTTGGGGTTTCCATCAACTTCTGATTGTCTTCAGAGCTAAACTAGTTGAGATTGTATTGGATCTGGTTGTGGATCTTGCAAAGTTGTTTTCTGATTGTAATTGGCCCTAACCCGGAAGGCCTTATAGCCAGGCATGTTAATGAAAATCAATGTTGAACAATTAATTTGTGTTGCATTGTTTAGTAATCCGTTGTGTAATTCTGTTGGCTACAAGGTTTGGACTGTCCTTCATTGGATCCATTGACCTTGACTTAATCATTAGAGCATAGTCCTTATTTCTAGAACTTGTGATAGTTTCATCTAATATGCTTGTTGTTTCTCCTCTAATAGCTTGTCACCCTTGTCAAAAATGTGTTGAGAAAGATTAGGAGGTAGATATTATGCTAGACTAACTCACATTTTTACTAGACTCTTTTTGTGTTTGCTTATTTATAATGTGTTCCCTATAATGTGATGCTTGGAGTGTCTCCATGAAATTTCTTTATTTGTATCATCATTCTTCTATATTTTGTTTAAATGTGTTTTTTTTGTACATGCTCTCTTGTTTTGTCTACTTGATGATCATGAAAAGTGTTGAGATCTCTTATCTTTTTGGTCTCTTCCATGTTGACCCAAAAATACTTGTGTCATTTTTCTTATGTGTTCTTCTTCCATTTTACTTTTAGTTCCACTACCTTTGGGGGACAAGGTCAATTCAATATAATCATACTTTATATACATGGTTTATCAAATGCACATACTAACCCTATATAGTGATTCCCTTATGTGTTCCTTTGTGTTTTGTGATTATTGCTCTTTGGTTTGTCTATGCCCCCAAATATTTCACTTAAGTGATGTGCTTTTATTTCATATGTATGTATGCTACCTTAGAGATATTTCTTTCAGTAAGGTGCATACAATCTCTTAAACATGGGGTCATGCACTCTGCTATATGTTTACACTTTTTGAACACACCACAAGGTTTGGTTTGTACACTTTGATCACACAACATAATATGTTTGGTGCATACATATGGCACCCATTTCACACTTGATTTTTTAAATTACTTTAGAATTTAAGGATTTATTTTGTAATCTTTGTGTTTGGTGCACATTATAGCACCCATTTTTGTAACTACTTTTTACGTTAATTGTAAAAATTGTTGTTTTTATTTGCAAACTCTAGAGTCTGTTGGATTATGGAGAGGAGGGGGGGGAGGGGTGAGTCAGTAATCCTAATCATAAAAACTTAAAATACTTTTTTTTATTAACTCGGTAACTACTTAGTAGAAACATAGTTCACTATTTACTGACAATAGTAAATAAAATATATTAATCATTAAATCACTTACAATGTATGACACCAATATTTAACGTGGAAACCCAAATTTGGGAAAAAACACTATGGGAATTGTCACTCACTAAGAAATATACTCTTCTGAAGTACACTCGGTTAAGAACCAATCTAATTGAAGATTACAAAACACACTGTTAGGTGTGACCCGATTAAGGGATTAACCTCAGATCTGTTAGGATCTTCACCCTATTAGGAGTGTCCTTGTTAAAAGGCTCTTAACACTTTTAAAATGTCACCTTTCTCAAGGATTTACAATAAGACTGTTAAGTCCACTCTGTTAAGAGATTTGACTGTTACAAATTATGCTAGTAATAAACATTAATAAAAATGACTTGTAGATGTGCAACCATCCTTTCTCAATCAGATCCTTGTGCACTCTTCAATATTCACTTCAATTCTTCATCTTCCACTGGCATCAACACTTCATCAAATCATTGTTTTCCCGCTCAGAATCTCTTTGTTCCTTCTTCTCTACAATAGTCGGTAACCCTTCAATTATTCAATTTTCCAACCAATTATCCATAAAAGATCATCCTTTATATAGACAAATTTTCCCTCTTAATCTCCTCTATTGTGTTTTCCATTAATCAATCTTGACCATTCAATTCATTATTCATTAGATCTGGATCTTGATAACACGTTTCCTTTTCACCTAGGAACTTGAACTTCTCTTGTAACTTGTTCCACTTCTTTTTTCCACTTAGATCTAGCCATAGATCTTCATCTTGAATTTTCATAACCGTATATCTTTTATAACTAACTTTCCTCATCATCATGATCATCCAACTCATCATAGCTAATCATTAAATATCAATTTTATCCACATTTAATACATTTTTCTTGCTCGGTGTTCTTCACTTAGAATTTCAATTACATCACTCGGTGCATAAACCTTTTCGCTTTACTCAACACGACCAACTTTTTACCTTTACCTTACCAAGTGAATTTTCCATCTCGGTAGCCATAACAACTTTACTTACCGAGTTGTCAAAACTTCATCACCATACTTTACCGACTTAACATAATCATATGTTAGGTAGAAAATAATCATATCAACATAATAAAATCATTGTTTGATATATATCAGTTTCCCATTTAAGTTATACAACTAATCAACTTCTCATTTCCTCTTCTCCTTAACTCATTCTTCTTATATCATTACTGAATGATATGGAAACATAATACAAATAAAAAATCAATTGCTTGACATCAATAACAAGACTATAAATGATCTAATATTTCTACTATCATCATGTATACCTCTGATATTAGTCAGTCTTCATCATCAGCTCCATCAGATAATCAATCATCAGCATTATTATCAGTTATGATAACATAGTCAACTAGCATAAAGATACATTTCTAGATTGATTTGACTCTTATGTGTTTACATGAATTTCAGTAAGGAGTGCCTTACTCAACTAAAAAAATATTATCTTGTCTCTTCTCTTGTCATATGGCTCATAGTAAGTAGCACATTACTAGTCCGAGAAGTCATATTGTCTTCTCTTCTTTCCTTTTGTACAATCTAAGTGTTTGCAACATGTGTCGATAATATTTCTAATTTCATCTTGGTATTTGAGATAGATGAAATCCTAATTCACTATGGACTTGGTGTTTCCTTGTCCCTGTCGTGTCTTGGTGAAAGTTTTATTGATGGTATCCTATACTTTATCAAGAGTATGAGCATGAAGTTTTACTCTTTCTAAAGTGGGGGATAAATGTAGAGTCATTAAATGAATCCCCATACATTTATATGATCTCATAGCCCTCACTTTAGTTCTCCTTATTTTGTTCCCTCTTATTTGACTGATCTTTTTCATCATAGGGCTTGATTTTGTATGCAAAGTATTCTTCTAGCTTCTTCAGCCTCTAATATAGCCCTCCAAAACTAGACAAGGAAGCCCCAATGGACTATGTGTTAGAAATAGAGAATGCTGAGAGGGGGGGGGGGGGGTGAATCAGTATTCTACAAACTTTATCTTTTTCCCAATTATGGATATAACAGATTATCTTAACACATGCATAACATAAGAAGCTAAACAACATGCATAGCAATAAAACTAAAGAACTTATAACACACTATTTGTTCTCAAGGAAACCCTGGCCAAGGGAAAACCCCGGTGGGGATGGTACCCACAAAGATCTACTAATCAAAAGTATCTTGTTAAGGATGTTGACCCTGCTAGGAGTCTATTACATGCATATAGTGTCTCAGTCCTGATTAAGGGACTATAGGCCTTGTTAGAAGCCTCAACCCTGTTAGGAGTTGGCAGTACAAAATGTGATTACCAGATGAACCCATTGCCCAAACAAGTAATGTACAATATTTAATGATAAAAAAAAGTAGGTCAAGGTACATAACCTTATACTACTTGCATCAATATCTCTTTTCTGCTCTTTCACTATCACTATTACATATACATCATATATCTCACATCATATCACTTCTTGATATACTTCTTACAATTTACAATTACATTTATACAAGTTATTAAGGCTAATAACTTTTCAGTCAGCTACCATATCAAAAAATAACTTTACCCAAGGTTTAACATCTAGGATGTCATCCCTTTATATTTTTAAGTCATTATTTTGATAAACAAAATAATTCCTTAACTCTTTATCAAATTTGTCTTCATATTCTATCCTGTCGGCTTAACACTGTCTTTAGAAAAACTATCATAACTTCTTCCGTACATGCCATACTGACTTATGCTCTAAGATGAGTCTTCAATAGTTATCATAGAGTCTATGTTCAAATGCACAAGCACTAAACTTACTCCAGTTGACATCGCAAACAAAAACTGTCTTCAGGTTCACTGGTAAAAACACACTGTCTCATACTTAGATAATTTCGCATTGCGCTCTAACATACTAGCTCTCTGAACTATGTGATCTTCATGTAGATCATATGTTGCCATAATGACAACATTTATGTAACCAACTCAGCCAAATTGTCAACAATCTCCCCCTTTGTCATTGGTGGCAACATATGAGAAAATTGGCTAAGTCTTACAACTTCAAAATCTCAAAAATTGTGGCCATAATACAAAACATATATATACTATCCTTATGACTTTATTAAACCTTTCTATATACTGTACTCCCCCTAAGAGTAAGTATCCTTAACAATTTTCTGCTATATATCTCCCCCTTTGACAACAATGACAAAAAAAGGTAAGGAGGGTAACAAAACTATGTTCACAAAAAGTTATACCTTAATTCAATATTGCAAAGTCGGTAGGCTTGCAACACAATCTGCAAAATTGATCTTCATAGCCTCTAACTCTTTCTCCCATGATTTCTTGATTGAATCTGCCACACTGAGTAGTGCGCATAATCCATAAGATGCTATCTCACATGCTTGGAGATTCTCAAAGCTAAACTTTTGAAAAGATGTCTTAGCTGAAAGACATTCTTCCAATTGCCCTTCAATAGTGCTCAGGTTTATAGAAATGTGTTCTCTCAAAAGAGTGAATCTCTTCATTTTCCTATCTTTTTCATCTTGCAAAATTCTGACCTCATCATATATCTTACGAATTTTTTGCTCAACATCAGATACCTTCACATTAGGGCTTGAAAGAAGGTTTGTTTCATTATGAATTTCTGCTTCCTTCATCTTCATCTTCTAATCTTCCTCTACCAAGTTTTCTGATTTTGTACACTGAGTGTACAAGGATTTACCTCTTTCCAAGTTCTTCCTCAAGTCCTTTATATAGATATCAAGGTTATTGATATCATTCCTGATATTCTGACTGATGTTCAAGAGTGTTTTGGCCTCATAAGCTGCTTGAGCTTTCATCTTAGCTATATCAGATAGGTTTGTAAACTCATTATCAAAAGTGTTCATTACTTCCTTTGCTCTTTCCAGAGGGTCATCTTTTGCAATCGGTGTAATTACAATGTCTTGTAATTTCTTAGTAAGCTCCTTCAAGCATCCTTCAAGACTCTTTACTTTCTTATTCTTTCCAATGATCTTGTTCAAAGATGTGATCAATTCCATCTGATCATCATCATCTACTTCCTTTCCCAAATTCTCAATCATAGATCCAATCTGAGTTTTCTTGCCAGTCTTAGGTGTAAGAATGATATATTCTTGAGTGGGAATAGGTACTAGTTTTTCTATCACTTTAGGTTCTACAACCGTGGTTGATGTTTTCTCTTCTCCTTTGGTAGTCTCTTGCTCTTCAAAAGCCGAATTGTCAATAACGTCAAAATTCTTGAATAAGTTGTCATCACTATCCAAGGTGATCTTAGTTCCTTCTACATTCATGACTTCATCCTTAATGTGTATGGCTGGAGGAGAGGGAATGTCCTCTTGTTCTAGTTCTTCTGCTGCTTGATCTTTGGATTTTGCTGCAACTGATGATTCTCCAGCATTCTCTAACATTACCTTAACGATTGCTTGCTCTATTTTTGCATTAACTTCTTCATATCTGCCTCCCATAATCTGAATAGTTATCTTCTTGGTTCTCAAATGGGTGCTTAAAGCTTTCATAATCTGATTGAAGTGTACTTCATCTCACTAGTAGAATTTGGGAAAATAAATGACCAAGTGACTAAAATTTTTAGTCACGTGACTAAAACTGATCATGTTCTACCATTTTTTTAGTCACGTGACTAAAACTGATCATGTTCTACAAATATAAATGACTAAATAAATGACCAATTTGGTCATCGGGTAAAATCACAACTAAAATGACTAAATAATTAGGTACCCTAATAAAAATGACTAAATGAATGATTAATACTCCTTTACACATTAACATTTGATAATATCATATACTTATATTTTTAGAAGTTGTATTTCACCAATAATGTGTGTTCGCCAATAGACTTATTGTGTGAACATTCTTCCAACCACAATTTGCCAATATCTCTAAATGGTAACTATATTTAAAATTCATCTAAGCGTTTTGCAATTAGAATATTTTATAGTAGATTTTGGCAAATAAATGACTACGTGACTAAAAGTTTTAGTCACATGACTAACATTTTTAGTCACGTGACTAGAAATGATCAAATTCTACTATATTTTTGCAATTCACGAGTATAAATGACTAAATAAATGACTAATTTGGTCATAGGGTAAAATCACAACTTTAAAATTGGCCAAACAACTAAAAATGACTAAATAAATGACTATTACTCTATTATTTTATTTTTTCTTTCAAATTTTATCACAATCCATAGAGCTTAAACCCCCCTCATGACAACCCTACCTAAGCGGGCGTCCCCCCCTCCCCCGTGACTTGGTGCACGAAAACTACCTAGTGCGTGGAAGGCATTGCCTCTCAGTGCGGTCTTAAGACCTTCACATATTTTATAAAAAAATTAATATTTGCATTCTTTAACTTATATTACTTATTATTGTTTTTAACTATGATTTGAAGTAAGTTTTATATCCCTATTATGTTATCATGTCAAATGTATCAAGGAGAAATTATGGTTAATTTTACTAATAAAATATGATTTAAACAATCTACTTGTATTTTGATGGCTATCTAAACACTTTCATTTCAAAAGGCCAAGTATTTATTTCTATAGCTTAAATGAAAACAAATAGTATACAAACACCCCAAAGTTTCCTTATCTTTGCATATTAAAATTTTACCATTATTGTTTAGACCTAATCCCCATGCAAAGGACATGATGTTTAAGCCTTCAATATTTTTTATTACCCCTCTAGTTCCTCATGGACCAAGGTTTCCCTTGGAGGCCTCATCAAAGAAGAGTATATGTTCCCTTTTGTCTCTTACCCAATTTTCAAAGTTATAACAAATAATTCACTAGACTGTTTGTTAGCATTTGTGTATTCATTAACATTGACAAGATTGTCATTGATTGAATCATATGATGACTAGGACATAGAGCACAAATTTGTAAGGTCGACAAAACATGAAAAGAGTCTTGATGACTTATCAAGATGACATGATCTATAGATAACTTAACTTGCACATGCACATAATGTTGAGTCCTTGACTCCTAGATCATCCTATGCAGGCTTGAAATTTGACGGTCACCCCTACCTGTCATATGATGTTTTTATGACGGTTTAGTCATTTTATTGCCTTTCATTTACGTTTTATAAAAAAATATTGATTGTCAAAATTCATTTAATAATTAATAATAGTATATAATAAATCATATAGAGATTTTTGTTTGTGATAAAAAGAATATAAAATTAAAAAATAATTATAAATTAGTAATATATGAAAAAAATCTAAGTTTATATGTTTATTTTTAAAATGTTTTAAATAAATATAAATATGTAATAAATGATATAAAAATATATATTGTATACTAATATTATAAATTAAAAATAAGCACAAAAATCACAAATAAACTAAGCAAGTTTCTAAAATTCATATATTCTATTTTAAAAAGATTATAAATTAATATGAATAGATAATAAGCAAAATAGAAACATATATATTACTGCATGTATTAAAATTTAGAAACATTCATATTTTATCATTTTAAAATATTGTAAATTTATATTTTATCATTTAAACTATAAAATAACATATATTTATATTATTAAATAAAATATGATATTGCCTATAATAAATTTTGACAATTTATAAATAAACTAAAATGTCTTATTGATGGTTTTCTAAAAATTTAACCTTTCAATTCATACGGTTTAATAAAATTTTAGACTGTGAAAAAATGGCCATTACGGCCATCAAATTCCAGGCCTGGTCCTACGAGTGGAGCCAAAATATAATAACATGAAACTATAGTCAATTTTTTTACCTCCAAAATCAATTCATCCTAGAAAAGAGAAAGTGTCAAGCATTACTTGGTCAAGCATGAAAAATCATGCGGGGCCCTTGAAAGTTTTGGAGGGAATGTTAAATGAGTAAAATCACGCTTCAAATATGATTTGCATAAGGTTTATTTTGTACCTAGAAGCCCTAGTTTCACGCTGAAGATCTATGGCTGCGGAGAACAACATATTCAATGCAAACAACAGTTTGTTTGTGTAAACAATAGATTTGTTAATGAAGGAACAAGAAAAAGATGAAAGAATGTCATTTATCTGAAGAGAGGCAATGGAATTCAAGGAAAGATTAGCGAGTTCTAGTTCCTTTTAATTAGAAAAAAGAAGATCAAGTGTAGAGGAAGTGGGTTTCGAAGAAAGGGCCTTAAATTTCAAAGGTAAATAACAGATTTTCTGGATAAATAGTAGTTTTACCGTGTAAAAGAGCATCAAATCTATGAATAAATAGTAGATATTCATCAAAGAACAACTAATAGCTTAGCTCAAAAGGAAAAACACCACTTCTGTAAAAAGAAATGCCAAACATTAATATAGAGCAATGAAGAGGTAGGGTTATAGAATCTACAAAGCCTAATTCTCAGATGCTCTCTTTTTTGTTTCATTATTTTATGAGAATGTGGTCTCTTCATTAGATCAAGGGTTTTTATCATTTTTCTTTGCCAAAGAATGAAATAGGAAAATATTCTTTCATTTTCAAGGTTTCTTATGTTACTTTTTCTTATAGTAGATAGTAGATTAATGAGGACCTTGAGCACATTTGGCTCAAAATTATACCCTTCAGGATATGTTGCCAATCCCCTAATGGCTGATCTCCCAGACAGACTAGGGGCTTGAAGCCCTAACCATTCGACAATTATAGAATTCCCCCCCATCACATCCTATCAATACCTGTATGTGCAAGTACAAGTTTGAAATGGAAAAATGGTTTTGTTTTTAACTATTTTGTCTATTGAAGTTGTCTAATTTTGTTTGATAACTGCTCTGCCCAATATTGGCGTCATCTAGGACAACAACAAATGCATTCATTTCTAAAGATAGTTTCACCAACACCCATTCTAGCAGCAACATCTTTGTAGGAGCAGGGGGCACAGGTGAAGCAACCGAAAATCAAAAGATACACAAGTCTTCTTTCCTTAGCTGTCAGATTTTTTAATATTCGCTATCAATTAGGCCTGTTTTCCAGTTCTTAGTCTTCCATTTCATTCCATTTTTAATTTTATTGTATTCTCACTTGTAATTTGTAACACATGGAAATTAAACCATGTTTTAAAGTCGCAGGTTTTGGGTATTAATCTTCTAGTATGGTGCCTGTATGCACCTATATGTGTTTTCCTAGGCATGAAAGTTATAAAATTTTCCTTTTTATAAGGATCTAGTTTAATCTTTTTACTTTTACTTTATAGAAACATTTAATGATCTAAATTTTGGTCGTTATAACAATTATAGTTGAAAGTATTTAGTTCTGAACATTTTAACCTTTATTTTACAGAAACATTTAATGATCTAAATAATATACTCAGTCTTCATGGTATGTATTGGGACTATAATTCTAATCATTTATATTATAATTCTGACTAGATATTTAACATCTTCGGCAACGAACAGTTTAAACAATTCGTAATATGTAATTTCAATTTTGTTTTTACCAAATTTTCAAAAAATAAAAAATATTTGTATCTGTCATGAATTTGGATATTGAAAGTGTATCTTTGTCATTGTCTATTCAAAGGTTACAACACTATTTCTCTTTCCTTTCTTAGTGATATCTCATCTGTCTGAGATGATTGCAGAATGTTCAGCAAGAGTTGGATTACTCTTATTTTTAACCATGGCATCAACATTCTCAATGATTGCAAACAAATTACACAATTTCCAATAAAGTCATTCCAATTGCATTCTTATTGTCTAATTCAACCCACTAATCAATTTAAGAAGTAATTACATATTGATTTTAAAACAAACAGATAATAGATATGATTTTTCAGAGCAAAGTTCTATGAGTGCCTTGAGAATTACAATTGTATGTTTATCAATGCTATTCCACTAGTACAAAAACAACAATATATGACTGAATAAACTACTAAAAATTGTAGATAAATGATTAAATAAACTACCAAATAAAATGACTGATTTGGTAGTTTATTTAGTCGTTTATTTGGTCGTTTATTTGGTCATTTATTTAGTCATTTATTTGGTCATTAATTTAGTCATATTAGGGCACGATGAAATCGAACCATCATCCTCCTACTTGTAAAGTAGGTGCTCTTCCATTGAGCTAGTACCCTTTAAAGAATAATCATACCATGTACACCTCACCATATATATTTGTGATTTTTTAATTTGTGAAGGTATAGAATAATAAGAAATAATAGGAAGCAAAATGAAAACAAGAAGGAAATTTGCAGCTAGTTAATTTTGTCTCCACCAAAAGGGTAAAGACATTTTTGCATTATAATGAACTAAAATTTTATCCCAAGTTTGAAATATGATATTATAATCCCAAAAGAATAAACATATATCTAAAATGTGGAAGCAGAGAGAGAGCATCAAAACTTTTTGACAAAATGTCTAAAAGAGATGTCAACTCTTGCAATATAGTGAGTGCAGGATATACATAAAATGGACTTTGCAAGAATGCTCTCAAAATATTTCAACTAATATACTCTACAACATTTCCTGACATTGTAAGATTTCCTTGTGTTCTATGTGCATGTGGCCATGCAAGCTTAGTGGATGAGGGCTATACATAGTTGTAGCAACAGATATAAACCAAAAAACCAGTCACAACAGAAAATATAGTCAATTGTTATAGCAAGATGTAGTTTTAATGATATTATAAACATATAGATCCATGATCAACACTATATCGTTCAATAGAAAGAAGCTCTAAGCCTATATATTTCTAGCCATGATCTTACCTCTGTTTTATTTAAAATAAAGCTGCAACATGCCTTGACATTTGAGCTAAACATATGATATGCATGAATTAATCATTAATTATGCACTTTGGTGTATTCAGGAGGAGGGCGACATGATACCAAAGGCTAGCTCTGTCACCCTTATGCTAGAAGGTCATATGAAAATCCAGGAGCCACCATTGTTGCCTTTGTAAGCTTGCACTTACAAGGCAACAAAATATTTGGATCGTTGTTGCAGATGGAAATGTCGAGGAACCATTGTTGTGATGATTAAGTGTTTTTTTTTTAGAGTTTGTATTCAGTGTCTTTTGTGGTTTGATTCTATTTTATTTATATAAGCCTTTTTTTGTCCTGATGGCTTATGTAGAGATTCCCCGTTATGAGCATTGCAAGCTAATAAATTATTGCTTGTATCATTCTTGTGTGGTCTCGTGGACTGCAATGATTATAGTGTATGCATAAAATGGTTTTATAGAAAACAATTTAGAAACTTCCAAACAAATGCAATTGGCAGGTGTAAAGCCAAATTTCACTCCCTCCTATCCGTGTCAGAATGGGAAATTTGGAGAAGTATATGCACTAAATGGATTTGCTGAAAAAGTTCTAAAAATTTGTAAACAAATGCAACTGGCAGGTTTTAAGCCAAATTTCACAACCTTTGCAAGCATCCTTCCAACTTATGCCACAATGGGAGTGCTTTGGAACAAGGCTTTGATATCCATAAAAGTATAATGGAATGACTATTTTTATCAAATGTAGTTGTAAGTGCATTAGTAGACATGTATGCTAAAATGTGGAAACACAGGGTTTGTGACTTGTTTGACAGAATGTGTCAAAGAGATGTCGTCTCATGGATTATTATGTTTGGTGGATATGCTCATAATGGGTTTGTTGAAAAGGCTTTAAATTTTTTTTAGCAAATGCAACTGGTGGATACAAAGCCAGAATTCTCAACCTTTGCTAGCATACTCCCTAGCTGTGCTCAAATTGGAGCTTTGGAACTGGGAACAACCATCCATGAAATCAAATTTAAAAGGGGATTTCAGTCGGAAGTTGTAACTACAAGTGCCCTGGTAGTCATCTATGTTAAATGTTGAAGCATAGGCAAGGCACTTGAAATTTTCAATAGACTACCTCAAAAAGTTGTGGTCTGCCATAGATGAGTGCACACATAAAATACATACATGGTAGGCTATGTTTTCAGTTAACCTGGGAGTAAAGACAAAACAGGTCTTGGTTTAAATTTGCAAGTTGAGTTAATATCAGAGTTGCACAACATAAGAAAATTATACCCCATGGAGGATCTAAGAATGAAAAATCACCAAAGGTTAGTTTAGTGACCCTCACATTGAAAAGATTTGGTTAAACTATCATTGCTTGAGGACAAGCAAGCTTGGGGAAAAGCGGACTGTCACACCCTTGCCTAAGTGATAACATTAACTTTGCATCAATCAGGAAATTGTCTTATCTATAAGACATCAGAATTTTCAAAATCCATCAAAGGCAGCAACAAAGAGTGAAATAACCCTAGCTTAGTTTCACCTTCTTCCTCCATTTCTAGTTTGAAAATTTCGTCAAACATTTTCATAGCATACAAAATATAGTTTCCAGAGTGCCTTTGTAAGTGTGCATTGGTTATTTGACATTCAAAAAACTTAATGTTCAACTGTTACCGGTTGACATCATCTTGATTTAATAACAAAGAAGTTAAAAACACTACACAGATACAATGTATATAATGGCACATTGCATAAGATATAAAACTACTTCATCAAATTGCTGCTAACTGCAACAGAGAAATCAAAGTAGAAGTTGCTACTGAGCACTTCCAAGGCAAAACGTGAGTTGGTACTTTGGCAATTCCTAGGCATGTCTACATTCTTGATAATAAGTAATCAGCTTGCACCATGGATGTGTCTCCCGACAACAAAATCACACACTTCTCAATGAAATTGTCTCCCAATAATAGCTTATGAACTCGAAAATACCTGGTATTTACTATGCAATCTTACAATCTCTCGAAATTGAATGATATTGTTAAAACTGAAAGTCTTTGCAAATACAAATCTGCTGTTTTTCTTCTACAGAGATAACTAACGCTTTCCAGAATTATCATGTTATCCAATTTAGACTTTTAAGTCTGAATTGCATAATGTACCTTATTCTC
Source organism: Chamaecyparis obtusa (assembly GCA_027943335.1). NCBI lineage: Eukaryota > Viridiplantae > Streptophyta > Pinopsida > Cupressales > Cupressaceae > Chamaecyparis > Chamaecyparis obtusa. Next base: position 834,249 of record BSBK01000090.1, read on the forward strand.
GGGATATGTTTGTCAATTCTAGCTTTGTGTCATGTTCCAAGATCTTTAGAGGTTTTGTGTTTTAAAAGGAGTTACTTATTTTGGCATCTTCAAAAGCGTACTTGGTATTTTAAGAGGTCTTATTTGTAATTTAAATGTCACGTTTTCATCAAAAGCTTTTCGTTGTGTTCTTTATTTCCTAGTGTTAGCTTCTTGAATGTAAAAATCAAGAGAGGTCATGTGTTGTTTTTCCTTTTGGGAGGGAGTTTCTGTTTTATTTTTATTCAAATTTGCTAATTCATGCCCCTAACTCATGCTCAAACAAGAGTTCAAGGGCTCTTGAACCCTATATTTGTGTTTTGGCCTCTATGGCCACCAAGAATAGGGAACTTCAGTCTGAACAACAGACACAAATGATGATCAACAACAATACAATGAGAACAACGAGTTCTATGTGAAGGAGCAGCAGTGGATTTAGTGAACAGCAGTATTTGTAGTGATTAATATAAGTTTGAATCCAAGGGAAGAGCATATTGTAAAGAGTAAACAGAAAATACAAAGGCATAGAAAATGAGTTTTGTAGAGGAATGACACGTATCGTGTATGAAGGAGAACCATGGGTTTCATCACTAAGAGCAGAAAAAAACTTCATGTAATGGCAGTTTTCAACTGATGAAGAACCAAATCCATGGCAAGAAGGTAGGGTTTTGATCAAAGCTTTCAAATCCTCGTGCAATATATATATATATATATATATATATATATATATATGATTTTTTTGTGTTTCCTGTGTAGTTTGATAAGTTACAAGGATGCATGTATTGTCATGAACATTGCATTGATTGGTTTCAAGAGGTTTTCATCATTCTTTAAAGATTTTTCATTCACCTTCTATAGTATGCATCCACTATGCCATGAGTTTATTTACTCTTCTATAAGACTTCATTAACATGTGCCAAGAGATCAACAAATGTCAAAGGACAGTCACAACATGAATAATAGTAATGACATATCATGCAATGGAAGGACTCTAAATCAAGTTGACGAAATTTCTCAAAGAGCTGTGATATTCACTGTTACAGCCATAACAGTGGTATCAAATGTAGTAACAGTGGTATGGAAATGTGGAAATGCAAGAAAAGTTGTTCAATATATTTTCACAATGTAATGATGTGTTTCAAAGAGGGTAGAGATATTGATGTAAGAGCTATGACTATGAGGACCATGAGGACCTGTGGGTCTCAAACATGGTCACTTATTATTTTGCCTTGGGCTGTGACTATGAGGACCATGAAGGTTTTCATGACAAAACCAAATGTGGCCTTGTAGTCTCTGATCAGAGTGGATGCATACCAGAGGGCTAGGCCATAAGAGCTGAACATGCAGAACTATGCAGCTCCATAACATATTCTTGCAATATGTCCCCACCTGAAGGATTTCTTGCGAGGTTCGCTTAGTTCTCTACTGAAAAGATCAACTACTTTTTCCTCAGCACAGAAGGCTGCAACTGTTCATATGCTGTTGACTGCTTCTATGGCTACCATGTTGGCCCTCAGATAGGCCTTGCGCAAATGTCCACAATAGCCTTAAAAAAAGAACCTCTCAAAGCCAAATATTTTCATGCATGATTCAACACATACAAAACAAATGAGTTTGCCAACTAAACAAGGAGGAAACCATGTTGCAGATGTTTTAGGATACCAACCAAGTAATTTAATAGGATACACATTACTAATAGTAATAGGTACATCCTTAAAGTAAACAACAGCTAAGCACATTAAAGCAAATTTTATTGTAATCTTTTAAGCTTCATCCTAGGATCTTCATGAATTCAACAGGAAAAAAATCTTAGTCTTTTGAGAGAAGTATGGATTTACATACCTCACTCATCTGTGCAATCACAAGCAAATGATATGTGGCCAATACGACTAGGGTGATCCGCCAGTTCTCAATGAAAGCAATTATTAATGTAGTGGCAATGAGGGCTGTGTTTTTAATCAAAATTGTGCAGCGATCTGCTACCAGCATCCTCACAAGTGTTGCATCAGATGCTAGATGAGATGAAACCATGCCACTATTATTGTTGTCATTATTGAACCAGCCAACTTCATTCTGTAAAATTGCCGCCCTCAACACAGAGACTTAGACACATTGCTCAGAAGAAACGTTACAATAGCAGCCTAAGCTTAACCATGAAATGAGATAAACAATTTAAATAATCAGCTTATCTTGCATTCCAATCAGCTCATGTTCTAGCACTTATTGTGATTTTAAAGAATTCTAACATAAAGAGCACTTGAAAACATCTTGGGTCAAATTCAGTAAGAACAAAATAGAACTCAAAAAATAGCTTTGTGCGGATAACCATTTCAGGCAGGAGACTGGATAACCATCTCTAAATCTCCATCCATAAAAATCATAACGGAGAATGAACAGCATTATTGGGGCTAAATACATGATTGAGAATGAATGACAGACTTTGGCTATAATATCACTACTTCTTGAAACGCACTAAATAGGAACACTCTAGTAAATCCTTCAAGTAGTCACAAAAGTATGTGATTCTACACTATCGTGCATGTGAAGAAGTCATTCCAGACTACTCAATGCATGATAATTTAAATGGCTAGAAAATTCAATATAACATAAAGATTTGAATGGTTTTATCTTGTAAACCTTGCAGATTAGTATTGAATACTGATAGATAATAGGATACACAACTTTTAAGCATGTTTTGAAGAGGGTTTAATTCATGGTCTTTGTCTCTGTATTTTCTCTCTCTCTTGTTTCTTCTCCAAGACCCTATGCATAATGTATGGGTATGATGCACAATGCATGGAATTCTGATCGGTTGATTTGTTAATGTCTCTTCCATTTGATAGAAAGTAGGAATGTATGTAGATATTCTATTGCTTTTAATGTATGCATAATTAGTAATGTAGTAGGCATGTATAATGATGATGAAGATTCCTTAAAGTTCTACAACCATTAAGCTGCACAATTATGGAAGAGGGATATGGTACATGCAAGGAATGGAAATAGCATAAGGTCCATTCAAATAGTGGTGACACAGGAGGGATTGGGAAGCTGAATGGCAGGTGTTATCTCCTAGCTTGATCTACGGCCCCGAGGTGCCTTGTGTGACCCCCCATGGTACTTCATGATGAGGATGGGTTATTGGGGAAGATCTTGAGAGAATCCTATTTGTACACTATTAATTACAGTGATGTTTAGGATTATTTTTATAACATTGTGGAATTACATATATTTGTTCATCCTTTATATTAATGACTATAACCTGGTTGCAGGCTCCAATTCCAGATATAAATTGACAATCTGCTTTATTAAAAATAATTTATACCTTATTTGAAATTCCAGGGCAACCTAGAGTTAAAGTTCTATTAGGAGACATTATACAGTAAAATCAATTGTAGCACATTTCTGCTGCATATATATCCAGAGGCCTGTACTTGCTTCTGCTTGTCTTTTCAGTCCTTTACCAAGGTAAGAGCAGAGCTCATCTACCCTGTTTGGAACTGTGAGCCACAATCAAAAGTAGGGTAAAGAAAGTACAATTTAGAATCTTTCTCTTAATGTGCATCTGAGAAAATGCTCATTTGTTAGTGTGAATGATGTAACTCCTGGCTTGTGACGTGTTTATCATAATTCTGTTATATGCATCCTAAATAACAGTCTCACCCTTCATGGTAGAATATTATAAGTTCTTTCTCCCAGTTAGAAAAGAATGATTGTCTAAATCAATGAGAAATTTGTTTTGAACAGTATATCAATATTCTTCTTGAAAATTGTTCATTGTTTAGCATTGGGCTAATATTTTTGTCATTATACAACCTCCCTACTTGACAAATTTGTCTAACCTAAAAGAATGAGCAGCACTCTGAACAAAAATGCTAGATAAAGTTGACTCGTCAAAGTTACCTGTTTGGGACTATATCTGTACAGACTAAAGAGGTTCTATTGTAAATTCATGAATGTCCATTTAGGCAGAGATTGCAACCCTTGACTGTGAACTCTTTTGAGTAAGTAGAAAATCTAGGCCTATAGGCTGAAATGATCTATGTTAGAGAATGTAGGAACTACCTCTATTATGAGTTATGATAGCTTAATATTACTTTTCTATTTGCTTTGGAAGTTCCAATAAATGGTAGGATAAAAAATTGGCTTACATAATTTTGGAGGAATGTTAATTGGTTTTATCTGCTAGTTTGGAATAACTTGAATGTTTGCCTGCATAGAGTTACATGTGAAAACATTTGTTTTAGTAGGATACAATCTTTCCTCACTGGTCAGCGTATAATTCATTTCATAACAGTTAAACAGTAATGAAGCACAATTTTTTCCTTACAACCTCAAAACAATTTTTGCTTTTAAATTGTGAGATCTACTCATTGTTTTCATCATGCACACTTACCAATACACAGTTTTCAAGCCATGAAAGGGCTTCTCCTTCATGCATCTGGCTGAAGTTTTTCTTGTTTGCCTGCTTGGAATTGCATATGAAAACATCTGTGTCAGTAGATCCGTAAGTAATTCATTTTATAACAGAGAGTATTGGGGTACAATTTTTTCTTTCCAACCTCAAACAATTTTTGATCTTTTAAATTGTGAGATCTACCATGTTGTATTCATCATGCACACTTAGCAATACACATGCACACTTAGATCTACCTGTTGTATTCATCATGCACACTTAGCAAGATCTACCTGTTGTATTCATCATGCACACTTAGCAATACAGATTTTTCAGTCTTAAATCTATAGGAAGCTGTGGAAGGGCTTCTCCTTCATGCTTTTGGCTGAAGTTCACTATGTTACATTGGCACTCTACATTTGCGCTGTGCTATTTAAAATTTATATAAAAAAAAGTATGATTGTAATCTCCAAAATGCAGAGGAAAATGAATCCCACGGAAGAATAACCAAAGAATCATTGAAAACGTGCAATACCAGGAAGCCTATGATAGACAAATGCCCCCAAAAGCTATCCCCAAAACTACAATTCCCATGCAAATTGTTTCCAAATTGATTTGATTTTAAGATGATCAAGCAGTTAACATTATCTTTCACACGGTTGATTGCCCAAGCTCACAACATAGGTGTATAGGATAATTAATGTTCTAGTCTTAGATGAAAAATGGTCTAGTCTTTGCTTCTCATTGGTCTCTTGTTTCTTTGATGCACCCTGTCTACTCATGTATGGAAGTGTTCTCTACTTCAGATATCTTCTCTTTTCCCTTTATGACAACAATCCATGGTATTGTCAAATCACTATTTTTTTTTAATCTGTCATGGTGCTCTCACTATCTGAAACTCATATTACAATTTTAATACCTTTGAATAGTTGACTGTCCTTCAGAAGATTATACAAATCTAAAATAGATGTAAAATCTTGATGAAAGAGAGGAGAGTCGGGGTATGAAATGTTAATGGCAATAAAAATGAAGGTTTCCTTCATATTCTATGTTATTTGTCAGTTTTGACAATTATTGTCAGCAGTTGTACATAGTTTAAGGCTATCTTTTCAAAGATCCATTTGTTGCATGTAGTATAGCATTGAGTTAACTTTATTTTGGCTTTTGTGGCATGTGTTTTCATTGATTAATCACAAAGGTATTGGAGTTTTAGTGAATACTGTAAACCCTTGGTTAGGGTAACAGTCAGATTTATAAGATATAGATCTCCAATGTCTAACATGTTTCCTAACCCCATATTGCATAGGAAGATGTGGAAGATATTGTATTTTATGTCTTTGATACTTGCAGTAAACCATGACAAGTTTTGACATGTGAGTTTCACAAGCAAGAAGTGACTGTCCCAAAAGGCAAAATAAAGTTAACTCAATGCTATACTATAACCGCCACAAAAAATACAGTCTCAGTGCAGAAGTTGTAATGTCTGTTTGCACCGTTGGATGTTACTGAGTTTTGGATATGTTTTAGATAACCAAGTTTTACAGGGCCTCACCAGAGCAATTGGTCTAAACTATTCGTGATCAAAATTTATGAGTGACAGAGTTAGGTACTGTCAAGGTTGGACAGTGGGTTGTAAGTTCTGATTTTAATTGTAAAAGATGATGTGATCAGAGGTTGAGGGATGTTGGTATGTGGAGTCCAGTGGTTGTGGGGAGTGGAATGACCATTGATAGGTCTTGTGAAATCATTTAGTGACCAAGAGGCTTTGGTGATCAGTCATAGGATCTTGGAGCGGATCCAAGAAGATTAAATCGGTTGGTAACAATTGAAGGAAGATGTTTGATGTGAGAAGTTTCTCACAAGCAACTTGAAGAATCAGTCCTTAGTGCATAGGACAAAGGATTTAGGCCACTCTTCTCTGCATTAAACTTACAATACATTTAATTCCCGTCATGGAAAACTTACAGGCATCAAAGCATACATAAATAGAAAACTTTCCATCAATTTATGGATCTAGAAATTTCTTTTTTTAGTATTTTTTTAAGCATAAACTAATAATCGTCTCTAATGAGCTGAGATGGAGTAATTACTTGGGCACATTGTACTCTGGATAAAGTTTCATTGTCAACTATGTAAAGTCACTCCAATGTGTTAAATATTCAACACACAAGTGCCTTCCTGATGCGGAGAGTGTTTCATATAGTTGTATTTGGGCTTTTGCAATGTCCCTTACATAAACACAACCCATATAAAAATTATGATACTCCCCTCTGTCACCTGTGAGATGAGGATGAAACAGAACAAGAAATCATTACCATAAAAAATAAGTGTCTCTAAGCTATTCTAAACCTTATGAAAGATAAAAGTCCAACCATCAACTGAACACTCAAGAAAACTTACGTAAAATCCGTATACACCCTTTCACTTTAAAATCTATATCTATCTTATGCAGGTAAAAATGCAAACATCAATTATATATTTAAGGAAGTTAAAAATGGAATAAGAAAGCTAAAATAGAATATGGGTATAGTCCCCCTATAACATAGTAATCAATGAAAGGCTAAGTTAAAATGCAAACATCAATTATAATTGAGAGAGTTAAATAGAATATTGCCACCATTGTGCTCAGTAAAGTGGATAGTAATGAAACACTACAAGTGCTTCTGGCCCGTCCAGCGAGAAAGTCTATTATTATTGTTGAGGACATTGATTGCTTGCTCAGGCACTTATTACACCGAACAAAGGACCAAAAAACTTGTTTGCAGAGTGAGCAAGGTAAAACAACGAATGGTTGAGATGGCTTCAATCGTCTTGCATGGCTATTCGATGCTGCAAACCGTTGATGCTAGAAATCCAGGTCATTCATTCTCATATAAGGAACGCCTTTGGTGTAATTAAGCATGCAGGGTTCTTCCAAAGAATATCATTGTTGTCTCGAAAGGCATGGTCAGCTATTCATGCACAAATTAAGATTTTATTTTGTTCAAAATTGACTAGAGAAAATCATCATATCATATGAGCTCGCCAATTATTTTGGATGTGCATTAAGCTCTTGATTACTGAATTTGCTATTAAAGAAGACACTTTTTCAAAGCCTTTTGTTTACCTAGCCATCAATGGTATTCAGTCTAGGACACTTGACTTGTTCCAGTCCATCAGATATTTTTTTATTTTTTATTTTGAGCAGATATTATAGCTCAAAGCTCAAGCACACATCACATAGACAAAATCTTCCAATGGAATGAAGTGCCAATTGAAGGATTAAAGGCTTACATTGAGAGTAAAATCCACTGATGAGGATATTTCATAAAATAAAGTATAGATTCCACTTCCACTATGCCATTAACAAATGGGTTGAAGAACAAGATTGTGGAACAACTAAAAAATCAACTAATTTTAAGCCAATGCAAAATTGGCCTTGAGATGATACACAATTGAGTAATGCAAATAATCCTCCATAGTTATTAATAATACAAACGATCGAGTAAAGCACTTGTCAGGTATGAAGAGGTGAGATTATTAGACCTCTTCTATTCGCAGGGTTGAAATAAATTTGCATGCGATTCAACATAACCCAATGGACACCAAGATTGCTTGGTCTCATAAAACTGAAATACATTGTATATACAGTCTACTTGACAATTTCTCTAGCACTGAGCTTTGAACTCAGGCATTGTAACGAGTCTGGGAAAGAACTTACAATCAAAGCCTTAACAACTCAGTTAAATAAATAAATAAAGTACCTTAAATAGTGATTTAAGAGGACACTTATTGAGTCTGCAAAAAGATTCATATTCTTTGAAGTTGTTGTGCAGGTAACCTTAACTATGGATGTCTCTAAAAGTAAATTCTTGAAGCTGCTTGATGAGGGCACAATGGATGTTAAGAAAATTGAATTCAAGCATGGTCAAATGTGGTTATTCAATAAAATTGAAAAAACTTCTTTCTTGAAAAGCTACCTGAAATTTTATATGAAATACAATGATCAAATACCAGCAGAGACAATTAAGAAGGACCTTGGTCTGCAAAGTGAGGCTAGATTCAAAATTAACCAAGGTGATGATTTTATCGTAGAGGCAGTGTAATCAAGTGATGAATTATATAATATTGACCCACCACGGGACAGGTGCAGCCTCAATAAAAAACTGCTAAGGAGCACCATGAAGTATTTTATAAGTTGACGAACTTGAACATTATCTATATTTTATAATTTGTATATCTGTATATCATACATGGATAGTTTTTTGTATAGAAATATTTTGTAAATCTTTATTATGAATAGCTGATCTTACATGGTCTCATATAGTCTTGAGAAACTCAATATATGTATATTTGGTTAAAGTATGTTTAATACAAAAAAATGAGTGTTGAAGGAAATTGGTGTGAGTGTAGGACGGAGATGACAATAATTGGGAACTAGTAACATGTAAGCAACCGATAACCTCATACAAGTCCCTTTTTTTATGGACTATTCAAAGCAATAAAGAAAAATGGTAAGGTAGCTGAATTATAATTAGACAAAATCTGGATCCCTTGCGGACATATGTAATGCCCATTTCAACCCCACAATGCATCAGAATGAAGAAAGGATGATCTCTTGGAAACTGAATTTATAGAGAGATACAACACACATTTTTCCCTCAATTATTTTTAGAAATGAGAACGTGTGAAAATAATCCCAAATATATAATCAAAAAGTCATTTTTTGAAAGTGCATTTCAGCTAGTACAAGCATGCAGTGCGAAGACCGAGATCACTTGAAAATTTGAAGGTGCACATTAATCAGCATAATCTGACATATAGTATATGATATCATAGAAAAACCCTAATGATATAAACAAAATAGAGGAATTGAAAAATAAATACTGAAATACTGTGAAAATATCAAGTTCTCTATAAGTAGCCTCAAAACTTTCAAGCTTTCCGTAGTTGCGAATCCGAGACTCCAGCAGGAAAGGATCTTTTATCACAAATTTATTTTTCATTGTATTCGCTATCCAAAGGTCATTGCTATTATTATGCCTTTATCTCCATGGACTTGCAAGTTATATGTATGTTATCACTGCCTTCTTGTGAAAGTCACTGTCTTCGCTATTAAAATCACTGACTTTGACATCCTTCATGGCAATGTCACAACCTATCTTCATTTTTCATTATGTGCTTTGCAATGAAAATCATGGCCTTATAAATTTTGTCCTTAATAACACTACCTTTGAAGATCTGGTTCTTCATTTTTTATTATAGAGTTGATCACTGTCCAATCAATATCAACAGTTCTCTTGAAAATCTAACACCACTAGGTGACTCCCTACGCATCATTGGATTGTCGTTTATACGTATAAAACTATCATCTTTTACAGTGACTGTTCTCATCTTCATAAACCATTGTTTCAAAGAAAAATGTATTATTTGTCCTCCATCACTTTACTAGTCACTATCTCAGTCATGAGGGTTGTCGTTTGGCACTTAGAACCTGTACTTTCATTACAGTCCCATGACTGTAATTGCTGCTACTATTGTGACTCATCATTTTGGCCATTAACACATAATTTTATCAAAATGCTAGCACTATTGTTTTCCTTTGAGGTACGAATGTTGAGGCATCCATATGATCACTATATGTATTTTTTAGCTCTACCCTTTAGGATTGTATTTGTTGTGCAGATCACTGTTCTTTTACATTGCACATCATCGATTGTAACTGCTATATTTTTCTGTTGCTGCTACCAGTGAAAATCAATATTTTGCTATTTCTCTTTCTCACAATATCTCATTCTTCCTAATATCCATGAGTGTCACTTTTTATCACTATATTGGTATAATGCATTGAATCACTATTATCAGACATTCATGAAGATCATAGTCCTATATCATATAACATTGTCCTTAATAGTCATGTTACACGTCACTACTTCTAGACATTTTTGTTGTCCTTTGAGCTCTAAAGATAAGTGATTTGATTCATTCTTGATCTTGTTGTACTGATGACTGCCTTCTCTTGACGGTCATTACCATGAAAATATAAACTTTATCCCTGTTTGAGACATGCATATTCACTTTCCTTGAAAAATGTCACTATTTTGATTCATCTAACCCATCTTTTCAAACTTTCACATCAATGTTTTTTCTTATTGCTGCTACACCCCTATCATTGTTCTTTCTTTTCCTCAACAATGACCTTACTATTAGATCTTCATGACTTAATATTACTATCTTCTTGAATATCAATTACTATCTTTCATGTTAAAATCACTATACATTACAAAAGAATAATGATTGAGACACACCACTATTATATTCTTCATGTAGTGCTAGTGTTTTGATCCATTCATCTTGGACATCTTTGCCCCTTAAGACATTGATTTTCTAAAATGAACCTATTGCTACTATGACAGAGATATACCTTTCAACTTGGTGAATAATCTTTTGAAACAATAATACATCTATGGAACTGTAGACACCTAAAAATCTTTTAGAAAATAAAGTATTTTTATTTTCTGAAAAATCTCTGATGACATCATCATTTATTAATTAATTAATTAATTTATTTTTATGTCATTAAATCCCTTTTTCTTAGTTAAAAATATTTAATTAAGAAATCCCTCCCAAAAATGTTTAAATCTTATTTAAACATTAATCCCCTATTTATTAATTATTTTAATTAATAAATTGACCAAAAATCTCTCAAAAAAATAATTAATTTATTTTTTGACCAAAACTTGGCCAATTTTCTTAAGACCACTAACCTCTTCCAAAATCTTCTAATCCCTTCTTAATTTCGATTAAAAGGCTAATCCCATCTTTTCTAACCCTAATCTCAACTCAAAATATTTAATTAAGATTAAATATTTAATTTTCATATTTATTGAAAATATTTCAATAAATTTTTCCAAACTTAAGCTTTTGGAATGAATAAATTTTTATTCCATAAAACTTAGGAGAATTCTAGACTCTTCTAGAAACTTCTCAACCCAACCTCTTCACCCATCCTAATCCTAAAATCCCCTAATCCTAATCCTAATCCCCTTTCTAATCTTGTCACATTCCATTAGCAAAAGGTTTACCAAAACTTATGCTAACCTCCTCTTAGTCATCCTCCTTAGTCAACAAAGATGGCCACCTCTTGGCCACCTCTTGGCCACCTCTTGCAAATGCATTTAAGGATGGATTTAAGCCTTCCTTATCTTTCTTACATGCATTCATTATGCATTTAAGACCTTCTTATCCCTTCCTTGCCACCTCTTGGCCTTGGGCACATTTACCAAATTGTGCACATGCCCTCAAACTTTCAACTCAATCCTCCCTTGACACTTGTCAGGACACTTGTCCTTGACTCAACCCTAACCTTAGCCCTAACTCTGACTCATCCTTTTTAACCAAGCTCTTCCCTTTTCCTATAAATACCCTCACTTCCTACGGCAAATCATTTTTCAACTCTCAAACTCAATAGCAAAGTTATAATGCCATTTTCATTCTAGCATAAGCATAAACTCATCATTTTAGATCATTTTCAAGCTTAAATCACATTTAAATTAGCTTAATTGGATTAACATAGATTCATTTCTTGTTTAATCAATCTTAGTTCATCTTCTAGCTTTGCATATTTGTGTGTTCTTGAGGCAAAATAGGTTCCTCATACATATTTTGTGTCATTTTGGGTCTTCTTGATCCTCAAATCATCCTATTTGCATGCTCCAAGTGCTTGAGTTTGCACACCCACATCCATTTATATCCAAGCATATCAAACGGTGCATGGACGCATCCGTTTTAGGCTTAAACTGAGGTGGCTTTGATTTTAGTTTGTTTACCATTAAATTTGATTTGATAATATGCTATGACGTTTGTTTGTCTTTGGCCTTCAAAACAGGTTTAGGTGCACGCTCAAATCCTAGTCTACATTCTGGCACGCCCGGTGGGACCCACTTCACGGGTTCTTTGCAAACATTCTGATGGGTTTTAGACCATTTTCAGATTTTTCAAGCTTATAGGTGGACGGAGCACTTCGATCCCTTCTTCTTCTTCTTGTCTATATTCTTCTTCCTCTTCTTGTCTATATTCTTCTTCTATTCCGTCTCCTTCTTCTTCTTCTTCTAGCAAGGAGGTCATGGCCATTTTTTTTCAAAAATAATAATAAAATCCATAAGGAAGCAAAATCATACACACCTTATTTTAGTGCTTAAAATGAACCCCCAAATCATTCTTGAATGCATTAAGGACTAAAATTTGCAAAATTTGTTCTAACAAAAAAAATAAAAAAATTAATCAAGACATTTGCATCCTTGCAACATCAAGGATTTTTAACAATGCATTCATGCAAAGTAGGAATGATCATATCTTTTTGGGCATAAAAAGAACATCAAATCTGCATTCAAACGAGTCAAAACAAAATCTTGAATGAAGCTAAAAGGAAGAACTTAGGTCCTAAAGCGTCATTTTCCATTTGAAAAGCAAACACAATCTTGAATGCCTTAAAGATCAAAACAAAGCTTTTTTAAAAAGTTCTTAATCAACACGCACACTCAATCTTGAATGCCCAAGTCAAAAAATTTGCAAACGCTCGATTTACTTTTTGGAGAAAGGAACAAATCAAAATCTAATCACGAGTGTCTTCATTTCAAAGTTCAAACATCACTTAATCAAATTTGGGAAAATGAACAAAATCTGCTTGATGTGCATGTAGGAGTTTTTCAATTCTTGCATAATCCTTGTTAGAGTAAACAACGTGGAACATTTGAACTTGGACAAGTTCACCTGTTCTACTTTTAGCGAGGCCTGTCCAAGGAGAAGCGCTTCCTCCTTGGAGAACGACCTCAAACCGGTATCCCCTCCGGCCGGTATACAAATAAGTGAAGTCCAAAAGAATCACTTATATCTCCTAATCGCCGGGCGTTCGTGCCAAACACGTGTCTGGGGATGGTAAACATTCCTCTCCCCCAGCATTATTGGCAAGGCTCTTAAGTGAGTCACGGATGATCAGCAAAATCGGGTATGGAGACACCACGGAACTATTAAAAACCTGATAAAATAGAGGCTACCCTATCTACATCCGAAAGTATCAAAATCCTTGTGCAAGGACCGATTCCAAGGGGTTTACCGGGTCGCCTCAAGATTACTCACCATTTGTATTCCCTTCTGGGAGATACCAAGCTGTGAGCAAGCGATTTTGATACTCACCTTCCTTAGGTAGATCTGTTTGAAGTGCTTGATAGTCAAAGACTCCGTGAAAACACTTGTTGAAACATACACTTTCAAAGCTTTGTCAGAGTCAGTTGTCTTTGTTTGTATCCCGCAGGGTTGCTTTGTCCCTTGCGGAGATTGCTTTGACTTTAACTTTTGCCATTGGAAACCTTTGCCTCAAAATCAGAAGCCTCTTTTCCAAAGTAATGCCCAGCAAGAGCAAACATCCTAAAGCGAAGTTGCTCAAATCCCAAGCCTATCAAGAGCGAAAAGTTGCCAAGAAGAACACCAAGACCTATCAATCCATTATCCAAGCAACCCAAGCAGAGGAAAAATCCCAAGCCAGACTTGAGAACATTGCCCATAACGCCCGCATCAAACAGTTCGCCTTCCGTTTCCGAGTTAACCATCACTTTGTCAACCTTGAGCCAGAAGATTAGCCAAATCCTTGTTCATGTCTTGTTCCATCTTCAGATCTTGAAATCTTGTCTCAAACAGCCTTGCATCTTAGTTTCATTCTAGCTTTCATCTTTGCATCATTAATCAAAACCTTAGTTGCATTTGCATTCATCCTCCTACCAGCATTTTAGAATCAGTCCTTGTCATTTGCACTTGCATCATCCTTCTAGAGCATTGTCCCTTCACCCTTCAAAACTTTTTCCACCAGCATTCCCCCCATCAGCTTTCCATATCTTTCCAGCAGATCCATCATCTTTTGTTCCAAATCTAGAGATCCACCAACACTTAGTGTTCTACCTTTTGAGTTGTTCCTATCCTATATCCAAGATCAGAGACCATCATCCTCTTTTTTGACACAATGTGTTGTCATAAAGAAATCAAACCTTGTCCTTGCATAGCCATCATCTCGAGCAAGAGATTGGAGTGCATTGATAAGAAACTTGTTGACCGAAGATCATCAGTCTATCTTAGGTTGACCCCATCATATCTCTGATCCTCCATTTGGAAAAAATAACAACTCATTGTTGACACTTAGTAATCTTCCACCAGCATCCCACCAATCCTCCACCTAATCTTGACCCAAATCAGAGCATCCCACCAATCCTCCATCATCACCAAGCTTTTTTACCAATTTGCCACCATGCCTGTTGAGACCAGATCTCGGAAAAGAAGAAGCATGAATCCTTATCCACCAACAACCTCATCCGATCCCAACCTTTTCACCAACGCCATGATGACCTACAATCCCCAGATCCAAGCCAGTAACCCATGTGAAGATCCAAACATCCCTTCATCCCCGTTGGCAATCCAAGCATTTGCAAGTCCTCCAGAAAGCCCACCAGTGACCAATGCCCTTGTACCGCAACATCAGCAAAGCACGTTTGCCCACTATCTGCCAGAAAGTACCTCCATCCCACCATCTCTCTATCCACGCATCCCCATCAAAACAATCCAAGTTCCAGCACAAGCATATTCTCCGTTTGTCCAATCATTCCTCGATCCTATCATGCAAACACCCCAAGGGCTTTCCACCATTCCCCTTTTCTTGCAAGGAAGCCTCGCCAGTCCCGCAACACAAGCTGCACCACCATCCGCTCCATCTCCTACCCCTTTTGCTTCATCATCTGCTATGGCTGCCCAAGCCCAAATCCAAACCCAAAGTCAGCTTCCACCTCTCACACAAGCTTTTACACCGCCGCCATCCGCAAGTCAAGCAACGCCTTTCACCATCAAAGGAGCACCGTCACCCTTCACCCCCCAAGCACCCGTACCTTCTTCTTTGGGGTTAGCGCAATCGCTTCCCATTCCAACCTCATCTTTCTCTTGGGTGTTTCCTTCATTTTCCTCCTCACAAGCATCCGCTCAACCACAACCTCAACAAGCTCATTTCTCTCAAACATCATTCGTGTCCCAAGCTCCTGTTGCTCCTACCATTCCATCATTCGTTGCAGTGCACCCTAACACAAGCTCTCAGTGGGGCCTTACACAAGAAGAAATGAAGGCATGGGGGATCCCATCTCAATCCCCTACATCTATGGTTGCAAGTCAACAAACCACTTTCGCCCAAGCAGCACAACAGCAACTACCCCAACCACCGCCGGCTTCAAGCTATTCGTCCCAAATCCCAAATACTTTCCAGCAAGTTCCACCACCTCAATAGCCAACTTTCTCCAGCTATCTTACCCCATCACCCTTTACTTCTAGCTTCCCCACATCTGTTCCACCTCTAAGTAACGCAGGCATGCACCCAGCTTATATCAGCCAAACCCAAAGCCAACCTCAGCAACTACCACCATCATAATCGCAAGCAGCATCATTCCAACAGCCTCCCCCACAGCAACCACATGTCCCCTTTCAGCAAACAACCATCATTCCTCAACAACAGCAAGTCCCTTGCTATCAGCCTCAGCAACAAAACCCTATCATCCCCCAGCAACAACAAGTTCCCACCCATCAGTTACAACAGCAAGTTCCAAATGTCCAATATCAGCAAGCAGTACCACAACAACCGCCAGTTCAACAACAGCAAGCAGCCCAACAACATCAAGCGGTTCCATATCATTTACCACAATATCCCCCTATGCCACACCAGCAATATCCCCAGCAACCATTGCCCCAAAATCAGTTCCAACCCATTTATCCACAGCAAGCGCCATATCCAGTTCCACAGCTTCCATCACAAGCAGAAGTCCCAGTTCCCTCGCCACTCAATGCTGAGTGGGAAGCAATGAAAAATGCTCTAAAGGAGCTACAAAGCGGAACAGAGAATAAAACATACAAGTTCGAAGAGGTGTGCTCATATCCCTTCGATCGGTCCATAGCAACTATCCCTTTCCCCAAGCATTTTGAGATGCCCAAGTTTGACAAGTATCGGGGGAAAGGAGATCCAGTAAATCATATCAAAGAGTTCTACATGGCATGCCAAGAAGTGGCTTACAGTGATAACTATCTCCTGCGCCTGTTTCCCAAGAGCTTGGGAGGAACTGCTGTTGAGTGGTTTTACAAAATACCACATGGGACAATAAAAATCTTTGCTGAACTCTCTGAGAAGTTCATCACACACTATGCCCATAATGTGGAGAATGAGTTGTCCTTGCTAGACCTATGCAACTCAAAGCAAAAAGACGGAGAAAGCCTTGCAGAATACTTGCAAAGATGGCAGAATCTTACAACCAGGTTATCATATCAGCCGCCAGAGAAGCATCTAACAAAGATCTTCATTGATAACCTGCATCCAAAGCTATCCCATCACATGCGAATGAACTGTCTCCAGACATACCAAGACATCAAGAGCAAAGACATAGGCATCGAGAAAGCTCTCCTAGACGAAGGCACTATTCGTCACTTCAAGGATGATTCCAAGAACAAACCCAACAATGATAAATCCCGTTACTGGAATCGTAACAATAATGTTGTTATAGATGGAGCCACTGACACTAAGAATGTACAATTCATTGTGGCTAGTCCTACACCAGCTCAAACATACCAACCGCCACAAGCGCCCATCTATCAGCAACCACCAGCTCCCGCATATCAAACACCTATTTATCAGCAGCCTCCTCAAGCTCATCAGCCACCTGTGCAACAGTATCAGCAGCAATACCAACAGCAACAGCCAGCACGTCAAGGCAATCCTGTTAACACAGTTAACGTTGCCCCAAGGCAGAACAAGCCCAACAATCAGAACAATCCAAAGAGGACTTTCACACCTTTGGGTGAGCCTCTGGATCAGATCTTTTATCGGCTAGCTAAAGCAAATATGATCACATATCCGCCCATCCCACAGAAGGATGACAACGCACCAAAGTCTGATTGGTATAAAGAAAATGAATACTGTGATTACCATCGTGTGAAGGGGCACACAACATTGAAGTGCATGCGGCTTAAGAACTACATCCAGGATCTCATTGATTGCAAGGAGATCCAGGTCGATGCACTAGCTCAAGCTTCACCCAACGCCAGTTTGCAAATATATCAAAATGTGTTCCCTCAACACGATGCCGGGAAGAATCAAGCCAGCGCCAATCAGCCCCAAAATCGTGGCAAAGGCAAGCAAGAAGATCACACAGCGGCCTACATCAACTATGACAAGTATGTCGGATGCATAACTCAAGTTGAGCCCATCCAAGATGAGCCCACCATCAATACCATCCACGTCAGAGGGCCGGATCGATAATGTGCTGCAACTACCCGCAATGGTAGGATAACTGTTGCCGGTGCTCTTCCGAGATCAGCTGCGCCTCCAAGGCCAACGTCTACTGCATCCACAGCACAGTCTAACACCAGGCCAGCATCAAATGCATGCGCAACACAGCATAATGCACCAAGTGCACAATACAATATCATAGAGCATCTTGGGAACATGCCAGCCCAAATATCTATCTTGGATTTGCTCCGCACATCACCCATCCATCAGGAGATCCTGGACAAAGCTCTAAAAGAAGGCCATGTCCCCACGGACATTAACACAACTCAGTTTGAAACTCTTGTGGGACACCTATTAGCAGCATGTGCCTTATCCTTCAAAGAATCTGATATACCAGATGTCGCTCCTGACCATACTCTCCCTCTCCGCATTGCCGTCATGGTCAGAGACTTTGCCATCAAACAGGTTTTAATAGATAATGGCTCAGCCCTCAACTTGTGCACATTAAAATTCATCAAGAAGATCGGGTTCACGGAGGCCGACATACAACATGAGATGATCACCATCAAAGCATATGATAACTTGGAGCGTACCTCTGAAGGTACTATCACCTTGCCTATCCAGCTAGGCCCAGCAACGCAAGATACTGTCTACCACGTTGTTGATCTCGACCTACCATTTAATATTCTTCTCGGCCGCCCATGGATCCATTCCATTAGGGTTGTACCATCTACTTACCATCAGTGCATCAAGTTTCCACATCAAGGCACTGAGGTTACCATCCACGCTGATCCTAACCCCTTCGCATACTGCCGTGCGATGGAAGCATCTTTCCCTCATTCTACTCATTGTCCTGGAACCGATATTGGTACTTCTATTGCTAGTTCATCCCGATCCCATCGCGATCCAGAGACCATCCTCTCTTCCACCTTATCATCTGTTAAGATCAACAACCAGGGTTGTGGCGAATACAGCCTCAGTGATGCATTTGTTGTAGGGGCTCTTCCACGTAATCCACATACTCAAGGGCGCCCAAGTTGTCAAAACAAGCCTGTTGAGGAACATTATAAGCTCAAGCAAATCAGAAACATGACTTTTGAGTCTCATGGTACCATCAACAGCAAAGAAATGGATCCAGATATTAACAAATGGTTATACAAAGATCCCCCATCACGTGACACACAACTTCTTGAGTACTTCAAAGAGAAATATCCAATCCCCTACAAAAATGTCACAGAACACTATAACTATCAAGGTGGTGGTCTAGGACCACAAGAGGACGGAAATTTGTTTCCTATCATACCATCCCAAAATCTAGAATAGCAAGGACTTGGCTTTAATACCTCTCGCCTGCTTGAACAAGAGCCCAATACCACAACTGCGGACACTAACATGACCAACGTGAACTTTTTGAATAGCCGGGATGACCTCGTGGAAATCGAAGACATCCCCGAAGAGAAAGACATCCGATCCTACGACGATATCTTTGCCGACGACACCCTCCTGGGGACTTCTATTCTCCAACAACTCTCCATTAACCTCATAGATCTTCCCCTCACAAACCCCGACCTCATA
This sequence comes from Chamaecyparis obtusa, assembly GCA_027943335.1. Lineage (NCBI taxonomy): Eukaryota > Viridiplantae > Streptophyta > Pinopsida > Cupressales > Cupressaceae > Chamaecyparis > Chamaecyparis obtusa. The sequence continues at coordinate 853,517 of BSBK01000090.1, forward strand.
GATTGGGACCAACCAAGCATCGCACACATCGACGAGTTCCAAAGCGCACAAGCACTCCTAGAATTCATGGGGGCATCAGGTCCAGCAAGCAATCAGGATCCAACATCAACCTCTGTCTATCAGCTTCACCCAGAAGGATATTTTGGGGAAGAGGCAAGCTTTAGTCGCAAAAATGAAATAGCAAAAGAACATCATGAGTCTTTATATGAAAACCCCCTTGGGGCACATTCTGATTCCAAAATAGTAAAAATAAAGGGCGTATCTTCTAGTGAAAACCTGACAATTCAGGCGCTAGAAGATGAAGCCTTGCCTCTTCCTCCTATCCAAGATTATAGACCAGAGCAATCTCCAATCATCATAGAGGAAACCAAGTCAATCAACTTGGGAACAGAAGAATGTCCAAGGATCACCTACATTGCAGTCAACCTAACAGAAGGAGAAGAAATCGCTCTCAGTGCCTTGCTCAAGGAATCCATTATCAACTTTGCATGGTCATACGCCCATATGCCTGGGCTTGATCCAAACCTTGTTGTTCATCACCTATCAGTAGATCCAAATGTCAAGCCAGTGAAGCAGAAGCTAAGGAAAATGCATCCAAAGGTAGCATTGCTCGTCAAAGCAGAGCTTGAGAAGCTCCTCCAAGCTAAGATCATCAGAGCAATAGATTATTCAGAGTGGATCTCTAACATGGTGCCAGTCACAAAGCCTTCTGGCGACATTAGAATCTGTCTTGATTTTAGGGACTTGAACAAGGCACGTCTTAAAGATGATTTCCCGCTACCTAACATAGACATGATCGTAGACCTTACAGCGGGTCACGAAATGCTATCACTCATGGATGGATTTTCAGGCTACAATCAGATTCATATAGCAGAAGCAGATCAACATAAAACAACATTCACAACCCCATGGGGTACCTTCTGCTACAACATGATGCCATTTGGGCTAAAGAATGCAGGGGCCACATATTAGAGAGCAATGACAGCAATCTTCCATGACATGATCCACAAGATCCTTGAGGACTATGTGGATGATATCCTTGCGAAATCCAAAACAAGAGATGAGCACCTCAACATCCTAGAGCGTGTATTTGATCGTCTGAATCATTATGGCTTAAAGTTAAATCCTAAGAAATGTGTCTTTGGCATAACATCTGGCAAGCTTCTAGGCTTCATCGTCTCTAGACGAGGCATAGAGATCAATCCTAAAAAGGTAAAAGCAATAACAGAGATGCCTCCACCAAGAAATCTCAAACAGCTCAGAAGCCTACAGGGCAAGCTTCAATCAGTTCGGCGGTTCATCTCGCAACTAGCAGACAAGTGCCAACCCTTCTCACATCTCTTATGCAAAGACACCAACTTCAAGTGGGATCCCATATGTCAAAGAAGCTTTGATAAGCTCAAGGAGTATCTAGCTAACACTCCAATCCTAGTACCACCAATTCCAGGATGCCCACTCATCCTTTACATCTCAACAACAGCTACAACACTAGGGGCACTCCTAGCACAGCATGATGATGAAAATAGAGAACGAGCTGTCTACTACATCAGTCGCACTCTTATGGGCTATGAGCTTAACTATTCACCCATGGAGAAAGCATGCCTAGCAGTGGTCTTTGCCACTCAAAAACTTAGACATTACATGCTTAGCCACACAATCAAGCTCATATCAAAGGTGGATCCTCTTAAGTATCTATTATCAAAGACAACCCTCATAGGCCGTATGGCAAAATGGGTCATGTTACTCAGTGAATTTGACATTCAGTATATAGATCGCAAAGTAATCAAAGGGCAAGTCATTGCCGATCAGCTAGCAGAAGCACCACTGGTGGATGCCTATCCACTAATCATGGAATTCCCCGATGAACACTTATGCATGATTGAAGAGCAGCCCATGTGGAAACTATACTTTGATGGTTCCAACACATCCCATAGCTCTGGCGCAGGAATCCTATTCGTCACACCTCAAGGTGACTATATTCCAAAATCATTCAAGTTGGGATTCCCCTGTACCAATAACATTGCAGAATATGAGGCACTCATCTCAGGTCTCAGAACAACTATCCAATGGAACATCACAGAACTACAAGTCCTTGGAGATTCACAGCTCATTATCAAGCAAGTCCTTGATGAGTATCAGATAAAAGACGACAAATTGCTACCCTACAAGCAACTGGTCGATAAACTGAAAGAGCATTTCCTACATCTACAATTCAATCAGATCCCAAGGCTTCAAAACAAAGCAGCAGATGCAATGGCAACCATCGGATCCTTATTGGAAATCCCACGTGACGCAACACAATATGAATTTCTAGTCGAGCAGCTACACTTGCCAGCTTATGAGAACACCGATGCAAACATGGTGTGTGTCTTGGTTGGTCCCCAATCCCCATGGTACCATGACATCCATGCATATCTAAAAAATGGTATCATATCTCCCCATCTCACCAATAACCAACGCCAAAACCTTATTCGCAGAGCTTCCCGCTACACTCTTGTAGCCAACACCCTATATCGTCGCGGGTATCATAATGTCCTATCTAGATGTTTAGACTCAAACGAGGCTGTCCTGGCCTTACAAGAAGTTCACGCTGGAATTTGCGGTGCCCACACGAGTGGCATGGTTCTAGCAAAGCAGCTGCTTAGAGTTGGATATTATTGGCCAACAATGGAACATGATGCGTGTGAATTTGTCAAGAAATGTCTCCCATGTCAACAACATGCCAATTTGATACATGCACCAGCACAGGATCTACAGCCTATTGCACCACCGTGGCCTTTTTCATGTTGAGGCCTCGACCTCGTTGGCTTGATCACCCCCCTCTCTTCGGATGGACACAAGTATATCATAACAGCTACAGAGTACTTTACCAAATGGGTTGAAGCGATTTCGCTCACCCTAACCACTGGCATCCAAATATCCAAGTTCATCCTTTACCACATCATTTGCCGCTTCGGCATACCATCTACCATTTTCACAGACCATGGCACACCTTTTGAAAACCAGCATGTGGATGATCTATGTGCCAGACTCCACATCCATCACCGTTTCTCCAGTCCATATTTCCCTCAAGGAAATGGCCAAGCTGAGGCAACTAACAAAACTATCTTGAAAATCCTCAAGAAGGTTGTCAATGATTCTGGTCGTGACTGGCACCTCCAAATCAATCCCGCCCTTTGGGCCTACCGCACTTCTTATCGCACTCCCACAGGCACCACCCCATACTCTCTTGTATATGGTGCTGAAGCCGTTTTACCAATCGAGGTTGAGCTCCCATCCTTGCGCATCTCCATGAAGAACTATACAACTGATGAAGACTATCGTGTGACCCGGCTCACACAGCTAGATCTGCTAGATGAAAAGAGACAACAAGCTTACGATCACCTGGTGGCATACCAAAATCGACTCAAAAGGAGTTATAACAAAAAGGTCCATCCTAGACAATTCTAGGTCGGTGACATGGTCCTTAAAGAAAATCAGAAGGTCCTAGCAAATAGAGAAAAAAAAGGCAAGTTTGAGCCTACTTGGTTGGGCCCCTATGTTGTCACCGCATCCTTCAGCTCGGGAGCCTATCAGCTATCAACACCAGAAGGTGAGCCCTTGAATGATCCTATCAACATCATCCATCTGAAGAGGTTCTATGCCTGAACCTGATCCTGCATATATCAGAAAATCCAAAAACATTCAAAAAAGCAAAAAAAGCAAAAAAAAAGCAAAAAAGCAAAAAAGAAAAGAGAAAGAGAAAATAATCGTCCAAACGGTGAAAACTTGGCAATTCAAGCGCCTTGGACAAGTATGTTGGTGAAAACCTGGTAAATAGGCGCCAACATAGTAAACTGGGCTATTTATCTATTCAGTTGTCCTTTCAGCTACCGTCCTCTTCCTCCATCCATAACAGATCTCCCAGCAGTTCCATCTCTCCTATCCTCCAAGCATTCGGCTTCCATTTTCCTCCAACCCATCTGCAATCCATATCCTATTCCAAAGCTTTGTACCATATCTTGTACCATATCCCTTTCCCTTTCCTGTACAGCGCTTTCCTCCCTGTATTTATCCTTCTTGTCTCCGTCCTAGTGAGAGTCCCGCCGAGTGTGATCTTCCTATCCCCAATCCTGAGCTTCTATACATATCCCTTGTGCATATCGTTCCTCCTTGTTGTACATAACCTTTGTCCGTCCTGCAGCAGCATTTGATCAAATATCTTGTCCCATCCCCAGCCTCAGAAAATTTATAGTCCCACTCAGGCCTTGTGCTTCAGCAACATCAATTGACGACTTATCCTTGCTCATCCTGATTATTCCTTGAACTTCAGCTTTTTGCCAGCGAACAACTACACTTATTCTCTCACCAACCCATGGGTCCTTGAGGATATATCATTCCTCCTGTCTGACCTAATCTTCCATCCTGGTCCTTGAGGATATATCGTTCCTCCTGTCCGACCAATCTTCCCACCATCAATCAAACCTAATCTCTCTCCTTGGCAAAGGATGTCTTTTTGGAGTTATCATTTTGATCTTGGATTTTTTGTCCTTTGGGTCTTGTTAATCTTTTTGGCTTCTCTTTATCCCACCAGGGTCACCACGATTCTTTATATCACGGTGTGCTGCGTGTGCGGATAATCTGGGGCAAGGTCTTTTGATCTTTCGCTTCTGCCTATGAGTCAGTTGTGTGTTTGTGGTTCCTTCAGCATCGGATCCGCCATGTCGCCTCTGCGCTTCATGTGTGATGTTGGGGCAACCCTGTGTGTTTGTTTAGCGTTAGTCCTCGTCAGTCCTCTGTAGCGTTGTTGACAGGCCTCGTGATCCCAGTATCTTTGGCAGGTCTCTAACATAGCTATATTAAATCTAGGTTGTGCACTCCCGTTTGCACTTGGAGCTATCTGGTCCCTTGCATTTATCATATAGATTAATCTTGCATCTTTACATATAGCTGCATCTTGCATCTTGCATTTCCATCTCATCTTGCATTCACCCATCTTTGCTCTTGGAAGCTTGGTAATTTATCTCCCCTGCTTCCTCAGTCGTTCCTTCTCTGTTTCCTTTCGAGAAAATTCCACAATGTTTACTCCTTGCGTTATTTTCTCGAGGGGGCACAATCCCTTATTCCTCTAAATTCTAGCCTGGGGCATCTTATTTTCTTGTCTTTGAAGCCATGCCACTTGCGGCATCGCATCAAAGAGGGGCAAAATGTAGACACCTAAAAATCCTTTAGAAAATAAAGTATTTTTATTTTCTGAAAAATCCCTGATGACATCATCATTTATTAATTAATTAATTATTTTATTTTTATGTCATTAAATCCCTTTTTCTTAATTAAAAATATTTAATTAAGAAATCCCTCCCAAAAATGTTTAAATCTTATTTAAACATTAATCCCCTATTTATTAATTATTTTAATTAATAAATTGACCAAAAATCCCCCAAAAAAATAATTAATTTATTTTTTGACCAAAACTTGGCCAATTTTCTTAAGACCACTAACCTCTTCCAAAATCTTCTAATCCCTTCTTAATTTCGATTAAAAGGCTAATCCCATCTTTTCTAACCCTAATCTCAACTCAAAATATTTAATTAAGATTAAATATTTAATTTTCATATTTATTGAAAATATTTCAATAAATTTTCCCAAACTTAAGCTTTTGGAATGAATAAATTTTTATTTCATAAAACCTAGGAGAATTCTAGACTCTTCTAGAAACTTCTCAACCCAACCTCTTCACCCATCCTAATCCTAAAATCCCCTAATCCTAATCCTAATCCCCTTTCTAATCTTGTCACATTCCATTAGCAAAAGGTTTACCAAAACTTATGCTAACCTCCTCTTAGTCATCCTCCTTAGTCAACAAAGATGGCCACCTCTTGCAAATGCATTTAAGGATGCATTTAAGCCTTCCTTATCTTTCTTACATGCATTCATTATGCATTTAAGACCTTCTTATCCCTTCCTTGCCACCTCTTGGCCTTGGGCACATTTACCAAATTGTGCACATGCTCTCAAACTTTCAACTCAATCCTCCCTTGACACTTGTCAGGACACTTGTCCTTGACTCAACCCTAACCTTAGCCCTAACTCTGACTCATCCTTTTTAACCAAGCCCTTCCCTTTTCCTATAAATACCCTCACTTCCTAAGGCAAATCATCTTTCAACTCTCAAACTCAATAGCAAAGTTATAATGCCATTTTCATTCTAGCATAAGCATAAACTCATCATTTTAGATCATTTTCAAGCTTAAATCACATTTAAATTAGCTTAATTGGATTAACATAGATTCATTTCTTGTTTAATCAATCTTAGTTCATCTTTTAGCTTTGCATATTTGTGTGTTCTTGAGGCCTTCGAGGCAAAATAGGTTCCTCATACCTATTTTGTGTCATTTTGGGTCTTCTTGATCCTCAAATCATCCTATTTGCATGCTCCAAGTGCTTGAGTTTGCACACCCACATCCATTTATATCCAAGCATATCAAACGGTGCATGGGCGCATCCGTTTTAGGCTTAAACTGAGGTGGCTTTGATTTTAGTTTGTTTACCATTAAATTTGATTTGATAATATGCTATGACGTTTGTTTGTCTTTGGCCTTCAAAATAGGTTTAGGTGCACGCTCAAATCCTAGTCTACAGGAACAATGTTGGTAATCTTGAGAAGTTGGAATTTTGTTAGGTATAATTGGAAATGTTCTGGTATACATGTATGCAAAATGTAGAAGCATAGACAAGGCATGTGGACTATTTGAATGCCTCAAAGAGATGTCATCCCACAGAATGCAATAATGTAGGATATGTAGACAATGGATTTGTTGAAAAATATTTAAAAACTTTCAAGCAAACACAATTGGCAGGTGTAAAGACATATCTTTTGGCAACATCCTCCTTGCCTGTGATAAAATTAGAGCTTTGGAATAGGCTATTTAAATCTATCAAAGCATAATAGAAAGATAGTGTATTTCATATATTATAGTTGGAAATGCTCTAGTAGACATGCATGCAAAATGTGGAGTCATAGACAAAGCTCCTGGATTGCTTCACAGAAAGCCTCAAAGAGATGTCATCTCATGGAATGTATTGATTTCAGGATATGCACAAAATTGATTTCGTAAGTAAGCACTCAAAATAGTTGAATTAATGATGCACTCTAGAACTAGTCCTAACATTGTAAGCTTTGTGAATGTTCTAGGTACATGTAGCAATACGAGTTTATTGGTGGATGAGAGCCGTAAGTACTTCAACCACATTGGTAACTTTAGTGCACTACACCTAGAGGTGATCATTATGTGGGTATGATGACCTTCCTGCTGACCCAACAACAATGATATGAAAATCCCATCCAAATGAGGAAATAATACATCACTGTGAAATGAAAAGAGCTGCAGGAACTTTGCTACTAAAGACTTGACAGAAGGACATTCCATGAAGTAGAGTTAAAGCATGATAGTGCCAATATTGAAAGATCATCCATTTGTTTCTGAATTCCTTGATGTTAAAGGTACTAAGAGAAATGTTTTGTTCATTGATCATAACAACCTTGAAGATCCTTCTCAGTTTAGAAGTAGATCTAATGCTATGGAAGCTGACATGGTGGTTCAATTTTGCATTTACTTAACCAACTTTTGGGGTGACAAGCCACCAGATGTTACTATTTTGACCATGTACAGAGCTCAAACAGATCTTATCAGAAGAAAAATAGGCATCTCATGCCCTTTTCAAAGAATAAAATATCACACAAATGCATCTAACAAGTGGGTACCTATAATAACACAGGTGAACTTGATCGATATCTACCAAAAGTAAGAAGCGTGGATAAATTCTAGTGAGAAGAGAGCATTTAAATAACAAAATGAATAAAATCTTCAGAGCATTTACAAAGTTATCAAAATCAAAATCAAAGTACCTCGGGCCTCAAGGTCCAATATGTCAACATAAACCCTCAATAAGAATATATATATATATATATATATATATATATATATATATATATATATATATATATATAAACAAAATCAGAGCATTTAAAAAGTTTTCATACCAAAACAAAACACAAAATCCTAGTGAATATTAGGGCCACCTGAAATATCAAGCCCCTAGCTCCAGTATGTCGACAAAAACTATCATTAAGAAAATACAGATCTTTTCTCAAAACTGGGAAGATGAAATTTAAAAAACCACAGGCAAAGCCACCCACCCTCTATTGATTTTTGCAGAGCAAAGATTTCTATTATAGAATAGTGCGTGCATAGAAGAGAGATTACCTTTTGCACGGCCCATCCTATCTATGTTCTTTCCCTCTCAATCCACCGCTCTCCAATATTCGTAAAACCTGCCAACCCAAATAAAAATTATCAAAAACATGTCAAATATTCACTTCCCCCCATCCCTCTACCTTTGCCGCCAATTGAAAAATTAGCATTTCTTTTGTCTTAATTTTTAATTTAAGACAATTCAAATATTATTTATTTTTTATATAAAATAATTAAAATAGTAATTTAAGTGTTGAAGACAAATTATTAATTTTGTCTCAAAGAAATCTCTTAAATTACCCTCTTGTGTAGTAGTGATTGAGCGCATTTGATAAATGTATCTAAATAATATAACAGATAATTAAATTCAAACTTTTAGCGATAACACATGAATAGCCATGCTTGGCACATTCTGACCATGAATAATCTTTTGGTTGGCTCGACCTTGCTTGAAAATTAAACATATGTATCAACAATATTTGAATAATGGCATAACTACTAAAGTTCACCTTGGGATACAAACATAATAATGAAACATCTAAAAATTATAGAGCACATAGAATAGTTAATGTGAAATGCAACAATAAGTCTATTGGTGAACAAAATATTAGAGCACACAGAATAATGTTTGCATAATAAGTCTATAGGCGAACACACATTATTGCTAAAATGCAACTTCTAAGAATATAAGTATATGATATTATCAAATGTTAATGTGTAAAGGAGTATTAATCATTCATTTAGTCATTTTTATTATTAGGGTGACTAATTATTTAGTCATTTTACCCGATGACCAAATTGGTCATTTATTTAGTCATTTATTTGGTCATTTATTTAGTCATTTTAGTTGTGATTTTACCTGATGACCAAATTGGTCATTTATATTTGTGAATTGCAAAAAATGGGTAGAACATGATCAATTTTAGTCACGTGACTAAAAGTTTTAGTCACTTGGTCATTTATTGCCCAAATTCTACTAGTGTTCATATAAGATATTTGGTTTGGACAAAAATATCCAAATCCAAGTAAACGTAACATTGAGCTACATGGACAAGTTCACAACCATTTGGGAATTACTTCACAAAAGGCCTAATAGGATATAGGAACATACACAAAGCTACAAGGCATTGTTGAAAGCCTAAACTATTTTAATGTTGTATAATGAATATCAACCATTCTTAGGAAGCATAAAAAGAATGTCAAAAAATGCCTAAAAGAAACTAGTATTTGAAAGAGAAACAATGTCACAGAAAGGAAGAAGACCATTAAATGGAAAAGGATAACAAAATTCATAAGTTCACAAATCACCACCTATCCTAAACAAGTTCAAGACAAGAGATTTTAGATTCAAAACAAGTTGAAGTTTAATGAAACAATTATACAAACACAACATGGTTACTCGTTTTTAGTTTGATGCTTAAGGGTTGTTGATTTCAATTTGCCGATATTCAAAGAATCTCTCTAGGCAAATTCTAGAATCTACACCAGAATTAGAAGGTAAGCCTTTCTTTTAGTTTTTAACTTTTTTGATTCTGGATATGCAAGGACCAAATATTAAACCTATACCAAAATTTTGTGACATGCCCAAAAAGAGAGGTTCGTAATTTGACGAGAAATAGTAATATTGTTCATACTGGTGCATATTTACGTAAATGGTGGTATAAGTTCTAGATTCTTAAATTATTAAAAAAAAAGATAAACAAAACTCATTAAAATTCAAGATAATCGAGGCTACCTGAGATGGTCTGAAAACTGCGACTTATTAATAAACCAACTTTCCTTAGATTGTTACTAGACTAAAACAAATGGTTGGCAAAATTAGCAACAAAAACAATAACCATTAATCGTTCACTTATATGTCCATAACAAATCCTTTTGACTTGTTGTCTGCATACTTCTATTGAGACATACTTCCTTTCCTCGTCTTCTATTGAAATTTGAAATGTTTGGTAGATTATCTATTGTACACATTTTATCCTACTTGTGTTAAAAAAGGTCTTATGAGTAAATCTGATCATGCTATAGTTGTGTGTATGTATTGGGATATTTAAATTCTATTAATTTCTGCATATATATTCAAAAGCCAAAAGCATTTGAAATTCCTGAGATGTTCAAACCATTTTTGCTTAACCCAACCCTTACTCCTTTTGTTTCCCATTTCTGCTACTAATCATTTACATAGCACTACAAAATCCGCAACCACACTTAAATATAGCAATAAAAATAAAGCAATTTGGTAATTTAGATTTGTGAGAAACTGCATACAAGGCAAGGGATCCCCTAAACATTGATTGGGTTGAGATACAAAGAAGCTAGTCTCCCAAGAGCATTGCTAAACATCATGTTATGCCTGCCCAACTGTTGAACATCATGCTATGCCTGCCCTGCTACCACCATTTGGTAGGAACTACGTTGCAGTGCAACTCTTGTATTCAATTGCATATCTCCAATAATTTTCTAGTCAACATATTTATCACACTGTATGCTAGCACATGCATGCAAGGCTATATGGGATTTTTTGCCAGGAAAAAGCTTTTTAATTAACAAAGAAAGAACTATTTTGACATACCACGATGTTCACAATTCAAACGGTCAATTATAATTTTCAAGATTTATTCACTCTTTTCTTATTAGGGAATATTTGAGCTCTGTGCCACTTGTAATGGGTGGCACTCAATACCAAGAAGGCTGCCATGAAAATTTGGTGCTGGTGATGGTTTCTTATATTTATTCCCCAACATATGTTAATATATGAAGATCAATTCAAGCACTTTAGCTAAGAGAGTTTTTTCTACCTTTGTTTCGACAAATTGAATAATATTTATAGAATACTATTATTAAGTCAAAAGGATTCTATTTGTAGATAGATACATTCAAGGGAGCATCTTTTTTTTAGAGATTGGTCAAATGTTTTTTTGGAGTTCACCTTTATTTGACGTTCTAATTGTCACTACTTTAATTTGAAGCCAAATTATCTTGTTTTTCTGGAAATGAGTCTAATAGCATGACATCACCAATTGTAGAGGTGTGTTTTAATCATCACTCTAGATCATGTTTTTGTTATTTCTTTTTGGTTTAAACATTTCAGTGGCTGTAATTTGTTGGATTATCACTTTAGTTGTATGTCTTTTTGTTTTTTGCTTCTTCGGTGAATAGAAGGGGGACATTGACAATGATGTCCCAGTACCAAAAGTTGCGATAGACCAGGACTCAAACCCAAATGCAACAGTGGTGGAGATTACTTTTGGAGATCATTTGGATACTCTTATTGATACGGTATGGACTGTTACATTTATTTTGGAAATTAAAATTTGATTAACCTATAATTTTTCATTATATTCTTGCTCTAGTAGGTTATATTGGATGTTCTTTTATGAATGAATCAAATAGAGAGTACGAATGGAATATTATATTTTCTAGATATTTTTTTGCTTTGGAAACATACTATAAGGAAATGACTGTCATTTCTAGTTGATGGTTTCATGGATTTAGAACCTGTCTTCATCAAAGCAACTTTATTAAATGTAGTTTTATATTCAATCACGATAAGCATTTTGCTGATAACACTAGATATAGCCTTCCAAGGCTTCACTGACGTATGAATGGATGATAATTACAAGAGCAATAAGAATGCCACTTGGAAAATTGTCAGTGAATTCTATTCATTTGCTCTTACTGCAGATGGAGGCTCTCAGAGATCTCGGTCTGAATGTTGTGAAGGCAAGAGTAAACTTAGACTCTTCTGGTAAACACAATACATTCTGCATAACCCGAGCATAAGCATTCTAACTCATTCTGATTTGACTTATATCCAAGCTTTTATCAATGCAATCTTCTACATTTTTTTTCTGAATTGCAAGTGCATATTTTACTCATAAGACATATTTTTAGTAAAACTTTTTATATCTTGATTTTCCTTAGGTTAGCTTCTTTAAGAGGTATCTTTTAGCTGCAAGGAGACTAATAATATGAGGCCTTCTGCTAAATTAAAAGAACCTGAAGCCTGCTTGAGGTTTTCCATAAAAAAGTTGTCACTGAATGATTGCACTTGTGTTTGCATTAACAATATAGAATAATAGATGAGGTAGATATTTAGGATAGGAATAATTTAGTAGCCCCTTTTATTCATGTTATGGAGTGTTCAACATGTGTATTTGACTAGTTCAAATTAGGATGACGGTAAATTCATCAACAAGGAAAAAATATCTGTCTCTGAAGTAAGGGAGCATGAATTTTGAACTACAAGATGAAGTTAAGTGTGCACCAGAGAAAACAAGGGTGTAATGGGAAATCCCTTTCTAGTTAGAAAAATGCATGATAGTGATGGTACAAGGTTGGAAGATTTAGATGGATCACTTTGGGAAGGATTGGTGAATGAACTGAGACAAAAATAATAAGGAAAAGAGGTAGCCCACTGATGTGTTCAAAGTTTATAGGTAGTCAATTTATAAAATACAAGCACCCTAATAGTTATTTTTGGAAGATGAGGAAAAGGAATCAACTCTTGAATGTGTATTTTATATTGAGTTTGATGAAGATTTCATGGAGGAGGAGTATTAAGCAAGAATTCAAAAATATTTTTATAAGAATGGAGGTAGTTCTTCCAAATTCAGGAAGGGGAGATGCAGAGATAGAATATTCATATCTTGGAAAACATGTTGAAGATGGCAGAATAACAGGTTGAGCCAAGTGGGAGGAGGATATACTTTCAGTATAAATTTTTTGTAGAGATGGAGGGTCTCCAACTTAGTCATCTTGATACGTTGACCATATTTTAAACTTTATTTTTGTATATACAGTTGATAATCTTAAAAATATATTTAGTGTGTTCACTGTTTTTGTATATATTTCACTTTTTAGAATTTTAAAGAAATTTTATTTATAATCCAAGTGCCCATCACCTATTTAAATTTTTTTTATGATGTACCAGTATTGGTTCTTGTCCCCTATACTAGTACCACCAAGTACCAATACCTATCTCCTGACAACTATGCTTTTGACTGATCTTGGTTGGATTTCACAAACGATTAATGAAGAAAAGAGTCTTGGATAGATAAAGATTGTTGCTTTCTGTTGAAACTCTGATATTTCCTTTAATAAAATGGTACCCTACAACTGTAGCAAGCTGTTAGAATGTTATAAGGATGAAGAGGCATGCATCTGCTATTACCTGCAGCTGTAGACAGTGAAATTGTGAAGAAATATGTTGTAATTGTTAAAATATGTGCTCTAATATGGAAAGTGATTGAGCATTCTTATGTTAGGGACAACCAAACCATGTGACATTGTAATGGTAAGTCTATATTATGTGAGCCTTTATAAACAAGTTCACATGCTTTTTCATTGAAGCATGATCTATCAAAGAAAATGATAAAATGTTTATCAGAAATGGCATGAATGTATACTTCATGCATGGATCAACATTTTGCCTTTCAAAGACACTCCACATAAGCCCAACTCACTAAAGGAAATCATTTATCTTTATAGCTACTAATTGGGTGATACTTTTTGTAGGCATGTTTTTTCCAACTTGACTGTAGTTATTTTTTTAATTGCCAAATATTGATAAAAGGTGTTCCTACATAACACACACTTCTTGACTTAATCTGCTTTCAAACTAACAAAATGTTAACAAATCTTGTGTATGCACCCTAAAATGGTCGCCTAGACTTTGGGCCCCCATACAACAAGTTATCAAATCCTTGAATCAATATTTTCAAAAATCAGCATTTTCCAAATATATCAATTTCCTTGATCAAATCCTATTTTATCATCTTTGATTATTTGCCTTGGGCTAACCATTTTATCCTAAGTCTTTATTTAATTAAAATGACTTTCCTCCTCTTTTATTAAATAAAAAGCCCCCACTTTTCCTCTTATCCTAAGTTGCACAAATAAAGCATTATTCTTATTTTATAAAAAGAAGAAAAACACTTTTTGTCTCATATGGGCACAAAAGTCAACTCTTATTTTCTCATTGGAGGATATTTGTGCACATGGATTTCTCCTCTTTCAAGCTCCACCCTTGATTAAATCTTTTGCCTCTTAATCTCCATGGTCCATTCTTTCTCATTTCCTATAAAAGAAGAGCTCTCTTCCTCATTTGCATATCAATCTTTTTATGCTAATGTTATGCTGTAGGTTTTCTAGGTCACTTTGGAGCTTTTGAAGATTTGGAGCATTCTTGGCTTTTGTATCTACATGCTATCATAGTTTCATTTCTTGCATTATTATGGCATTCATATCTTCATAGTTAGCTTAGTTTCCTTTATGCTTTAGATTACTTCATCTAGCTTAATTAGGAGGCTTTGTAATACTTGCATCTTTCCTTTCATAGTTTATTTTGTACTTTCATTTCCATAGCTTAGCTTGTACTTTCATTCATAGTATAGCATTGCATTGCATTTCATAGTGATTCTTGGGGATATTAGCATTCTTGCCCTTGTCTTCATTTGAATCTCTCATTGTGTGGTTGACTGGCAAGGTCATAAGTTTAATAGCTCTAGCTGAGAGCAAACTTCAAATAATCTTGCAACTCCATGCATAAAGAGCTCTAGGTCGCTTTCTAAGGTTTCCTATTCATGAATTCCCTTGGATATAATGACTTAGAGAAGTGCACCATTTGAGTGTGTACAATGTATGCACCCTAAAATGGTCACCTAGACTTTGGGCCCCCATTCAACAATTCATCAAATCCCTAAATCAATATTTTTAAAAATCAACATTTTATCAATTATATCAATTTCCTTGATCAAATCCTATTTCATCATTTTCGATTATTCCTTGGCTAACCATTTTATCCTAAGTCTTTATTTAATTAAAAGGAATATTTCCTCCCCTTTTATTAAATAAAAAGCCCCTACTTTTCCTCTTATCCTAAGTTGCACAAATAAAATATTATTCTTATTTTATAAAAAAGGAAAAAGTAATTTTTGTCTCATATGGACACAAAAGTCAACTCTTATTTTCTCATTGGAGGATACTTGTGTACATGGATTTCTCCTCTTGAAAGCTCCATCGTTGATTAAATCTTTTGCCTCTTAATCTCCATGGTCCATTCTTTCTCATTTCTTATAAAAGGAGAGCTCTCTTCTTCATTTTAGGTCATTCACTTTTATGCTAACTTTATGCTGCATGAATTCTTGAAGATTTTGAAGCTTTTTGGAGATCATTGTTGCATCACATCTTGGCTTTCTTCATTGCTTCATAGTTTAGTTTTCATTCTTGCGTAGTAGCTTCATATTTCATGCTTTCGTAGTTTAGATTTCCTTTCATGCTTTAGAATAACTCATCTAGTTTAATAGGAAAGATTGTAACCCTTGCTATTTCCATTTCATAGTTTAGATTGTACTTTCATTTTCATAGCATAGCTTGCATATTTGCATCCTCATTCTTAGCTTGCATTGCATTGCATTTCATTTGATTCTTGGGGATATTGGTATTCTTGCCCTTGTCTTCATTTGAATCTCTCATAGTGTGGTTTACTAGCAAGGTTATAGGCCTAATAGCTCTAGCTAAGAGCAATATTCAAACTATCCTTGTGACTCCATGCTTAGGGAGCTATGGATCAATTTTTGAGACCTCATTCTTGAGTGTTCTTGAATGTAATGATTCATAGAAGTGCACTATTTAGATTACACATCTTGCACCTAGAATAAGGTGCCTCTATCCTGCCCTGGTTGTAATTTTTTAAGATAACAGATTTCTTAGAAAATTGTGCTCCTTTTTTTTATTGGCTATTTTTTTTCAACGCTTAGAAGCATCAACAAATGGGGATCAAATCATTGTTGCAAGTGAAGACAAACAAGATAGATAAAACCATTTTAGTACCTCCCATGAAAGAGAAAAATGTGATCAATGTTTGGGCTTGCTATATAATGAGTGTTCAAAAGAAGGAATCCTTGACAAAGAAGTGTAGTCACATACTGCTAAGACACATTAACTATTAAATGTTTTGGGGTGTTTTGGCAAAGGTTGATTGGTTTAGTATGATCCTAAGAGAACAATGTTTTCCTCGATGCCTCCACATCACTAAAAAACTCAAGATTCAAGTGTAACTGTGGATCAGAAAACTAAGTATAATTCTGTATTGGAAATGTAGGGCATGAAATTTCAGGGGAAAAGTTTAGTTTCAGACCTTTTTTTTATTTAATAGGAGAAGTTGAAACATTCTAGCAAATTTTAATTTTGTATACATTACATATCCTATTGCATCTTCATTATTGGGTTGTATCCAAAAAAATCAAATTATTAAAAATTCAATTATGAAAAGTTTGATTTCTGTCAACATGTTTTTTGCCAAGCTAGTTTTGATACAATTGCAAACAATAAAAATTTTCTACCATGTTTATATTCAATCTGGTTTGTGATAATCATAATATATTCAACAATGATGGTTCTTAAATGATTTGATAATGATCTTGGCACTTTCCCAAAGTTGATTTATGAGGCATCCGTATAATTCCACTAATTTTTTTTGCAAAACATTTATACTATTGAAATAAAATTATGTATATAACCTTGGCTAGATTGAATGCTACTTGATTCTATGCAATTTTCTTATTCATATAGATTGGGATGGTGATGCAACACTAATTTCAGAGTTTCAACCTGCAAAAAAATATTCACAACAATATTCTATCTTCTAAAGCCTGAGCAACTAAAAATTCAATAAGATGGCCCTTTTACCGAAAAGGCCCAAACATGAGTAAAAATTAAAGGAACTCAGAAACTGGACAGTTGCTTCTTACCTTAATTTAGCATCCAAAAAAAAGTCCCTTTCCACATAACAGTTATCACCAAAAAAATAGAATTCCCAAAAATGTGATTATATACTACTCATGACTCCCCAAATTATTAAGACTCATGATTTACCAGTATGTGCCTGCCCCAAGAGAGGCATATTTCAACATTTTCCTTGCTCATCAACTCAACTTCTTCTAAACATATCGTAGAAAGGCTACAAACAGTCTATTCATTTGACTGAGAAGGCCCATCAAACTCTAAATTAAACAAGCTCTGAGTCACACCAGTCAATAAGAAAATTCCATCTAAAAGCAACGTATCATAGCTTCTAGGAAATGACAAAAATCACACCAGAATTGAAAATACTTCATGGAGTTCAACACATGCGAGACTCCATGATTTCTCATCTTATAAATGCCCACTTCTTGCATAAGGTTTTACGACATGATTTCTTGTTAAAGAAGGCTTCTTGAACTTGGATGACATTCTGGTTCAGCTAAAAACTGTAAATTCTTATGTTTTTCCCTTTTTTAGATTGATTGAATGCTGAATGAACTATTTTTCCTTTATGTAGATTGATTGATAAATGGCAGTCTCAATGTCAGATTTTGGAATGTAAAATACTTTACTATTACCTCCTTCGTAAATACAAACTAGAATTACTGGCATGAACTAAACAATGAGCAGAACATGCAAATAAAAAAAATGCACTTTATAGTAAAATCTTAACAGCCACAACCAGTGAGAAAACTTCCCTTGAATAGATAGTAGAAGACAAAAATATTTACTTGCCTTAAAGCTACAACATCAAAGAATTGAAGTTGTTTGCCATTCTTGAGTGGCCCCCTCTGATTTTTGAGCATTGAAGAAGTCTTGCAATGGAATCATCTTTATTTGAGTTTTCTTCATGCTCTTAATAGCCTCAACAGTAGCAAATGCCCCGGCAACTGTTGTTATGATGGGTATTTTATATGACAATGACATTCTTCTAATCTTCCGACCATCAATTTGATCTAGTGTATCCCCTGAACTAGTAATAATTGCTAATTGGACCTGACCATTGGTGATCATGTCACCTGCATGAGGACGCCCTTCATGGAGTTTCAAAACTCACTCCATAGGAATTCCTTGCATTTCCAAGAATTTTTTTGTGCCACTAGTTGAGAGTATCTTGAATCCAAGATCAATAAAACCATTTGCAACTATGGGAAGACTTGATTTTTTTATATAATTAAAGCTTAGGAACACAGTCCTTGCAAGGGGCAATATTTGATTGGAGGCAATTTGTGCCTTTGCAAATGCCATTGCAAATTCAAAGTCTATTCCCATCACTTCTCCTGAACTTCTCATTTCAGGGCCAAGCACTACATCACAACCTTGAAACTTTTCCAATGGAATTACTGCTTCTTTGACAGACACATGATGTGTAATAATTTCCTGTGTAAAACCAATGTCCTGCAGAGTCTTTCCTGACATTACAAGGGCAACATACTTTGCTTAAGGATGACCAATAGACTTGCTCACAAAAGGGACTATTGGGATGCCCTAGGATTTGCTTCAAGGAGGTACACTTCACCAGTAGGAGTTATTGCATATTGACAATTCATTAATCCACAAACCTGAAGTTTCTTTTCTAGCTTATATGTCCATGATCTAATGGTTGATAAGCATGCAGGTGAGACTATTTTTGTTAGAAGAGAATAGGTTGAATCTCCAGAGTGTATCCTAGCTTGTTCGATGTGCTCCATGATACCACCAACAACCACATTACCTTCAAAATTTGACAAAGAATCTATATCAATTTCACAAGCATCTATGAGATACTTGTCAATAAGTATTGGCCTTTCTGGGTCTACTTGAACAGTAGTTTCCAAATATTGCTTCAATTAATCATCACTGTAGACAATTTCCATTGCATGGCCACCTAAAACATAAGATGGTCTGATAACCATAGGGTATCCAATGTTTTCTACTATTGCCAAAGCATCTTCATCACTTTTAGCTATACCTCCTTGAGGTTGCTTGATTTTTAGTTGATTCAACACTGCATTAAACCTTTCCTTATCTTCAACAACATCTATTGAATCAAGAGATGTCCCCCAAATATGTACAGGTCCTTCACCATTAGCAGACATGGGCTTAAATTCATCAAGGTAATGTTGTATGGGCAGAGCGAGTTTCAATGGAGTTTGTCCACCAAACTATACAATTATACCATTGGGCCTTCCTAAATCAATAACATTCAAGACATCGTCTATCATTAGTGGTTCAAAGTACAACCTGTCACTGGTATCATAATCTGTAGAAATAGTCTCAGGGTTTGAATTCAACATAATGGTTTCATATGGATAATGTTAGAGCTCTTTGTCCAACTTTAGATGATCCAAATGAGTTGTACTCTATTGTATTGTGTTACATAACTGTAATCTACTCAGAAGATGGCATTGAGGTTAGATGTCACCGGGAATGGCACAATGTCCATTGGTGTGTTTAGCACACAGGATGTTGAACAATGCCAAAGTAAGGACATGACTTGGTGTTACATGGCATGGATTAACATATATCTTGGGAAAGCCTAGACAAATATTTATAGCTTTCTTTGATGTAATTTTTGTCTGTATGCTGTTAATTCACCTTGTGAGTACTATTAAATTATATTTCCTTACTTTAGCTGAATTTAGCTAAGTTAGAATTCATCACATTTAAGTGTAGTTTGAGCACCTTACCATAGTAATTGTGATTTCTTGGACTGTGTCAATTCTAGTAAACAATTTTTTTTCCATTATAGAATCTGCTACCTGTCTCTTCTTTGAAATTGGTCTGAATGATTCTCCATAAATTGTTGAAAGTTTGAAACACACAAACAAATTGTTGGCATGGAAACTAGGAGTCAAAATTTTCTATTTTAAAGAAAATGCATGTTTCTTCATGTCTTTTTTTGAAGATGTGTACTTTTCTGATTGTTGTTGTATTCTTGTTAGTTCTTTTTGGCTTATGGGATAAGTCTTTTTTTGTTTTCTTTCTAGCAATTTAGTCTTTTAGTTTCTCAGTGTTTTTGAATAAGCGCTATAGAAAGTGTTATATGTTGATGTCATATGTCAATGTGTTTTAGGATGTCAATTGGTCTTCAGTAAAGGATTTAAGTTTGAAGAAATGAAATTGGTGTGCATAAGCTATTTTTGATCTTTATTTTATAAATGTTGTACTGCTATTTAGTTTCATGTTTGTTTGTTGTGTCAGCATTGTGTTTATGCATCTTAATTTTAAAAAGAAATTTAGTTTTGGTATTTCTGTAACTTCCATCTATTTTTCAATTTCTTTTCTTTTACCTGATAGCATTTCCTACCATTCACAGTTGAATATAATGGAGGAGTAAAGGATGAAAACTCAAACATGGAGCAAGTTGATCTAGATATGGCATCTAAAGTTGTTGTGGAGCTTCAAAATCTAAGAAAAGTGTACACAACTAGGAAATGGTGGGAATTTTGGTCATTTGACAATATGATAGGTTATCGAACTAAGATAGTCCAAAAGGAAGTTGAAGCTGTAAAAGGTGTTAGCTTGAAATTCTATGAGGGTGAATGTTTTTCCATTGCAGTAAGTGCTTTTTAGTTTACTTGGATTTTTTATTATTTTTACTTTTCAAATGGCTACAACAATCTTGGTTTTGAGGGAAAATTGATAGAAAATATGTAGAAAATTGGCATGTTTGAATTTATCTTTGTAGGTAGGGGTAATATAGGTTTATTTTTTTTGGAACTTGCAAAATCTAATAGTTTTTTGGTGTGTTTCTTATCAAGGAGACGCTATGCATGGTAGATATTTTTTATAAATTTGTTTGATTTTCAAAGAAACTAGTTAACATTGTATTTTTAAAAAGTAACGTTGAACTAGTCGATTTAGTTACTTTTATTATTTTTTTTGTGACCTAGGTATTTGGTCACAATTGGAAAACTAAAGTGTTCAAACAATGACTAGTGATTCCAATGCATTACTGACTTGTGGCATCCTTAAGTAGTTTTAAGGTCAATGTTTAATATTTTGTGTTTTTCAGCTATGATAAGAAAGATGCTACATTATTAGTTATTAATGTATCTTAAGGATTAGTATATACCACAAATAGGAGATCTTGGAAAATGGCTATCAATTTTTATAAGTTGAATTTAGTGTGTATCAAATTTCCTTAATAATACTAATTTTATGATTGATGTATTGGATTGAAGTGCAATAGATTGGTAGGTTATCAGGAGTGTGGACTTCTAAAGCAGTAAAAATTTTGATGGGTTAATTAGGAGTTAAAATGTAGAAGGTATGATCATTGGTACATACTTTATCTCTATTTAATGTGGTTGGTTTCCCCTAAATATATATGCTTGTCATTATAATAAGGGGAACAAGCCACATGTAATGTATTTTCCAATGACATCATTCACTTCATTCTTATATTGCACATTGAATAACTTCACCATTGAGTTTAAAGTATCACTAGTCATCCTCCCTTTAAGCTTTGCTACCCTTGAACTATAGATGAAAAAACTTGAAATCATGTTTAGTGGAAAGTACTAGTATACATGGTATGATTATTCTTTAAAGGGTACTAGCTCAATGGAAGAGCACCTACTTTACAAGTAGGAGGATGATGGTTCAATTTCATCATGCCCTAATATGACTAAATTAATGACTAAATATATGACCAAATAAACGACCAAATAAATGACCAAATAAATCACCAAATAAATGACCAAATAAATAACCAAATAAATGACCAAATAAACTACCAAATGACCAAATAAATGATTAAATATATGACCAAATCAATGACCAAATAAATGACTAAAATAGTTTAGTCATAAATTTGGTCACGAGATAAATGACCGGCAATAAATTACCACTAGTCACATGACCAAATTTGGTCATTTATCTACAATTTTTGGTAGTTTATTTGGTCATATATTGCTATTTTTGTACTAGTGTCTCTTACAACATAAAGCTTTCTTACAAGCTTTTCTCTAATAGCTATGTCCTCTTCTGATGCTCTCTTCTTCCTATTTACAAGTTTATTGTACAAATCATCAGGTATCTTACCCTAAATTGCATCAAACTTCTTATTAGATAAAATCATATGCTTTACCACTGCATTTTCTAGATTTAATCTTTCTGCATAATCATAAAGATCATAATACTTGTTCATTTTAGTAAAGTCTCCATCTTGAATGATATGTTCATTAACCTTCTCAACTCTAGGTTTCCAAGTTTTCTTCTTAACAGGTGTAGATGATAAAATATGGATGGGGTCCTAGAACAATGGCTTGCACATAAAAGAGACCCCAAAACCAATATTTTATTCTTACATTTGAATTGTATTGATATAGAAAGTAAATGTAGATGACTAATATTGAAATTAAGAAATAAAGGTACTTACCTCCGAAAAAGAATTGGCTGAAAACCCTGTCAAACGATCTAAAAAATTGTCAATTTTTGTGATCTTGAATTGAAACTGTGAGATCTACAAAACCCAGAAATCTTTTTCTGAGATTTGAATCAGGTCAAAGTCAAGGTTGTACCTGACCAGGTTAGGGTCAAGGTTGTACCTAACTAGGTCAGGGTCAAGGTTGTACCTGACTAGGTCAGGGTCGACATTTTTATTCTAAAGTCCGATTTGAATTCTATTTGTAGATCCTGAAAGATTGCCAAAAAGGGTATCTAAATTTGCTCTCAGATATGAGATTTCACACCTGTACCTACAAGAAAAATGGTTTTGTTGTTTGTTTGGGGGGTTTTCCTTGGTCAAACCCCAGTTTGGAATCAACTTTAATATTGAAATTGAAATGGAGAATGCTAGCAAGTAGTAGAAAAGGATCTAACAATGAAGCTATGCAATTCAATAGATATGCAATTGTATTTTGAATGTAAACAAGTATATTGATATGAAAGCTTGAACACAACAATAAATGTAAATCAAACCTCCATGGTTGTATGCTTGGAATTCACCTTGAGGGAAGAATGAAATGGATCTTGAAGATGAACAAAGGATCTTGAAGGAAGATCACACCATCATGATGGCTAGATCTAGGGTTTGAATGATGAATCTTGAATGCTTGAACCAAATCCCTTCAATGGCTTGAATACTTGAATCCTTGATCTTCAATGGAGAACTTGGATGGAGAAGAGGACTTGAATGCTTACTTGATCACCTTGAGAGCTTGAGAGCTTGATTGAGAAAACTTGATGTGAAAATGAGAGAGGAAGGCCTCCTTTTATAGTGATCTAGGGCACACTCCTCTAGATGGGCCACCTTGAAGAATTAAATCCCAATTAGGTCCTCACATTTAGAAAATATACCTAGATTAAATGCAATTAAAGGATTTACCATCCTGAAACCCGAAATGGCCGACCCGGAGGCGGGAAAATAAATTTCTCGAAAGCTCGAAGCCCGAAAATTAAAGATCTTGAAAATTTGGAGAAAGGGGTCAATGTCGAGGTTGACCTAAGACCTTGACCTAGTCAGGGTCGACCTAAGATATTGACCTTTTTCTCAGGTTGACCCAAAATCAAGTCAGGAGGTCCTAGGGATGCCCAGAAACCTAGAAATGATGCCAGAATAGGAAAGAATGTCAGGAATAGACATAAAATCCTATGATTACCAAGATGAAGGCTAGGAGGATCCATTTCTAAATCCTACCTAGAAAATAGAGACATGTAAGAGGGAAATTCAGGAGAATCCTTAAGATCCTAACCCTAATTTCACCTAGAATAAAGCAGAAAAGAAGTGGAAAGTGGGGAGAAAGCCAGATCAAAGAAAAGATCCATTCAAGGCATCCAATATGACCCCAAACCACTTACTCGGAGGGCTAAATTCTCTTAACATGGAAGTGCTTCCATTTTAAGATGATACAATAGGAATACTTACATCATCTTTGAATTTTGCAATTTTTCTTTGAACTGGTGGCACCAAAGTTTTCCGCCTCTTACCCGGTCCAATAGCACTCTCTTTTACTCTTTTTCTAGGTGTGGAGGAGGTGGATCTAGTGGATATCCTTGCTTCTTGATCCTTCTCTATTTCTATCACTTTCACCTTAACTAATGTTTCCCCTTGTTGTGCTACAATTGATGATAGAGGTGTGTATGCAAATTAGATGTCTAACAACTAGAAATGATAAATTAACTATTAAAGCCAATGAATCTATCTAATGCAAACACAATGAAGAATGCAAAGTAAATATGAAATGATGAAATTAATTTAATTACCTTCACCTACCATGCAGCTTGTCTCCATTGTCCTCCTAGCTTTGATTTTTTGAAGATGTTGAGCTCTCAGATTTCCAAAATGAAGCCTTCTCCCAAGATGCTACCAAAGTGTGGAGATTGAATGAAATGAGTGCACAATAGCTTATGCAAACTAATGGATGGAATGCAAATGAAATGGTGATTGTATGGAATGCTTAATTGCTTGAATGTTTGGATGCTTGATTTCTTGAATGCTTGTTATCAAAAATACCTATTAGCTCTCAAATGGGAAATGAGGCTCCTTTTATAGAGTTTTGGAGGATCTAGGCTTAGGTGGCACAATCTTATGGTTGAGAATGAAATGTGGAAGATCCTAGGGTTAAGATTGACTTGGTTGAAGGAGTTGAGAGAAAGGGGGATGTAGTTGGAATGTGAGAGGAATAATAGGGATGATGTTCCTCTCACATTGACATGGAGGAGAAGAAGGTGGAAGGGAAAGACACATGTCAAGTGTCTCACAAAGACCAAAGAGAGAAAGGGGGAGAGACATTTTCCTCATGAGGACTCTTTGTACAAGTGTCCCATGAGTCACCTTTGACCCTTAGAGGTGGCTTGAGAAGCCCCTTAGGAATAGGAAATGTCTCTTGAATTGGTTGTTGAGAGGACATGTGGTCATAAGACCAAGTCCTATGAGACCACATAGCCCTTAAGAATAGGACATGTGTGGGTGAGGATAAATATGAATAAATAATTAATAATAATTATTTATTTTAGCCAAGGTGATGTGTCAGGTGACTAGGTGGATGAAGTGAATTAGAAGACTTAGTCATATTTAGGTGATTGTGTATTTAATTAAATCACTTTAATAGACTATTTAGAAGACTTAGGATATAGAATTAGACTATGGTGAATTTATTAAATAAATTAAATAATTTATTTAATAAATAGAGGAATAATTATTAATTAAATAATAAATATTTAATTAATTTATCAAGTCAATAGTAATTAAATAATAATTAATTAATTAATTAATGAAGCCATTTTTAGGTGTATACATTTTGCCCCTCTTTGAAATAATGTGTGTATCACATTGTTTCAAAGAAAATTTTAAGCATTTTTGCCCCTGCCCCAGACAATGTCTCAGACGACCTATGCGTGCCCCCTCGAGAGATTGATTGATAAAAAAGATTATTTGAATGTTTATTGGATTTTTTTTTTTGTAATTTTGTAATTTTATTTTGTTGTGCAATCAATCTCACGAAAGAACGGTAGAAAAGATGGAGGAAAACGGGGTGGAATGGAAGAAAAATGACAGATAGAATTCACACACCAAGCGTATAGGGTCCACAAGCTATAAATAGGGCTTAGGGGTCCACAATAGGCTCATTGTGCACACTTGTCATTGAGAGATCAGAGTGCGAGAGAGAGAAGAGCAGAGCCGCCACGATGCCATTTCCCTTGTCGGATCACCACTTCAAGAGAGTCAGACACTTCCAGCGACCACCCAATTCGGGTGAATCGGTAGGTGACTCGATCTTGCTTTGTGATTTTATGATTTGATGCATGTTAGATTAGATTTGTAGCATGTTTAGGGTGGATGAAATGGTAGATTAGATTAGAAATTTTTTAGTTTTCTAGGCGGAGTACGAATGCGCATTTTCGGTGCACCAATGCGCAGAAACTTTCGACGTTTGCGCATAAATTTTAAGTTTCTGCGCATTTGTTAATAATAGTTGCGCATTCATACTATAGAAATGTAAGTGTTGCTCAAGTATGCAATAAAAGTGCGCATATGTTAAAACCTGTGCATTCGTGATGAATTGTTGCACAAATATCCAACAAAACTGCGCAAATGTAAAAAAGTTGCGCAAATGTTAATTAATGTTGTGCATACATGATAAAATGTTGCGCATCTATTTTAGGTGGTAGAATGTGGTGAAAATAGATAGTCAATTAGGTCAAACTTGATGTTGATAAGCCGATTGGATCTTTCGGCGTTTGATTTTGATCGATTTGATCAAGATAGGCAACATTGTAGCATATTCGCTAGTTAACCAGTCTTGAGTGTAGATAATTGATAGAATCATCTGTTGAAACACGTGATAAGAACATGTTTATATTTGATATGATAGGATAGATAGATTGATAGATCAGTTTATCAAAATTTGATAGGTTGATTGTTTGTTGACTTGAATAGGAGGATATCACAGATAGTCTGATGTCACGGAAGAGATACCCGGTGACTCAGAATCTGAGACCGACATTGTTGGAGATAGATTGTTGATTGGAGCACCTGGATTATATTATGTGATTTACACGCCTGAGATTCGGGTGAATATGAGTATGATGATAACATTAGTAGAGCGATGGCACTTGGAGATGAGTACCTTCCATCTTCCGATAGGGGAGATGATAGTTACATTAGAGGATGTATATCGCATCCTCTGTCTTCCCATCACAGGTGAGCTGGTACAGTATGATTGGCATGGCAGAGTTACAGAGTGCAAAGCTATCTTCGATGATGATCATATAGAGGATGGAGAGATCAACTGGGAGGATATGGTTGACTTGTATGATCCTTTACCAGTAGTGCTAGCAGGAGCGATTGGGGCATTTGTATGCCCTGATCGTAGATCACATGGATTTGCAGTTGGATGGGGCCGCACATTACAGCGGATGATGGAGGGGACCCGATATGCTGGGGGGGTGTGTTTGTTAGCACATCTTTATCATGACATGCATCAGGTGGTGTACCACAGGGGTGCATCATTATCAACAGGTGTGACACTGCTCCATGTTTGGACATGGGAGCATATTGCAGTTACTCGACTAGTGGCTATCAGATTTTGGGGTGCAAGGCAGCCCTATATTCATTTATACTCCTCAGTTTTGTCTCAGGCAAAATTGGGCCATTTAGAGTTTTGCGGGTATACCTTTGACACACTAGACATAGTGACATGGAGACCCTACCTAGGGTGTGAGCTGTGGGATGATGAGCAGCAACTTGGTTTTTGTTTTGAGTCATGGTGGTTGATAGGACGAACACCATTTATCATTGAGCGACAATTGGTTAATCGGGTCTTGTGACAGTTTGGCAGGATACAGGGCATGCCGCAGGGAGTGACAGAGCATGCTCGCACACATCATGAGAGATGAGACTGGGGGCCCATGGCATCATTTGATGTTGCTCGGTAGGAGTTTTTGGATGCCCCATTTTAGGCATGGTCGATGAGACCGACGATGGTAGACCCAGGGATGACTGCTGAGTTTGAGCAGTTTTTGAGGGATTTTCTGGTTCCATGGATTATAGATCCAGCAGTGAGGCCTCCAGAGAGAGATCCGGTAGAGAGACGATGGGGGAGACTTCGAGGGAGAGATAGACGTGGATGAGGGAGATGAGGTGGTGGTGACGGTGGAGGAGATGGAGGAGGAGATGATGGTGGAGATGGAGGGAGAGGGGATAGAGCAGGACCTCAGATGAGAGGAGGTGGTGTGAGGCCGAGAGGACTGATGCCACCTCTAGCTAGACAGGGATGGAGATAGCCTCTAGCACAGCCAGCAAAGCTAGCTGCAGGAGTGAGACTACAGGTACTAGTCCCTCTGGCATAGATTCTAGTTGCCCCAGTATAGAGACCAGATGCACAGGTATAGGTGCCACTGGTACAGAGGTAGGGACAAGATGAGGAAGATGTTTTATTGGGCCAGGGTGGTGTGGTATAGGGTGGTCAGGTTCAAGATGATATATAGGATGAGGTTGACGCTGAGATGCTAGATGTACAGGCACCAGATGAGCAGGTGGACATGGACATCGGGGGATAGGATCCCCATTTATAGAGAGATGTGGCCGAGGAGGAGGAGCTGGATATTGATATGCTACTAGTCAAACTAGCAGTTACACAGGTACAGGCAGAGTGGGTGCCAGGTCTAGAGAGATAGATTAAGAGGCTAGAGCGTTAGATGGATGTCCTGAGACATGATATATCAATGATATCTCAGTTAGATTTCTATCCCTGAAATCTCAATGTAAGGGGCATGTATATAGTCTGTATATATATTCTGTAAATAAAAAATAATAAAAAATACAAAACAAAAATCACAAAATCAAAACTACTGGCAAGATATCCTACTAGCGAGAGGCATACAAACAGGCAGTCCTGAGGGATCAGTGGATCGGGAGTTATAGGACATCCATCTGACACTCATATCTTAGCTTTGTCTACACAAGCATGGAAATTATACTTTGATGGCTCATACACTCAACAGGGTTCAGGAGCTGGTATTCTTTTTATCACGCCACAAGGATACACTATTCCGAAATCTTTCAAGTTGTTATTTCCTTGCACCAATAATGTAGCAGAATATGAGGCTTTGCTGATTGGGTTAAAAATGGCTTTACAATGGAACGTATCTAAAATAAATGTATGAACATGAACATGAACTTATTCTTAACTCCATTTCCTTGCTTTAACATGAACATGCTAGAACATTAGAGGGCCTGCCTCCCGAGAAATTGCCTTAACGAGGCTGGTGAGAGGGAAGGACCCAAGTGGGAGACAACTGCCTTTGCCATGGTAACATCCAACTCACTATAATAAAAATACACTTTTCCTTAAAAGGGAAGTGGCTAGATTGTGTGCAAGTTTCTTCACTTCGTCTAGTAGTCCTTACAAATTGCGCCAAATCATGCTTTTGTGCATGTGGGAAGCCTGCAAGTGGGAAAAAGAACTTGGCATAGTTTAGAATGAATTATTCATTAAACTCCTGATAAATTAGTAAGCTACCTTATAGAGGCAAACATGTTAAAAGCCAAAATTGACTATAGGTAGACTATGTGGAATACTTTCTTGTTGAATACTTGTGAAAAATGACCAAGAATATACACTCTTAGTGTGATTTTAAGACATGGTTAAAATTTGATGGGGTGTTGAGTTTGTATTCCATTTTCAAACAAAAAAATTCCATAAAACTGATCTTACAATTTTTAAAATCTAAAATTTACAACCTGGTCAGCAAAGTGTTGCTTGTGCACAAAGAAATATCGCTTGTCAATAGTAAAGTCACGCCTGTGACTATTCAGAAAATGCCTGTCAATAGTAAAGTTACGCCTGATACATATTAAGTGACACTTATAAAAGCTGGAAAAATACCTATAAATAGTAAAGTGCTGCCTGCATACCTGCAGTGTGCTGCCTAAATCAATTCCAGTCAACGCATATAAATTTTTAAGTCACGCCTACACACAGGCAAGTGACGCCCAAAAACAAAAAAGGGAAAACAATGAGTATTTACTGAGGGTTTTAAAAAAATTTGATTGCATATTCAGATACCCTTTTCATTATTCTTGTTGTTCCAACATTCAGCCTGGTCGTAAATCCTAGTTTGAGCCATTTTTTAAAAATTTCACAAGGATTTGACCACGAACAAGATTGAAGCCCATTTTCAAAGTGGTTTTTGTTCAAGCCTACTTTTACTTGATCATATTATGTCAAGCAAACCTTACAAGAAGATGGAACTTATTTGAGACAAGAGCTTCCTTACCCAAGTGATACTTCTACCACCCCAAGAGTACCACAAAAACAACCCGTTCAAGAAGCAGAAACCAACATGATGTACTCTGGTGGCTTAGGTAATAATAATAGTGGTGGTATCGATCCAAACAACCAATGTAATACCAAAAATGGTGGTAATGATCCAAACAATCAAGGTAATACCAATAATGGAGGAATAGACTCTAACACTCAAGGAATTGATAACACTAACCCTAAGGCTAATGGTGAACCAACTATCGAAGATGCCACTGATGAGTGGGTTAGTGAGGCTATACAAAGTCCTTATTTCTTGAAACTTATGGAGAAAGCAATGGAAAGAGATAAGGAAAAGCATTTCCTAGATCTAGCTTGAAAGGGTCTTAAACTCTCTCGTGATTATGATGTTAATCAACTTAGACCACCCGAAGTTGAAGAGAGTCCGCTTGATATAATGAATAAAAAATTTAAGTTATTTCAAATGAAATTAGACACGATAAAACAAAGTGGTGCTCCAAAGCCCTTTTCTATAGAAACATTATGTCCATTTCCGTTTGACAAAATTCTAGTCATGGTACCATTCCCTATCAATGTAGTATTTCCTAAGTATGATAAATATGAAGGAACATCGGATCCTCAAGATCACCTATGGGAATTTTTTGCATTGAACTTGGAGTTCATGCATGATACCACCTATTTAATGAGATTATTCCCAAGAAGTTTAGGAGGTATGGCCATGGAGTGGTTTTTGAAATTACCATCCGGCATTAAAACCTTTGAAGAGCTAGCTTCAAAATTTGTGGCCCACTATTCATACAACATCAAGCACGAAGTCACAATGATAACTTTATGCAATACCGAGCAAAAGGATGGGGAAGGATTCCTCATTTTCCTACAAAGATGGAGGATGGTATTTGCTAGATATCCTAGGAGTGTACCCAAAAAAGAGAAGATGGATATCTTCATCAATAGCTTGAGCAATGAGATGAATTACCAGTTGAGAATGCAATGTCCTAAGACCTTCCAAGATCTTATTGAGAATGGAATAACAACTGAGGAGGTATTAGTTAAGAGTGGAGAGTTAAAACTCTACAAGGATAATAAGAATTACAATAACAATACCTCCAACAACAATCATAACAACCAGAATAAGAACTTCTCTAACAATTATAATCGGTTTGGGTTGAAGACTAGCAATAAAGGAGTAGTTAATGATGGTGTTGTCAATTTTAGTAATTTGAAAGTGACTCCCTTTTCTCTCACAAGAACACCTAATCAGGTGAACAATGCAAATTAGGCTCCCAAAGTGCCTTACAACAACAATACCAATAGTGGCAATTTTGGGAACAACCAAGGAGGTAACAAGTCTAAAAAATTCTTGGTACCAACTCCCAAAAGGAACTTCACACCTTTGGGTGAGCCTCTCAAGAAAGAATTGAAGACTCTCATGGCTAACAATATCATTAATTTACCTAGCATTCAACCCTATGAGCCACAGAATAAACCCGGCTGGTGGAGTGAGAATAGCCATTGTGAATATCATAGAATTAGAGGGCATGAGACCAATGAGTTCTTACAATTGAAGAACGTGGTGCAATACTTGATTGATAGTGGTACAATCACCATTGAAGGACCTCAAGGTAATGAAGATCACACAACATTTAAACAACCTTTTTATAACCATGAAAAAGGTGAGTCATCCAATGGGAATAAACAAAGCAGCAACAATATCAATTTTGCACCTCCCTATGATAACGTTTTCAATACATTGTCCAAAAGTGAACATGTGGTAAATACTATAGTGATCAAAGAACAGCCCCACAAAGAAATGTCTAATGTTATCACTAGGGGGCAAACCTCAAGGATTACCTTACAAGGGGTGAATCCTAGACCTATTGGCCCTCCACAATCCAACATTTTGGCAAAACAATTGGCTACAACAACAAAACCATATAGTTTGGTGGATCAACTACAAAAGACTCCAGCACAAATTTCTATCTTAGAGTTATTGAAGTTATCACCAAATCACAAGGAAATCTTAGAGAAGGCATTAGTGGAAACTAATGTTCCTACCAACTTGGATGAAGAGAAGTTTCATAATATGGTAGGGCATCTCATTGCACCTCATTTCCTTTCATTTTCAGACCATGATGACATGTCCATTACTCATCCCCAAAATCTGCCATTGCATATAGAAGTCTTGATTGAAAGACATAGGGTCAAAAGAGCTCTCATAGATGGGGGAGCTAGTTTGAACATTTGCACTTTGAGTCTTGTCAAATCCCTAGGATTATCCAAGTCATGCATTGATCCTACAAAAATAATTACCATAAAGGCCTATGATGAAGTGGAAAGAGCCTCAAAATGCATTATTATATTGCCCATTCAAGTTGGACCAGTAAAAAAGGACACAAAATGCCAAGTCTTAGATATGAAACTAACTTATAATATCTTATTGGGGAGGCCGTGGATCCATGAGATGCAAGCAGTTCCATCCACATATCATCAATGCATAAAATTTCCATACATGGGTGAGGAAATCATGATTGGAGGGGATTCAAATCCTTTCCAATATTGTAATGCACTTAAGCCTCTCCATGAATTATTCATTCCACATAACATAGAGGGTATTATCCAAAGGTCCACCATTGAAGACATCAAAGAGGATGATCCTAAGTTAACATTAAATGCTACTTCAAACCCTCATCAAGCTAACTCAACTACATCAACTAAAGGAAAGGAGAAGTGAGTTACGAGGGTCCAATGTCAAATGAAAATTCAGACAAAGCATCTAAACCAAAAGTAGAACTTTTCAAACCCACCAAAGAGGAGAAAGATAAATCTAAGGAGGATAATTACAAAAAAATGAGTGAAATGATGCATACATTTGAAAAATAATGTAAAATCTAGTGCAAGGGAGTAGGGGAATATTTTGTTTCCTTATTCAATTTACCCACATCTCCAAGAACACATGGGAAATCATCCAAAGAACATCTTACTCATAAGTATAACTCTTATTTTGTAAGGGAAAGTGACAAAGCAGCATTTGACAAAGAAGAAGATGAAGTTCTCCATGGCTTTATCATGATGAAGATGATACCTCCAATACTCTCATAGAGAAAATTCAACAGATTAACAATCAAACTGAGCCATATGGGAAAGCATTTAAGATAATGCAAAAAATGGGGTACAAGGGAAGAGGACCCTTAGGCAAAAGAAATAGAGGCTTGCTAGAGCCTATTGAACCCTTGTGGAGGTCAAAAGAAGAAAGATCAGGGGTAGGCTACCAGCACAAAGGAGAAAGCTCCAGCCCAATGCATGATTCATATCCTCAAGTGAGCACGGTGGAATCCGATGTGGATAGTGTTGATTCTCAAGACTATGAATGGGATACTTTATCTGATGACTCATGTCATGATAAAGAGGTTGTCAAAATACATTCTTATGGTAATATTCCAAGGAAACAAACTCCAAGAAATGAAGATCCCATCATACAAGAACTCAATGTAGGACAAGAACCCATTAATCGACTATGGATAGAGGAATTTTGAGAACCATCGGAGGAGGATGATTTGAATGTTAGGATTAATACGCATGTTGTATTTCCCATGCTATTTCCCATAGAAGTCCTTGACGACTCAAGTGAAGAGGACTTTGATCCTTCTTCCATGGATCATCTCGAGGAAGCTCACGTCATAGACCTAAATGATACAATGTATGAACCATCCAATGAAGTCATGTCCATAAACCCAACCAATGACACTTTTCCAAATAAATCCCTATCCTTGATGCACCCTAATCTTATTGATTGGGACCTAAATGAGCCAAGTGACTTACTCTATTTCCCATATGACCAAGCAATGACCCAATACCTTCATGCGGTTGAGTCCTCTTTCACCAACGAATTTGAACTGAACTTGATCAGAACAATGGGGGTCCAATCTCTTAATCCAAAGAAAAAAATGAAAAGTTTTAGTGATGAAAACCACTATGTGGTAGCACTAGAACCAAAAAAAGTAAAGATAAAGGATGTTTCCTATGGTGAAAACCCAACTGTGGCACCAAAGGAAGAGAGGTTTGATACCCTACCCAAACATGAAGAAGAAAGGTCACTGATTCTCATAAAGTTGACAGAAAAGGTCAACATTGGAATAGAATTGGATCCAAAATTATACACCTAGTAGCATCACTTACACCTTTAGAAAGAAAGGATTTTATCAAGTTTTTTCAAGAAAAACAAGTGAACTTTGCATGGTCCTATGCCGACATGCCAGGATTGGATCCCAACTTCATTATGCACCATTCGAATGTTAAACCAGGGGTTAAGCCCGTTAAGCAGAAGTTGAGAAAGATGCACCCACATGTAGCTCTCCTAGTCAAAGCCAAATTGGAAAAATTGTTGAAGGTGGGATTTATAAGAGCAATAGCATATGGTAAATGGATATCTAATATTATACCGGTCACCAAGCACGATAAATCCATTCGTGTATGCATGAATTTTAGAGATTTGAATCTTGCATGTCCTCAGGACAACTTCCCACTTCTTAGCATTGATGCAATAGTCAACTTGACAGCGGGTCACTCCATGTACTCATTAATGGATGCTTTTAGCAGCTACAATAAGATAAAAATTGCACCCGAAGACCAAGAGAAGACAACCTTTACATGCCCTTGGGGTACCTTTTTTTGGAACGTCATGCCCTTCGGCCTCAAAAATGTTGGAGCCACATACCAAAGGGAAATGACAACTATCTTCCATGATATGTGTGTGATGATGAATATCACCTTCATGAAATTAAGATCTAATAGCATCAATTTAAAGAAAATACAATGCAAATCTAATTTAAAATGAAACTATAATCTAGAACATCTCATGGTTCTCTAGAAAGAAATGGTAAGTGAAGCTCTCAGCTTAGATCCTCACTAGTGACACTTCTAAAATGAGAATTTATGCTGCTATATGCTTCTACAATGCTTCTATTATGATCATTCAATGCTTAATCTAGCTCAAATTGACACAAGTATTATGCTAAATGCTCAAAATGCTCTTAGAATGCTTTCAATTGCCTATAGTAACAATGCTTTGCAAATGAAATTCTAAGATGGAAATGCTCTCCAAAATGCCTCATATTTATAGTAAATGTCCAAGGGTAGCGGGTAGAGTGAAGTAATCATGATTATCCCTTGGTTGAGTCAAATACTTTGCTTTGTTCATAAATGGGGGGACAAATGAGGGGACAAGCCTTTAAATGGTTTCAAAGCTTTGGACAATTAAAATGTTTGAGTGATTTATGTCTTTTTGTCCTCAATTTTCATTGGTCAATCACTTTGTTGAAAGAAATAGGATTTATTAAATTCAATTAATTAATTAAATTTAGCCATGTAAGGGTAATGGGTTCATTTTGATTTTTGATTAAAACAACTATACAATTAATTGATTAAAATCAATTATATAGTGTTTTTGGTCCCTTTAAGTTTTTATTTAATTATTTAACCTCATTATTTGATTTCTCCTTTGCTTTAATTGATTTTGTCCCACTTTATTTAATTATGTCCATTTTTAATTGATTTGATCCCTTTTAATGCATTTTGATGATTTTGAGTCATTTTAAAAGCACTTGTCCAATCTTGTGTGTCTACAAATGCCCCTCTTTGAATTGATGTATGAAGAACATTGATTCAAAGATTCTTTTGATCCTGATCACTTTTTAGGTCTTGATTGTTGGTTCACTGATATGCCTCTAATACTGATAGATTGCTGCCTCTGATACAATATGATATGATTGCTGCCTCTGATAATGAAACAAAAAAATTTATGATGCCCCACTGATTCCATGATGTTTGATTGCAACTTCCATTTGATACCCTGATGCCCACTCAGAAATTAAAACATATTAATTTCTTGATTTGAAAAATTTGATTATGTTTGATTTCTCGAATATGTTTTCATTTCTGAATATGCCCCGTTTGTTTTGATGAATGATTAAATGTCCAAGATAGCTAGGTATGTTGTAGTTAAGCAAACAAGTGATTAGGATAATAGTACCAATGAATTTTATTTGTCAATCTGATAGGATAGTAAAACTAATATGGGATAACTGATAGGTAGGTCACTAGTAGGATAAATCAATCAGTGTGAAAACCAATATGATTTGATATTGCTGCTTCATTCTCAGGACACAGAGACATGAACAAATGGTATTGGGTGTGATTTCTTGATACTTTTGATAGAACTGATTGACTTTAGATAACTCATTGATATGATATACTGATATGATTCCCTTGATATGCAAAATAGGCACATTTCCGTAAGTTATACATACGGTCCCTTGCTTCTTGGATATTAGATTTATGGATCTTCCTTGTTGTTGATTTTGTATCATGTTGATGTTTTATTGATCAGGATTTAGATGTATCATTTTTTTATTGATATTGTATCTTGATATATAGATTTGTTGGATCTTTAATGTTATGAATATTGATATGATGATATGGACTTTTCCTTGATTTCCCCTTTTTGATTGACCAAGATT
Source organism: Chamaecyparis obtusa (assembly GCA_027943335.1). NCBI lineage: Eukaryota > Viridiplantae > Streptophyta > Pinopsida > Cupressales > Cupressaceae > Chamaecyparis > Chamaecyparis obtusa. The sequence continues at coordinate 889,781 of BSBK01000090.1, forward strand.
GATAACTGAAACCCCTTTTCCCTTGGAAAAATAACTACAAACCAATGCAGTTAATCTAACATGAAAAATGCAATTAATCTATCATGATAATGCAATGCAACTAAGTGTCACTAGCTTTTAGCAAAGAAATTTCGTGAGGATAAATTTTCATCATTGAGCATTTTGAGACCAGAAAGCAAGTACAATCATCACTGACCACATCATGATGATATGAATACCACTTTTATATCGCTTTTTGGTAACCCCCTTTTTAGAACGAGTACAACCCTTACTAGTTGAATGACCAACTATGGGACTATGAATACCGGTTTCAACTAATTCAATGTTGCAAACAAAGGTCAACCCTCCACCCTATATGAAAGTCCTCAATGGTTCTTTGGTGACCATGTCGTTAGATGAATTCACATAAGTTGTTGTATCTCCCTAAAGACAGTCACTCAAAGGCAAGAAAAATATCATGTCTCCATCATTGCCAATCTAGTCGGAGCATCATTGATTAGCTAAAAAGATGTGATAAAAATAAATTCAATAAATATTATCAAAAGAAAGCTTCAAGTGTTTTGCAATGTTTCATGATTTTTAAAAAGTATTTCCAAGCATTATGATCTTTAAGGTGTTTTTTCAATTTTTAATCCTGAATAATAAAGTCAATGAAGGCTCAAGGATCAAGTTGTAGGATCAAATACTTGGGTATGAACAATGATATCCATCAAAGGTTCACCAAAAATATCTCTCTTCTGAAGCTCTGATAATTCCCTCTCTCTGATGTGTGGCCGAATGTAGCACTATTGAATTTGTTTGAGTTTACTGCATTACTTCATCTGAATTGATGTCTGTTTGTTGAAATCTGCTGATTAAGATCAAATGCCCCTGGTTGGATAGAAAAAATGTTGGACTTGGGCAAACTTCCAAGATATTACAAAAACTCGATTCATGCCAAATGCATCTAAAAGAACTTTATGCACACATTTTTTATAGAAATTACCAGCTCTCAAACAAGATCACATTGGTTTGCCCCCAATATCTAGCAAGATATAGGACATGAATGATGGATTTGCAAGTTGATGGATTAGAGATGGAAAGGCCATGATGGATGAAGCATGTGAATGTGACCCATAGGACCATCTCCTCAAGATTACCCAAGCTAAGGAAAAATGATATAGCAATGTGAAGCATGTTTTTGGATAAGCCATGGAAGCCAATGATGTAGTGCTAGATAGCCTATAGGATAACGATCTACTGTCATGAAAATGAGGGATCCAAAAGAAGTGGACATGTCAAGAAGTTCCTGATAACAAATTTTTTTACCTTAAGTTCTTCATTTTGATCAAGACTAAGGGGTCAATTTGGGTAAGATGTGGATAAGATAGCACAATCAGGATAAAGGGTGATGGAGGTTATGAAGGGATGTTTTGGGATTATGAAAAGATCATGATAGGGTAATGAAGGTGAATTTGGAATAAGCAAGATCATGATAGGGTAACATGGATGCAACAAGTACATAAGCTAATGGAAAGGATAACGAATGTCAAGATACTCAATGCTCATGGATGTGTTCAACCTTGTCAAGATTAAAGGTGGGAGATGAAATATGGATGTAAGTGAGATGAATGATAGGAAGATGGAGGATAGCATAGATGAAACTTGCCCCTAAGTGTAGAGTGCAAGAAGGAAGAATTACACATGACACATGTTTGCCAGGTTTTCATCATGGTATTTGTTTCTCTTTACTTTTTCTACCAAGGTGCCTATTGCTAGGTTTTCACCAAGGCATTTTTTTTCCTTTTTTTCTTTTCTCTTTTTTTTTTTTTGAATTTTTGAATTTTTCGATATTTTCCCAACATCAGAATCTTTGGACAATGCTCCTCTGAAAGATATGCTATAATAAACCATGGGTATGATGAGGATGCTCAAAGATATTGATAAGATGGATGGAAGTATGGAAAGTATGCATTGGAAAATGAATGTGAGGATAAGAAGAAGGTATGTTGTTGATGGGAATGTTGGCAAGATCAACTTTGACACACACTTTGAAGAGTGATGGAATGATGGAGGAATGATAGATGATGGATGTAAGGATATTTTTGAGATAGTGGATTTTGGGATGCAGGAAGATGAAGGATATTTGGAAGGAGATGGAATGGAAGCCTTTGGAAGCTTGAATGTCAATTTTGATTTTTCTTTTGTGTGCAAGTCTTTCAACAATGACTTGGGAATCCACATATACTTTGATTTTTCTTTCTTTTGTGATGCTTTTGAATGCATTTCTTCAATGAGGGATTTAGAAACCTACATTTTTTTTTTCTTTTTGCTTGGTGGACCTTTGCGGCCTTTTAGATATTTCATTTTTCTTTTCATTCACATGTTGATTAGATGGGACATCATGATTTTTATACCCACATGGATTCTTGGATTTATGATTTTTATGTTGCACATCAACATTGCTTCAAAAGACTTAGGAATTGTGGATGAATAGGAATAATATGGAGGGTTCATATGGATTGGTGTTTGGACATTCTTCAAGTATGTGTGTGTTCGTTGATATTGATACATGGTAGGGTAAGTGAATGGAGAGTTAAGGATGATAGGAATGGTTGATGGAGGAATATATGGACCTATATATGGATGGGCGGGATGAAGACTTTTGTTGTGGGACATAGGAACCCAAAATGGATTTTGCGGATAGTGGAGGCATATGATTGCGTTTGAATGGAGGGATATAAGGTGTGAAAGGGATATCAATATCTTTGGAAGGAGCTGCATTACCAAAGTTTGCATTTTTAAGATTTATCTTTATGCCAATAGCCTCATGAATAGATTTGATAGGAACACATTTGATAGACTCAACTGAAACTTGAAGGGATTTATTAGTATGCAAAGGATTTGGAAGAATGATGGTTTCTTGAGGTGAACATGGAGGAATATGACAAGGAAATGATGAGATACTTTGATCTTGAAAAGGATCTTTGAATGGTGTGGAGAGGGTACTTTGCTCTTGATTTTCAATATACTCATTGGAAATTGTGGAAGGGATATCTTGATCTTTCTTGGGAAGCGGAGAAAATATGAACTTGGAAGGGTAATTTGTTCTTGGAATGGAAGAATATCATCTTGGAAGATATGAAAGGATGCAAGGGGATCATCACAAGGTTCTATGGATATGGGACCTTCATCAAATATGGGAGGGGATTGTATATAATCTTGATCTTGATCTTTATCAACATTTGTTTCTTTTCTCTTTGGATTATCCTCTTGACACGGAGCCACTTCTAAGGACAAGGTAGATGTTTGGTTATGTGTGGGGGATGTTTGGAAGAATAATGTAGGATCCTTTTGAATGGGTATAGTAGGCATTGAAGCACATGAAGCTTTGGGATCCAAGATCTTTGAAGCATGGAAATGATCTGCAGCAAGGTGTAAATTAGCTTGGGTTTCTTTTATAGGTAGCCCTTGAGGGTAAACATAGTCAATGGGAAAAGTGTCATCATTAGGCTCATTCTTTGATAGAGGAATTTTGGATAGTTGTGGTGCTTTGGGAGATGAAAAAAAGATGAAAGGTGTACCAGCTATGGGAGAAACCTTGCTAGATAGAGGTTTGTGCATTAGATCTTGCTTGAGAGTGGTACTTTTCTCTTCATACTCTTTATTATCTTGATCACAAATAGGCTGGTCATGAAATTTCCCTTGATCCAAGATAAGTTTGTTGCTCTTAAGTGTTTCTTTTTGTGAGGAAGATGAAGATATAGATGGCCCATCATCATAAAGAAAAGGACACATTGATCTTAATGATTACATTTTAGATGATGTCTCTTTTTGCTTTTCCTCATTCTCCCACAAGGTTGATGTGTCAAAATCATGAGGAAGCTTAGCTCCTGATTGAGCTAACTTCATGAAGTATGCTTCTTTATTCCTCTCCAAAACTAATTTCATTATTTCCATAAACATGGGATCTTGGATTGCTTCTGAAACTTCTCCTTCAGATACTTCATCATTTTGATTCCTATGGAGATTTTGATCTTGGTTTCAATAATTATGCTCCATAGTAGGATTGATTCGTTTCTCAAATAAACTCATCATTATAAATGATTTTCAAGAATATGATCTATTTGTTGCACTGATAAGGAGTATCTCCGAAAAGGGTATCCAAAAATGATTTCAAAATTTTTCCAAACCCTCGGGAAATGTCCACTGTTTTCCCTTCTTTGTTTCTGGGTGTCACTTGCCTGAGTGTAGGCATAACTAAATTTCTCATACGTGTGAACTAGTATACAGTTAGGTAGCACTCTGCAGAGATGCAGGTGACACTTTCCTATTGATAGGTGACTTTCCAGTTTTGACAAGCATGATTCAATGTATTTTAGGTGTGACTTGCCTGTTGATACAAGTTTTCATAAAAGTGACAAGCATGAATTTGCCTCTGATAGGTGGGATTTTTTTGTGCACAAGCAACACTTCTCTGACCAATTTGTAAGATTTTGGATATTTAAACGTTTAAGATCAGTCTTTTGAAATTTCTTTGTTTGAAAATAGAAAAACAATCACAACACACACATCACTTTGTCATCATGTCCCTAAAAACACTCTAATGTGTATATTCTCCAATGTTTTTTCACAAGTATATCACAAGAAAGAATTCCAAACAGCCTACCTAAAGTCAATTTTGGCTTGTAAACATGGCTCTACAAGGTGGCCTTACTATTTTATCCAGGTTTTAGTATATATTTCATTCAAACAGGCTTCAATCTCTCATCCTCCAAGGAGGCTTACCACACACACCAAAGTACAATTTTTCACAATCCGTGAGGACTACTAGAGGAAGATTGAAAAATTAAAATCCGTTTGTCATGCACCCCATTAAGGATACATGCATTTCATTTTAGAGTGGGTTGGATTCCTGTGGCAAAAGCGAGTGTATCCCACTTTGGGCTATCCCTCTCACTGGCCTCGTTAAGGAAAACTTGGGAGGCGAGCCCACTATTGCTCTAGCATATATATGAAAAATAAGAAATGAACTTAGGCCGACAAGTTTGGGAGTTTGGTTCACTCAAAGAGTGAAGAGAATATCCCTATTGTCTTTCTTTGTTCCACACACTTAGACACATGTTTGTTCTTTTCCAATCTCTTGACAAGGAGATTCTTAAAATTGAAGTGTGAAATTCATTTCCTCTTTTATCTCAAGCTTATATCAAAAGGAATGCCGCATTAATCAAATGCAAGCTTGAATAGGAGAATACCTTTCCTTGTAGCTAGCCTAAGCTAGGGGCATTTTTGAAAGGTTTCATCATTGTTTTTCACTCACCTTGGCAAGATCCTCCACCAAATGTGCTTGTCCACCAGCAAGTTAGTCAACACTAACAAACACTATGAGGGGAAACCAAAATCGAAATTGGAAAGAACAACACTTATTTATGAATCTTCTAGAGCTTATTTGCAAATTTTTCAAATAAAAACTTGAATTAAGGACTAAAGATCCAATTAAGAGATACAAATTTCCTTTTGTAAGCTTCAATCACAGCAAGGTATTTTTGATATACCTGATTGTCTTCTTCTTGTGTCGACTCAAGAATGGCTTTGATATGTGCTTTGTTCTCTTTCTTAATTTTCCTTGCTAGTGCTTTTCCCTCTTGGTTGAATCTGCTTTCAAGTTTCTACACCTTCGGATGTCTGTTCATTTACTGTTAAATCACATAAATAGAATGTTAGATGAGTGATTTAATCAATTAAATAGTAAATACAGACAACAGGTAGCAGGCGACATCATCTAGCTATTAGGCGGAAAAAAAATGTTCGCAGGTGTAATTTTACAAATATTGACCGACACTCTGCAGTGCCATAGGTGATACTAAAAATCACAAAAGCGTGTACAGTTTATTCCTAAGTGTAAGAAAAATTAAAATTGTTGCGATATTTTAATAATAGTAAGAGATAACAGAAATATTCAAAGCATGATTGTTATTACAAATTGCTAAGCAAAGTCTACACTGAAGCAACAACAAAATTTAAGGATGTGAGACTCCCTAAGTCACAGGCGTGACTTTAAGATCTAAAGGCTGAATAAGTCACTTTTCGTAGGTGTGAGTATGATCCGTGAGTGACTGTGAAGGAAGTAAAGCCGTAGCAAAGTCTCGTGCCAGCTGTGAATCTCCAGATAAAAGGTGTCAATACAGAGATTGTAGGTGGCAGTAGAATGACTGCAGGTGTGAATAGATCTCCTGTAAGCGTGACTTCACCAATTTCTTGCAAGATAAACTCAAAAAATAGAGAAAACAAGTATGCAAATGAAGATCTAAATGATGAAATGAGGCCTAGAGCCCCACGGTGGGCACCATTTGTGTGATGATGAATATCACCTTCATGAAATTAAGATCTAATAGCATCAATTTAAAGAAAATACAATGCAAATCTAATTTAAAATGAAACTATAATCCAGAACATCTCATGGTTCTCTAGAAAGAAATGGTAAGTGAAGCTCTCAACTTAGATCCTCACTAGTGACACTTCTAAAATGAGAATTTATGTTGCTATATGCTTCTACAATGCTTCTATTATGATCATTCAATGTTTAATCTAACTCAAATTGACACAATTATTATGCTAAATGCTCAAAATGCTCTTAGAATGCTTTCAATTGCCTATAGTAACAATGCTTTGCAAATGAAATTCTAAGATGGAAATGCTCTCCAAAATGCCTCATATTTATAATAAACGTCCAAGGGTAGGGGGTAGAGTGAAGTAATCATGATTATCCCTTGGTTGAGTCAAATACTTTACTTTGTTCATAAATGGGGGGACAAATGAGGGGACAAGCCTTTAAATGGTTTCAAAGCTTTGGACAATTAAAATGTTTGAGTGATTTATGTCTTTTTGTCCTCAATTTTCATTGGTCAATCACTTTGTTGAAAGAAATAGGATTTATTAAATTCAATTAATTAATTAAATTTAGCCATGTAAGGGTAATGGGTTCATTTTGATTTTTAACTAAAACAACTATACAATTAATTAATTAAAATCAATTATATAGTGTTTTTGGTCCCTTTAAGCTTTCATTTAATTATTTAACCTCATTATTTGATTTCTCCTTTGCTTTAATTTATTTTGTCCCACTTTATTTAATTATGTCCATTTTTAATTGATTTGATCCCTTTTAATGCATTGTGATGATTTTGAGCCATTTTAAAAGCACTTGTCCAATCTTGCGTGTCTACAATATGACACACACCTTTCTAGAAGATTATGTGGATGACATATTGGCAAAGTCACACAAAAGAGAAGATCACCTACAAATTTTGGAAAAGATATTCACAAGATTGGAACAATTCAAAGTGAGACTTAACCCAAAAAAATGTGCCTTTGGGGTCCAATCCGGCAAGTTGTTAGGCTACATAGTTTTAGCTAAAGGCACTGAAGTAGATCTAGAAAAAGTCCAAGCAATAATGGATATGGAGATTCAAAAGAACATAAGCCAAATGAGGTCCCTTCAAGGCAAGATTCAATCAATAAGGAGATTTATCTCTCAACTGGCGAAAAAATGTCATTCATTCACAAGGCTACTACACAAAGACACTATTTTTATGTGGGATGAAGAATGTGACAAAGCCTTCACTTTATTGAAGACTTATTTGATAAATCCACCAATCCTAATGCCACCAATCAAGGTAAAACCATTGCTATTGTACATATCTGCTACTGAGAGGTCTCTAGGAGTTCTTTTGGCGCAAGAAGATGACCAAGGGAAAGAAAGAACAATCTATTATTTGAGTAGAACATTGATCAAATACGAACTTAACTACACATTCATGGAGAGAGCTTGTTTAGTGGTTGTCTTTGCATCCCAAAAATTGAGGCATTACATGTTGATGCACAAGGTGAAACTTATTGCAAAAATTGATCCTCTCAAATACTTGCTAAGCAAAACTGCCTTAACTGGTAGAATAGCAAAATGGGTTATGATATTAAGTGAGTTCGACATTGAGTATGTGGATAGGAAAGCTATAAAATGGCAAGTGATAGCAGATCACTTAGTAGAAAGCCCATTGATTTCTATGCAAACCATTCAAGTGGAGTTTTTGGATTTAGCAATTGTCAACATAGAGGCCAAGACATGGAAGTTGTATTTTGATGGATCATATACCCAAGGAGGTTCCGAGGCTGACATACTATTGATTACCCCTCAAGGGTACACTAGCCCAAATTCCTACAAGCTTTTTATTCCTGTGTACAAACAACATAGCAGAATATGACACTTTAGTCATCGACATTAAGATGGCTTTAGAATGGAACATCACCGAATTAAAAGTGTATGGAGACTCTCAGTTAATAATAAATTAGATCAATGATGAATACAATACCAAAGATGAGAAACTCATGCCATACAAGACTATGATAGATGCTTGGAAAAAGTACTTTGCTTTGATCACTTTCAAGCAAATTCCAAGAGAGAAGAACAAAGCAGCTGATGCCATGGCGACCTTAGCTTCCTTATTACAAAAACCAGATCAGAATGAGAAGTACGAGTTCTTGGTGGAAGAGTTGGCAAAACCAACATTTTATCTTCCCGAAACCCAAATCATTGCATTACTCAATGGACATGACTCACCTTGGTACTGACCTATCTATACTTATCTCAAAGACCAAGTGTTACACCTAGACTAATCACGAGCCCAAAAGCAAAATTTTATTTGACAATCAGCCTGTTACATAATCCTTTTTGAAACATTGTATCATAAGGGTCTTGACGGGACGTTACTTAGATGTCTAGAGGAAGAGGAGTCTAAGTTAGCTTTAAGTGAGGTTCACAAGGGAATTTGTGGGTCACACTCCAGTGGATTAAACCTAGCCAAGAAGATCCTTCGTATGGGGTATTTTTGGAAAACCTTAGAGAAAGATGCTTGTCACTTTGTCAAAATATGCAGCAAATGTCAATACCATGATGACATGATACATGTTCTGGCATAAAAATTGCATCCATTTGTTACACCATGGTCATTCTATCAATGGGGATTTGACTTGATTGGAGTAATCTATCCACCATCTTCCAACAAGCACAAGTATATCATCACCGCTATAGAGTATTTCACTAAGTGGGTAGAAGTGGTTCCTTTGATCACCACTACGGGTAAATAGATTTCCATATTCATACTCAATCAGATCATTTGTAGATATGGTATCCCTCATGCCATAATCACAAACAATGGAAAGCAATTCAAAAACAAAGACGTGGATGAACTTTGTGGCACATTCCATATTACACATCACTCTTCATCCATTTATTATCCTCAAGGAAATGGACAAGCCGAAGCTACAAATAAGAACATTTTAAAAATCTTGAAGAGATCGATAAATAAGTCATGAAGAGATTGGCATGTGCAAATTAACCCAACATTATGGGCCGAAGCTTTTCTACTGTTGGAGGTTGAAATCCCATCTTTACGAGTATCATTACAAGGGTTGATAAAAGATGAAGACTATAGAGTTGCCAAACTTCAACAATTAGAGTTGTTAGAAGAACACCAAATGCAATCCTATAAACACTTGAAAGTCTATCAGAACAAGATCTCAAGAAACTACAATAAGCATATCAAACCGAGAGTCTTTCAAGTAGGTGACTTAGTACTAAGAGAAAATCCCAAAAATCAAGCCGAAAGAGAGAAGGGAAAATGGGAGGCTAATTGGATTGGTTCATTCATCATTGTTTCTTCATTTGGAATGGCAACTTATAAGTTAGCAAATTGTGATGGAGAAGAGCTACAATAACCTATAAATAGCATTCATCTAAAGAGGTTCTATACATGAGGTAGATGAAAGAGTATAAAGAGTATCAGATGAAGAGCATCATATTTATGTACATAGTCAAAAGAGATCTTGAAAATACAAAAAAAAAGAAACAAAAGAAAAAAGAAAAAAAAATTGAAAAAAGAAAAAGTGCCTTGGTGAAAACCTAGCAATAGGCACCTTGGTAGCAAAAAAAAAGAAAAAGACCCAAAAGGTGAAAACTTGGTAATCAAGTGCCTTTTGTTCCCTTAAGTCATTCCCAATAGCATATGTACATATTGAATTCCCATCATCTCACTTGTAAATCTTCATTGCATCCGTCATTTGTGCATAGTCATAATAAAGCCTTTCAGTTACATCATTGCATTTTCTATTGGCCCTAAGTTTGTCACACTATCACATTTATCACTTGGGGGCAGAAAGGAGTGGACATTTGGTACAAATGGATTCAATAGTGCTACATTTGGTCACATCAGAGAGAGGCATTATCAGAGCTTCAAAAGAGAGAGATTTTTGTTGAACCTTTGATGGATATCATTGTTCACACCTAAGTATTCCAATCCCACAACTTGATCCTTGAGCCTTCATTGACTTTATTATTTAGGATTAAAAATTGACATCACTTTAAAGATCAAAATACTTGGAAACTCTATTTGAAAATCAGGATACATTGCAAAACACTTGAAGCTTTCCTTTTGATAATCTTTATTGAAATAAATTTTATCACATCTTTTTAGCTAATCGATGATGTTTCAACTAGATTGGCCATGATAGAGACATGATATTTTCTTGCCTTTGAGTGACTATTTTTAGGAAAATTCATCAACTTATGAGAATTCATCTAACGACATGGTCATCAAAGAACCATCGAGGACTATCACATAAGATGAAAGATTGACCTTTTCTTGTTTACGCAAATGGATACCTTGGCTATTTAGATCTTCCATATCATAATACCAAAATCCACTTCCAACATTGTATCCATTGAAACCGTATTCATACTCCTATAGTTTGGTCATCCAACTAGTGAGGGTTGTACTAGTTTCCAAAGAGGTTACCAAAAGCGATAAAAAGTGGTATTCATATCATCATGATGTGGTTAGTGATGGTTGTACTAGATTTTTGGTCCCAAAATGCTCAATGATGAAAATTTATTTCTATGGCATTTATTTGCTAAAAACTAGTGACACTTAGTTGCATTGCATTGCATTATCATGTTAGATTAAGTGCATTTGTTTGTAGTTATTTTTCAAGGACAAGGGGGTATATTAATAAATCTTGGTCGGTCAAAACATTAAAGAAATGAGGGGTTCAATCAAACGTCTTATACTTGATTTCAATCAATAAAGTGAGATTATCTTTTGCATTCATGCATAGCATTAATCATTATTCATTACTCATATATCAGAAAAGCAAAATAAAAAAATTTGTTACTCATACATCATTTGCATACATTTAAGGATAGAATTGCATACATTCAAAAATAAAAAACATAGGAGCATTCATATCCATATTTCAATAAAACACTTTGCATCCATACATTGAAAAATAGAAAAAACACATCAAAATTCATACGTCATTGCATCCATCTATCTATATCATAAATAAGATACAATACATCCATAGTCTAATCAAAAGTAAATGCATCATAAAACATCATATAGCTGCATATAAAGATGATCTCACATGAACATATCATAAGAATCAAGGAAAGCATATCATCATATAAATGTTCATAATATCAAATGAGCCATCAAATCAGTACATCAAGATACAATGTCATCAATAGAGTGATACATCAAATGTTTCGATCAATAAACACAATAACATGATACAATAGACATCAACAATGAACAACTCTGTCATCAAATCATCAGGATCCCATAGCAGCACCTGATCCATCCCCAACACTTGACCTATCTGGACCCCTATCATCCTGTCTATCCTATAAAGGAGGAGCCTAAGAAGTGCTAGCCATACTAGGCCTCTGAGTCACATAGGTCATAAACTGCTGCATCAACATAGCCACCTGGTCTAGTCTGCCAACAACAGTAGATACATCTATCCTCAATGACTGAACATCCCGTGAAAGAGTGTCAATACTAGGAGCTTCTTGAGATGACTGACCCATATTCTTTGATCTAGGAACCTGTGGAGGCACCTACTGTGCTAGAATCTGATCCTATTGTACCTGATCCCGATCCTTCTCTGCTAAGGCAACCCGCTATAACTGAACCAAAGGATCCAAACCATCAATAATCTATTGAGCAATATCTACATGAGCCTATCTCCGAGCCCTTTGTTGTCTCTATCATCTCTGATGTCTATCACCTGCTGCTACTCTAGGATGTACAATCTCAGCCCTGTGATCATCCCTAGCCCTATCCCTAGCATGTCCACCTCTCACCCGTGGCCCATCTCATCCTTGACCCATGACCTGAGCAGCTCTCTATCCTCACTGACCTCATCATCTTTGACATCTCCTCCTATCACCACCACCATCCACATCATCATCACCTCCGTCATCCTCATATCTCTCATCACGTCTAGGGATAGGGTTTGTTGGATCTGTAAATCTAAGGAATCTATCCCGAGCCCACTAGTCTCGATACTCATGAGACATACCAGCATCAACAACATCTACAAAAAAAGACCATCTGCAGTATGCCAAATGATAAATCTAGTCACAGGTGAATTGAAAATCTATTTGAGCACCCCACAAGGATCGCTCTGCCTAGACTCTAGCATATAATGTTGTACCCTGTGGCATATCCTATACTCTTCCATACTGCCTAGAAACCTGGCTGAAGCAGAAATGCTCAATCACAGTAGTAGCTCTGTCGATCATCCACCAAGGAGAAAACATATATGGGAGCTCATCATTATCCTCCCTCCATCACTCACAACCTATATATGGACGCCAATGAACCTTATCAAGCTCATCAATCTAATGGCGCCAATACTCAAGTTTTCCCAGATGATGTTGGACAACCATGCCACCATATAGAAAAGCATAAGGGAAACCACACTGTCAAATCCTATTTGACACTTGCCTAGTAATGGGAAGATGCTCCCATACCCATAACTGCAAGATCACAACGCTTGCCGACAAAGAAGCACTCTCTTTGTAAACAACCTCATGCAAATCATGATAAAGCTGAGAAAGGACACATGAGCCCCAATCAAACCATCGAGGCTATGCAAGAAAGTCCTTGAGTATCCTTCCCCATCCAACTGAGAAGCCATGACCTCGCCGGTCGGGAAGTAGTAATCCACCGATAAGAGCACCCAATACTGTTGGCAATGTGGGAAATGAAGCAAACTGTGCCCACGTGATAGTATCATCATCAATAGTGTTGTCTCCAAACACTCCTCTATAGAATGTACTATCATACATAGAGTTGTAATATACCATCTCTCTATGATAAGGAATATGCAACAATCGATACACTTTCTCTAGCGTGATCGTCATCTCTCCAAATGGTAGATGGAAGGTATTGTGGTTAGAGTGCCATCTCTCTACCATTGCGATAAGAAGGCCATGATTTAGCTAAAACCATAGGATGTCAAGCAGGAAGCTAAGACCACACAACTCAATCACTCGAAACTTAGCGGGAGTCAAAGCCTAACCTAACTCAATGACCCATGAAGCGACGGTCCATATATACAACTTACGAAAATGTGCCTGTTTGGAAAAATCAAGAGAATCATATCAGTTTTCTATATCAGTGAATCATTTTAAGTCAATCAGTTCTATCAGAATCAAAGTATCCAACAATCAAACCTATTACCATTTGTTCGTGTCTCTATGTCTTGAGAATGAATTATCAATCCTACCTATCAGTATCCCACTATCAGTTTTTCTATCCTATCAGATTGACAAATCACATTCATTGGTACTATTATCCTGATATCCTAATCAATTGTTTTGTTAAACTACAATAGAGCTAACTATCTGGGAAATCAATCAATCAGTCAGAGTTATTCAAATTTTTATCAGAAAATCAAGTTGGAAATTTGAATTTTTTTTTTTCAAAATCTTGCAAACGTCATTTGCCTATTACCACGCATCATTTTACCTTACACGGTGTAGAAAAGCTATTACGCATCGCTTTATCATTACTACGCATCATTTAACATTTTAGGCGGCATTTTACAATGCTAGGCAGTATTTTAAGGAGCCTAGGTGGCATTTTAAAGCTAGGGTTTTATACGTAGAAAAACATATCTAAAATGGCATGAAAACCCTACTACTACACAGAAACATATCAATATCAGGTGAGGCATAAAAATTCCTAGGTGACACTTTACTATGCGGAGGCGTGATTAAAAAGTGTGGATGCGTCACTTAACAAAGTTACGTGGCATTTTACTAATCCTAAGCGGCATTTTGCAAAAACTAAAATACAAGAGCAAGAAAAAGTTGTAATAAATGCGGAAAAAGAGCAATAAATGCACAAACGAAGGTTTGAAATGACTCACACGAGGTCCATAATCCAAAGGCCGCTGATATCGATGATCCCTCTCAAACCGATGCTCTCTAATAGGCACAACCATCACGAAAATAAAAATAGGATCAAAGCAAAATCTCAATAGTCAAAAGTGAAAATGAATAGTAAATCTAGGTTTTTCAACCTATTTAAGCTAATTTTGACCTAATTTAGAGGTGAAATTTTGACGTTGACCTATATTACCTAATGTCAAACTATCAATTCAACCAGAGCAAATTGCTAAATCATGGCATATAATCAAATGTTTTTCAGAAATGAAAACATATTGGATCAATCAATCAAACAACATGAAATTTCAAATCAAGCAATCAATATGTTTTATTTCTGAGGGGGCATCAAAGTATCAAATTGGCATCAAATATCATGAAATCTGGGGCATCAAATTTTTTGAATTATTATCAGCAGGGCATATCATATTAAATCATATCATCAGGCAATATCAAGTATCAAATCAGATTAAATCATATCATATCAGGCAGCAATCAATTTCATATCAGTGGTATATCAATAAATCATCAAATCAGGACCTAAAAGCAATCAGGATTAAATTTTCTTTGAATCAATGTTCTTTGCACATCAATTCAAAGAGGGGCATTTGTAGACACTCAAAAATGGGTAAGTGCTTTAAAATCAATAAATTGGCTCAAAATAATCAAAATGCTTTAATTCTCATAAAAAAGGATCAAATAAAATTTAAATGGACATTTATTAAATCAAATTGGACAAAATCAATAAAATCAAAAGAAAAATCAAATGATGACATTAAATAATTAAATCAAAGCTTAAAGGGGTGAAAAACACTATATAATTGATTTTAATCAATTAATTGTATAGTTGTTAAATCAAAAATCAAAATGAACCTATTCCCTTACATGACTAATTTAATTAAATAATGAAATTTAATAAATCCTAATATCTTTCAACAAATATTTGAGCAACCAATAAGAATTGAAGGACAAAGAGACATAAATCACTCAAAGGAATTGAATCTTGATCACACAAATCAAACTTTGAATCTCATCCACTCAATTTTGTCCTTTTGTCCAAAGCTTTGAGACAAACATTTAAATTGTCCCTCCATTTAAAAACATTGCAAAGTTTTTGAATCACCCAAAGGTAAATCATGATTACTTCACTCTACTCCCTACCCTTGGGAATTTACTATAAATAAGAGTCATTTTGAGAGCAATAAGATAGAAGAGAATTAGTGAGCAAAGCATTGTTATTATAGGCATTTTATGAGCATTTGATAGCAATTGAGAGCATTTAGCATTAACATTTCAATTTATCATTTGCATAATGGATCATTTTGATCTAGATTAAGCATTGTAGGATCATATTTTCTCATTTTAGAAGTGTCACTAGTGGAGATTAAGCTAAGAGCTCTACTTACCACATCTAATTAGAGAACCATGAGATGTTATGGATATTAAATTCATTTCTTAGTTTAAATTTGTATTGCATTTTCTTTGAATTGTTAGTTAATAGTCCTAATTTCATGAAGGTGTATAGCATACACACACATAATTCTTTAGGGATCGAGTATCCTTGAGTAGTGATGAACAATATGCTTGCTCCAGATCCATTCTGTGTATAGGAGCCGTAAAAGAATAATTTCCATGATCTAGAAGATAAGTTCATGATAGAGGAATCTGGAAATTCCATCTACATTGGTGTATCATCAAACAATGGTGTGTCAACCAGTTGATCAACAATAACTTGGCCCTTGATAGATTTTCTATCAACATATTCAATGTTGAAATCACTTAATAGCATTACCCATTTAGCTAGTCTACTCGTGACGGCAACTTTGCTTAGTAGGTACTTTAGTGGATCAATCTTAGCTACCAAATGTGTGGTATGAGCTAACATGTAATGTCTCAATTTCTATGATGCAAAGATCATAGCTAGACAAGCTTTCTCAATCATTGAATAGTTCTTCTCATATGCTACCAATGTTCTACTGATATAGTATATAGCTCTTTCCTTCTTGTTCTCATCATGTTGTGCTAGCAATGCCCCCAGTGATGTATCTGTTGCGGAGACATATAAGATCAATGGATTTCCTTGAATAGGAGGCATCAAAATAGGAGGATTTGAGAGATATTTCTTGATATGGTTAAAGTTCTTCTCACATTCCTCATTCCATGCAAAAGTCACACCTTTATGTAATGTTTTTGTAAAAGGCTGTGATATATCTGCTAGCTGAGATATGAAGCATCTAATAGATTGTACTCTCCCTTGTAATGTTCTCATTTGACTGATGTTCTTGGGAGGTTGCATCTCCATGATAGATTTAACTTTAGCTGGATCAACTTCAATACTTTTCTTTGAAACAATGTATCCTAGGAGCTTTCCAGAAGTGACACCAAAAGAACACTTCTTATGATTCAGTCTGAGACTAAACTTCTCCATTCGGTCTAGTTTCTTGCTCAAGCCATTTAGATGTTTAGATCTTATCATAGATTTTTCCAAAGTATCATCAAAATAATCCTCTATAGTTCGATGCATCATGTCATGAAAAATAGACATGATAGCTCTTCGATATATAGCACCTACATTTTAAAGCCCAAATGGCATGACATTCCAACAGAAGGTACCCTATGCGCATGTGAAAGCAATTTTCTCTTGATCTTCTGGAGCAATTTTTATTTGGTTGTATCCAAAGAAACCATCCATTAAGGAATACATCTCGAAGCCCGCAGCCATGTCCACTATCATATCAATGTTAGGTAGTAGAAAATCATCCTTAGGGCATGCTTTGTTTACATCTCTAAAATCTGTGCATACTCTTATAGACTTGTCTGGTTTTGATACAAGTACAATATTTGAGATCTATTTAGCATAATCAATAACATGGATGAATCCGACTTTTAGTAGTTTCTCTAATTCAGCTTTGACCAAGAGTGCAACATGTGGATGCATCTTTCTCAATTTTTTCTTAACAGGTTTGACCCCTGGAGCTATAGATAAATGGTGCATTATAAGATTAGGTTCCAACCCTAGCATATCTAAATATTTCCATGCAAAGTTGATTTTCTTTTCTGTTAGGAATGTAGTAAAAAAAAAAATTTCTTCTTCTGATAAGGATTGTGCTACATGGATCAATTGTGGTTCTTCTACTATTCCCAAATTGATAGATTGAGTGGGCTCAATCAATACTGGAGATTTGTCCTGTAAATGACTTGAAAGGACATCAAATATCTCATCCTTAGGTGCCTCAAAGAGGTTTTCACCTTTGGATATGTCATTTTTTATTTTTACTTTTATAGGTTCTGAGACTACCACAAAGTGGTTTTCACCCTCAAAACTCCTTTTATTTTTATTTTTATTCTTATTCTTTTGACTAAGATACTTGATGTTTGACTCCGTCATGCTAACACTTGGTTCACTGATGGAATTCATCATAGGCTCAACTACATTGAGGTAGCAAGAAAGGGTATAGTCATTTGGAAAGGTATACATAGCTTGGCTTGGAATCGTAGAGGTTTGGTCAAGAAGTTCGGGATGTTGGATAGTCAAAGTGGGGAAAGATTGGGAGATAGTGTTTATGGATATGGATCTGTCATCATTGGTCCTAACCTGACTCTTGAGTTCGAAGGTGATATTACAACTCAAAACATTCAATTCGTGAATAGGCTCAATGTCATTATGGGAGTCCAATTCAGCCATAGGTGGATCAGACTCGTTAAGTTCATTATTTCACTCTAGACTTACATTGGGTTTAGGTGCATATTGGTGAATAATATCAATAGTTTTTTCTGTGATAAGCTCATCTTCTTTTGGAATGACTCCGCATTCATAGTAATTTGATTCATCCTCTGATTTTTCATCGAGACCTTTGGGAAATCTGAGAACACGTGTAAAGTCAAGACGAATACCCCAAAAAGGGTTACCCTCAGATTCTGATTTGAATTCATACTCATGAGAATCTATCTCAGAACAGCTACTACCTTCCTCCTTGTCTATTTGGTTGTCTTCAAGATCAGCTGGTTCTTGTGGTGCAATTGTCTCTTGTTCTATAGTAGGTTCTTGTGTGTCTACTACATTAATTCTTTTAATTGGATCATCCTTCGCTTCAAGGTCTTTTATTTCTTTAGGTAAACGCTCATAAGGAATGAGTTCCTCAGTGGTGTCTGAATCATCACTATCAAATTGTTGTGTTGTTTCCTCCTTTGGTTCAATTTGTTCTAAGACATGTGGAGAGTTTTTGCTAAGATAGAAAGGCTTCTTCTTATATCATAGACCTGTTCTATTCTTGTTTGGTTGGCCACGATGGTCAAGAGGTGATAGAAGACCTTTACCTTGTAGTCCTAGAGGTCCTTTTCTACTATATCCAATTTTTGTGATCAATTTATCCCCTAGTCCATATGACTTCTGAGGAATTTTGCTTGAAGTGGAGTCACATTTCTGTATTGATTGGGATTGGGACTCATCTTTGTATAACCATGAAAGAATGGCTTCATCTTCCTCAAACTCTTGTTTAGATACTTACTCTGTGATAAAGCTTCCATTGAATATGACCTGAGATTCTTTAGCTGTAGGTTTCATTTTGTCAGAAGGTTGTCCATAAGATTTTGGGGACAACGGGAGAGATGTGAGAGATAAAACAACTTCCATTTTGTATTCTCCCATACCATTGTCTTTAATTTTGACTTCTTTAGCAAGTTCTTCTATCTTGGATGTTGAAGCAATGTCTATCTGCTTAGTGGAAGATTCTCTATTACTAGGAACAAGTTTATCAACACTTTCTTTCAATGCATTTCAAGTGGTAGATCAGCTGGAATCGTCACCTCTACTCCATAAGGAAATTTCAAACATTAATGGTATGTGAAAGGAATAGCTCTCATTTCATGTATCCAGGGTCTCCCTAGAAGGATGTTGTAAGCCAAAGGTAGATCAAGAACTTGACATGTGATATCTTTGATAACTAGACCTGTTCTGATAGGCAATACAATTATTCCTTTGGAGGATCTTTCTTGTTCATCATATGCCTTGATAGTTATCTTCTTCTTAGGATCAATGGCAGCTTCAGAGAATCCCAATTGTGTGATCAAGATGTAAGAACAAATGTTGAGACCAGCAGCTCCATCTATCAACACATTTGACACAATGGTTTTGGATCAATACTTCAATATGCAAGGGCTGGTTATGCAGATGACTCAAGGAGTTATCATCTTCCTTTGAAAAGGAGATATACTGGGGAGATGTCAGATGACCAACCATAGTCTGGAATCTATCTAAATCAAGGTTGTTAGGTGTTGGAAACTGCAACTGAAGCAATTTTTGTGTTGTCATTGATGTCAAACCTTAACTAGTAAGACTATTGCTACTTAGGAAAGTACTATATCTTTTTTAGTGTTGCTAAGGGGATAGGCAAGGTTGGTAACAATAGCACCTAAGGAAAGGTTGAGTTATCTTGATACTACAAAGTGTACTTGACTATGTTGTACAATGATGAGACAATGTATTGTTTATCTTAGTAAGATTGAAGACTAAATTGGTAGGCTTGACTGAGCAAAGATGGAGAAATCATGTTCAAGCTGAGTAATGTTAGTGTCGACTGAGTCAGTATATGTCGAGAAAAATTCTAGTGTTGACTGAGCATCAATTAATTTCCAAGAAAGATAGTATAAGACGAGGAAACATTTTTAGTAATGACTGAGCTTTCTACATGAAGACCGAGTAGTTGATCATAGTATTGACCAAGCATCAGTATTTTTATATTTGAAGAGAATTTAGATTTGGATCTGACATTGTTGAATTCTTGGATTATGTAAAATGTGTTGACTTTATTTATTGATTGTTTGAAAGCATTGAATGCATTGAAAAATATTTTATTGTAAATCTTTAAGAGATTTGAGATGTTTCTAGAAAAGGAGCCGAAGAACATAAAGTGAGTAGATTCAATGAATCTGACCTAACCCTAATATCTACAAAGGATATTGAGCGGCAAAAGATGAGTTAACCTAATTGAGGAAGTATTAAGGGAACCTAAGCATTGTGTATGTGTGTGCATGGGTGAAAAGAGGATGCTGAAAGATCAGTAGATGTTATTGACTGTATAAGCAGAAAAGGCTAAAGGAGAAGTGTGGTGATTGCTTGAAGAAAGTTCCGAGCATATCAGAGATGGAGATGGAAAATTTTTAAAGTCAATAAACCAACATTTATGTACGAAATTGGATCTGATATTTGCAATGTGATTTGTATGTTTTTCATATCAATATTGCTGCTACTTTCTAACCATTGTAACAGTCAAAATCCTTTTAACAGAGGTTGACCTAATAGTCATATGTTTAAATCCTTTGAACAAGGTTGCATTCTAATGGAATGCATGTAAGTCTTATAACAAGGCTCACTTCTAACAAAATGATTGAAATCCTTTAACTGAGTCACACCTAACAGTGTGTATTGTAACCTTTGATAGGGTTGGCTTTTAACCGAGCTCACTTCAGAAGAGTGAAAATAATAGTAGCATGTTACAAAGTGGTTTTTCCCAGATTGGGTTTCCACTATAAATCCTAGTGTCAATGCTTGTGTGAATGTTTTGGTTTGAACATTTATGTGTTTTACAAGTTAGATACAACTGGGTAGTGGACTGCAATGTTATATGTTTCTATTATAGAATCAATGATGACCGAGTTGGTTTTGGTTCTTAGATCTGATTTAAAGAAAAGTTTTTGAAGTTTTTTTTATACATCTGGACCTGAGAACAACTGATTCACCCCCCCTCTCTATTGTTCTAAATCATATTAATAGTCAAGAATATTGGATCCGAGCATGGCTTTGTCTAGAATGGCTCTATGAGCTGGAGATATCCGAAGCAACTCAAACATGAAGATTTTTGCATTGGTATGCTGGAGTTGTTGGACAATACTGTAGGATGTTGGCCTTGTGTCTTTAAGATTTGATGATTTAGAGGCAGGCTTCTATTTAGAAGAAGATGAGAGATTGAAAGGCATCTTAGGGACATTTGATGAATCTGGGATTTGTCCTTGCAGATGCGCCTAAGCTTGTGATCAAGTAATTGCATTTGATGATTGATTTTCTCTATCTTTTCTTACAATTGTGATGATATTGCAACACTTAGATAGGCATGGTTCAACCATATTGATGACAACATTGTTTCCAAAGTAAGCATAATTTACTTTAGCACCCACCTTAGGTTGATAAGATGAATCTCCTTGACCATGTTTCAGAAATGGATCTGTGAATGTTGTATGATCATTATTGCTTTTGTGATTGTCAATTACAATTTCTCCATTATCAATTGTTATGTATGTGGAGCCTAATCAGACTTATCCATGGGGTCAAGGGGCAAAGCCCCTTGCGGGGTCTTGGGGTAGCGCCCCAGGTGAGGTCAAGAATGACTTAATAATATTGTATAGTGTCGGCCATCTATTTTCTATTAGTCAAAGTATTTTTGCCCTAATTTCGTTATGTCAAAAATACTTGTAAAAAGGGCTTAGGGTTTGAGATTGAATGTATGAGGGATTATTGTAGCTTCCTGCGGCGGTATTGAGTTGTAGGTTTTAGATTGTAATCGTTGGATAATAATAAAGATATTGGACTTGTTGTTGGTGGATGTAGATCAAGAATTGGGTGAACCACATTAAATTCTGTGTTATTGTGTTCTCTCTTGTTTGTTAATATTTGCATTTTCTGCTTATTATCCTAACATCAATTTTGTCTTGTATGATGTGTTTCAAGAGTATGCAGTTATTAGTCTTATGACTCTTATTGCGATGGAAGTCATAGAAATCATTCTCTCTCCACCATTTCCGTTTAGGTTCAAGATCAAAGACTTTTATCTCAGGCAAGGTGATGATGTTGTTAGCCAACAAAGTTTTCATGGTAGATTCCAAGGACTCTCCAAGAGGAGTAAACTTACATTTAGGATCTGTAGCCCAAGGTTTATAGTCAAATGGCTTCTTGTTAGGTTCTATTGCTTTACCTTCAGAAGCTTTGATGGCTTGGGTGCCAACAGTGAGATTGAAAGCGAGTGCCTTAGATGGGGCACAGATAGTATCAACAATGCCATCTGTGACAATGCCTTTATTCTTGTTCCAATTTTTGCCTTTGTCTTTAGAACTAGATCCAGATTCATACTTGTCCTTTTGAAGTGATATGTCTCCTTTTTGGACAAGTACTTTCTCAATTTTGATTGCATTTTATACCATCTTATCAAAGGATGTATGATTTTGCATTTGCAAATGGTACTTGAATGCTGGAACAAGATTATTGATGAAAATTTCCAGCTTCTCAGTTTCTGGAATAGGTCTAGCATATAGAGAAAACTTTTTCCTCCATCTTTTGAGAAAATTTAAGAATGGTTCTCCTGAGTTCTGTTTCAGATTGTAGATGTCGATTATGGTGACCAAATGTTGGATGTTGTAGGAGTATTGTTGATAGAGCAGTTTGATTAACTCCTCAAAAGTTTTGATAGTTGGAGGCATTTTTGAGAACCAATGAATAGCTGACCCTCCCAGAGATTGAGGGAAAGACGCATTAGGTAGGTTGGTTCATGCATGAACTCCATAGATTGAGTACAAAATTCTCTGACATGATCTTGAGAATCAGATTTTCCATCATAATTATCATATTTAGGTATTTCCACTCATTTAGGGAATAGCGGCATGTACAAGTCTTTATCAAATGGAAAAGGGCATAGGGCCTCCATGGAGAACTCCTTAGGTTCCTTCTCTTTTTCAAGTTTGTTAAGTTTGACTTGCATGGCATGCATCTATTTCATCATAGCGGTGATTGGAGTTTTTTCCTCATGCATAATGATATCTTCAACATTAAAGTTGGGAGGAAGTTTAGCCCCTTGACGAGCTAACTCTAGGAAGTATGTTTCTCTGTCTTCCTTCAAGAAATGCCTCATCATTTTCTTGAAGTCATCATCATTTTGATATCGAGAAATTTTAGAAGGTGTGGATTCTTGATCCGCACCATGTTGGGATTGATGTCCTTGGGACCCTTGGCTTGTGCCTCCTCCTTGAGACACAGTGTTGTTGAGAGAACTACCAGGGATTGATTGATGAGGAGTTGCTTGATGACCTGCATGGGTTAATGCAGGAGGGGTGACGTAACCACCTATTAAGTAAAGATTTCCAAGAGCATCTTCTACAAATTTAGTTGTGTCAAAAGGTTGATGAAATGTCTAACCAATCATAGAAGATGCGGCTGAAGAGAATCTAGGTTTTTCTCCTTGTTTTCACTATGATGAAGCTCTAGTTTCCACCATTAACCTTGGGTGAAACAAAAGAGCAAGATTAAGACAACTAAAGAATGACTTGATTCAACAAGATCAAATGACGCAACCTTGTCAAGATTGGATTGACTGAAGATAGATTTGACATAAATGAAGAATATTGTGCCCTAGTAGTATGGGTAGACGCCCAAAAGATGGCGGACACGAACTCGCAACACTTAGCCATTTTTAGACAAAGATTGAATTGAAGATAATTTTGACAATATTTTGACACAAGATGAAAAAGACTCAAATTGATAAATTAGAAGGCTAAATCAGACTCAAGAGACCACTTTAGGAAAATGATTGAATTCTTTCTAGTTTCTGCTATGTTCCTGACACAGGGATTTGTTTGACAGAACTTGGAAGTAAGCTGTAAAAACTGGATTTCTGGCAATTTGGACAAGTTTCTACAAAAAAATTGTTAGCTTGTGGTGACTGATCAAGAAAGTACTATCTAGGAAAGTACTATACACTTTTCATTCATCGTGGGGTTAACTCGTCAAGCATTTTTGAGTTGACATGTCAAACATTTCCATAGGTTGACTCGTCAAGCCTTTTCTTAGGTTGACTCATCAAGTATTTTAGGGTTAACTTGTTAACCGACATAAGCCTTGTTATATTGGCTTAGGGTTAGGGATTTCATTATGATGTATGATTTTAGTACTTGCAGCAGAATTGAGCTGTAAGGGAATACAGATTCTAATAAGGTTGTAATCACTAGATAATAAAATATTGGACTCGCTGTTGGTGGACGTAGCCTAGGGATTGGGTGAACCACGTTAAATCTTTGTGTCTTGTGTTCTCTTCTGTGTGGTTTATTGTTTTCTGATATTGGTTATATTTGCATGTAATTGTTATTTCTACCTTGTTAATCCTAACAAAATTATCATACGACTTTCTATAGGCTCGTACGACAATGGGTAAGCTCTGGCATGACAATTGACGAGACTCATATGACAATTGCAAAGCTCGTACGATAGTTGCTAGCAGATTTTGACTTTTTGCTTGCGATTTCTGACAAAACTCATACGACAATATACAAGCTCTCATATGACAATCTAGGGGTTCTGATATGACAAATGCTCAAAACTCATATGACTTTCTGATCCTGTGGGATGAGTTTTGACTCCATAAAGGAATTTTACATCAGATTTTGCAATTTTAGTTTTTAGAATCAATGTGTTTTGCAAGGTTTTCTATCCAGATTTGAAGTTTGTTTCGGGATCGTTCATTTTCAATAACCAAGTAAGTAAACAAGCATGTAGAACAACAAGCAAGTGATTTCAAGCACATCTAAAAACAATGAACAGGGGACAAAGCAACCTTGTGCATAAACAATCAAGTGACTTAATGTGCTAATCCCTAGGAGTGCTATTTGTGTATGTTCCAAAAAGTTTTTCAATAACACACATATTTCTAAAAAATGAAAAATTGGCCTCGCTAGGGTTTGTAGTAATGGTCTGACTCTACAAATTTTATGATCTCAAGAGGGCGAACTCCAATCCAAGCACACTAGGGTTTTGACACAGTCCAAGAATTTAATCAATTAGGAGCTACTAGGGAGATCTGACAGCCCAACAAGAGACCACACCTGTGAAGATTTCCTCCACAAGGACATTTATATAGTGGTTGTTGCTACCAAAATAAAAATGGCTATTACTGCTTGAGGTTCTATCCACTTGGTTGACCCAATTAAGGGAATGTCCACTACGGTTAACCCTCTCTAAAGGTGACTCACAAAAGATACCACAGGGGGACTAGATTGGATTCAAGGATCTGGGTTTCTAGTACTATCCAAAAAGGAAGTGGAGTGCAATCCCCTAACCTCTTCACTTCACCAAAACAAAGAAGATAGATTAATCCGACATGCTAAGACTGAAATTATCTCACCAAGATCTATGATGTCAACAACTTATGCTCTATCAATCTCTTCGGAGAGAGAATGTATCGATCAAAAGCTGAAGACTCAAAAACTCAGTAGAATGCAAGATAATCCCAGTATCCTCCCTACCTACAAGGGGATCCTTCGTCAAGAAGAGCTTCGCATGCGTGAACAAGTAAAAGAAGCCCACTCTCTCAAGATCATCCACAAATAGTGTTTATAGGGCCTATTTACTATGTGTAATAGATATGCAGAAAGCAAATCTATGTTCATTTTATAGCCCAAAAATTGAAGTCTGTGATATGAAAGCAGGGAAAGTCACACAAGCTTGACACAAGAGAGTTCATTTTAAATGTCCAAATCAAAGTTTTATCAGTTGCAGAAGAATACCTGAATTCCTTGTAATGCGCTTAGTAGATTTTACCTATTTTAATAATTTAGTTGCAGTTTCCCAATCAGAATCAGGAAATATGAATCAGAAACAACAAAGTTCAATTGTTAGGGTTAGCCATTAGTCCAAATCTGAAAATCAAATCTGACAAACTGCCTAAAAATCCAAAATGACAATTGAATCACGGTATCAAACCTCGTACGACACTGGGTTACCTCTCATACGACAAACCAAACCTCATACAATAGTGGGTCACCTCTGGCATTACTTTCTGGAAACTCATACGACAGTGGGTAACTACCTGCACAACAAAAAAGTATCCAAATGATAATTTGTAGTTGTTGGTATGAGCCTTGAAAATGTCAAATGTCATACAACACCTAGAGGGTCATGGCATGAGTTTTTGATAAAACTCATACGAAAATTATACGGACAAAGAATAAAATCATATAATTGATAAGAAAATGACAGGAAATAGATAGAAATTGACATAAAATAAATGGAAACCTGTTTTAGGGCCCCACGGTGGGCACCAGAAATGTGTGTGAAAATTGTACCTAGCTGTGAACACAACACTTCAGTAAAACATTAGAGGTTAGCAAAAATTGAAATCTTGCAAATAATTTGAAACTAAGCTAACCAGGCGATTTATTGCCTTCTAGTAGGTGCGAGTATGGTATTCTTAGATTAGACCGAGGTTAGTGACAATGCAACACCTAAACGAAGGATTTGAATGCAAAAGAATAAAAACTATATGAATGCAGATTAATCTATATTTTTGTATTTTCTATGCAATTAGAATGAAAAACTTGAATGAATCTAATCTAGAATGAATCGAAATGATATGCAGATTATTCTAGGAATGATATGAATGAATGAATGCTATTATATGAAAACTATGCAAAGCTATGACCAACAATGAAAGATCTCACAAATCGCCTGTCGCAAGTGCTTAATCCTTCAATCACAAATTCACTAGAATAATTGTGCAAATTCGAGGGTTTTTTGTGAAGAGCTGAGCCTTGATTTTATAGAAATTCAGGGCTTTGAGGGTGCATGAGGAAAGCCATAAATCACTCTTGATGAACTCAGGTTGATTTTTGAGTCAACAAGAAATCAGAATCAGATCAACTCACAAAATCATGCAAATCATGCAAGAACAACTGTTTGACTCAAATCAGAAGTTTAGATCAACTTTCAACTCAAAATAGATGTTGAGTTTCGAAAGGATAACAACTTGAATTGATTTTATGATTCAAAGTTTAACTGCTCTTTGAATGTACATAATAATTATGAATTAATTAAATAAATAAATAAAGTGATTTATCTTCAACTTAACTGATTTTTGAATTTAAAATAACTGATTTATGGGTTAATCAATCATTTAATCAAACTTTTATTAAAAACTATATTATTTAATATTGACAACTGACATTAATTAATTAAATAAGAATTTAATCAATCAGTCATGAGATTTTTGATTTATTGTCAAAATTAAATAATACAATTTAGGAATAAATAGAATTAAATCTAATTAAATAATTAAGTGGCAAAATTAAATCTGATTAATTAAATATTCAGAATATTCAATTTATCAAACTTTAGGATAAGTAGGATTTATTGCCAAATAATTATTAAATCAAAGATAATTAGGATAAATAAAGAATATTTCAAGGAATATTCTCTGATGCAGAATTAAGATAAAATTAATTTTTGATAAATTGATGTGCAGATGTGCCTTAGGTTAGGACTTCAATGTCAATTTTGTTCGATTTGAAGATGTAGGAGGTTAATGAACCTACAGCCCATTTTTGGGGTATTACATCAGGCATGTCCCGAAGAACCTCTGATGGAACAATGGATTCCATCATCCTTTGCACCTTTTCGTTCGACTCCCCTAGCTATATGCCCCATGCCATTATCATTGAAAATACATTTGTGTTGGTCTTGTGGTAGTTTTCAACCTCATTGAACATCTTTCCCAAGATGATCATCACACTTGGCATTAATTTTTCTTATCTTCAAACCGAAATAGCTTCTCTATTCTTTTCTTCGTAATCTTCTCGAAGAAAGGATTTTGTTGTCTTGGCATTGAAAGGTTGAAATTTGTTTCCATCCTTTCCAATCTATCTCAAAGCTTACTTCCCACTCTACACCTTTAAAGTAGAGATTTCAGACTTTCCCCACTATAAATGCAAAGTCCTTTGGTGGAATTTGAGTCACATCACCATCTCAGCTTCATTAAATTTTCTCCCTTGCACACCATCGTCATTCTTCACACCATTTATGAGCTCAGTTAAATAAATAATCAAGCAACAATTTAATTTAAACTACTCATTAAAAAATCCTCAACTTTAATGTCACCTTTATTCTCAAAGGATAAAGCCCAGTTTGACAAATAATTAACCTCCTTATTACCATCTCTTTTTACATGAGTTATTCAGAATTCATTTATTGTTGCTAGCTCTTCAGTAATCAAGCTTATGTATTTCTGCAAATGTCAAGCCTCTATAGCCCCCTTCATAACTACTTGAACAATAATAAGAGAATCCCCCTCCTGATGTAGTCTTCTAACTACAAGATGTTTTGCAACCTTGATTGCCACTAATGTTTCTTTAGCTTCTGCCACAATATTGGTACCATCTTCTAATATTTTCACACTAATCACTAGAGTGTTACCATGACAATCCCATATGATAAACTTAGTTCCTAAAGGCCCCAGATTCCCATTTGATGCACCATCAAAGTTCACTTTCCACCATCCTTTATCTAGTCTGACCCAAACAACACAATCACTCCCACAAGAATTTGGATTAACCCAATATTGCCCCTTAACGAGATGACTAAACTATTTTAGTCATTGATTGTTGTTAATTGGTCATTTATTTAGTCATGGTGGTGATATATTTAGTCATTAATTTATTCATGGTAGTCATTTATTTAGTCGTTGATTTAGTCATTGATTTAGTCGTTAATGTAGTCATTGATTGTTGTTAATTGGTTATTTATTTGGTCATGGTAGTCATATATTTAGTCAAGTATTTAGTCATGTATTTAGTCATTGATTGTTGTTAACTAGTTATTTTTTTAGTCATGGTACAATCATCTATTTAATCATATATTTAGTCATTAAATTAGTCATATTAGGGAATGAGGGAATCAAACCACCATCCTTCTGCTTCTAAAGAAAGTTCTCTTCCATTGAGCTAGTACCCTTTAAAGAATAATCATACCATCTATCCTATGTTATCCTTCCAACCTTCCACCAGAGACAAATAAGATTCAAGTGAAGAACATAAGAAGTGTTGTAGCTAAGGGATAGGGTAAGTGATATCACATATAACAACAAGAATGTTAAGGGATCCAATGTGCAAGTGATATTGCATATAGAAGGTCATGAAATAAAGAACCAAGCAATACTTCAAGAATTAGAACTTTAAAAAAAATTGAAGACATTTACCAAATATGGCAGATTGCTATTTACTAAAGAAAAATGTAAGATAACAAACTTTTTCATCTAAAACCTGAAAATCCTTTAAATAAGTTTTACAAGAATCAAAGTAAAGATTATCCATCTTAAAGTGCTTCAAAGAGTAAATTAGCAAAGAAAGAACACTAAAGGAAAAAAGGAGATAAGATCCGAAGATATCTACCACCACAACTGCAAGAATCTAGAGCATTTTAGATTGGTCTTAAAAATGCACCAATTGAGTTGCACAAATATTGAGAAATAAGTACAAAAACTAGTCCATGACCTCAATGTTGGACTTATTAAAAATTAGAGAGAAAAAATAATGATTAAAGCCTTACTCTCTAAACCACCAAAATGATAAACATTCTTCCCATAAAGAGAACCACCTTCTTCAAAAGAATCCTAGGATTCAAGTAAAAGGAATAGTAAATTAAAATCATACTAGCATAAAACATGTAATGGAAAGGATAATTTGGTGTTATTGTACAAACTTATTCTTTTGGTATTGGAAAAATGCAGCTTAATTGCATACATGAAAATAAACTAATAGCATACTAGTCATATGTTTGACAAAGAAGATCTTAGATGAAAACTAAGCTAAACCAAGACTTGAACCTTCACCCCCAAGTTTGAAAAGTCTCAATTAATCTTATAAATAATATCTATTTGTTCCTACTATAGTGAAGCAAAATAATTTCATAACTTCTGGCAAGAAGACTAATATGCACAAGTTAATAAAGAGCTTAGAATTGGCATCTCATGATAGAGAAGAAAAACTCCAACATTCATAATATTATCAGAATCTCCCTGAAACAAAAGTTTTAATTTTTGAAATATTAGCTAAAAAGTAGAGTTAGACCTATGTCAATTAAGACAACTATGTTAAAGGAGAATATATTCTATACAAAAATG
This sequence comes from Chamaecyparis obtusa, assembly GCA_027943335.1. Classification (NCBI taxonomy): domain Eukaryota; kingdom Viridiplantae; phylum Streptophyta; class Pinopsida; order Cupressales; family Cupressaceae; genus Chamaecyparis; species Chamaecyparis obtusa. Next base: position 919,976 of record BSBK01000090.1, read on the forward strand.
TAACAGATTTACATTGATCAGGGTGTAGATTTAAAACTATAACTTTGTCTCTTTTTGCCATATTATCTACAATCACAAAACTCTCCATTTTCTCCTAAAATCTACCTTGTAAACCTTGTTTAAAAATGATTAAAGATTGTGCTACCTCACTACCACTACTTTTCTACTTCCCAATATTGGAATGTTGTTCTCCTCTTATCGTTTTCCATCACTCCTCAAAGCTTACTACTCATTAATGTCAATAAAAAATAATGCAATTCGTTTTAATGTTGTTGTGTTTTTGTTGTTTTATAAAGACAAGGTTACAACTTTATTAAGTTTAGGGATTTGATAGAAATGCAACAGTCTTGTGGGTCATCTTAGTCCTCTTAATTTTTAATTTTTTATTTAAACATGATTTTTATCTTGCGACAGCGGACCATACGTAAATGGTAAACAACTATTTTTTGGGGCATTTTCAAGTAGGCAACAAAGATATGGGACAGTCTGGGGACATTCTTGAAGCATCTCCACATCCCTAAAATATTTCAAGCACAAGAACAACCCATGAGGATGCATCCTCATGTATTGATGCAAATAATTGATATTTTTACATTTAAAGCCATCCTAATTGAAAAGAAAGTGAGAGTGAAAGCAAACAAAATTGTACACCATGAATATTGAAATGTGAATTTTCCTCATTAATTTTGTGATTGTTGATTATAGTGCACGTTGCATAATGCAACACTATATAGCTTGACTTCAAAGTTTGAACCCTAAAAATCAATTGCACATAACAAACTACAAATGCCAAGATATAAAGTCACATAAAGTAAGATGAGCCCAATGACGCTAGCTGTTACGAAGTACAATATGTTGATTTTATTGTAGCTATGGTCAGAATCCACAAGCCAACCTAGATATCACAAAAATTGTGATTATTATGAGACAATATAATTATATTGTATAATTATTATGTTATAAGATTATATAATTATTATATTATATTAATAATATAATAATTATGATAATATTATTATTGATAATATGTTATATAATATTAATATAATTATTTAATATATAATTATATTAATAGTGTTCCTTGTGAAAGGGCACCTCTTGCATATATTATAATGAGATAAATGATCTCATTAGTGGTGAGTGATGATTATCGAATTAAAAGGACAAAAAGTTTAACATAGTATCAGAGTAGGTTCAAGATATTAGATTAGAATTACTTAAGACATATAAATGAATAACTTCAGAAGCAAAATGGGCGAATACGGGCATACATTATTCCCTTGGTCATAAAATTATCGAGGATGAAATATTTACATCGATACCCCTAAGGAGATCCGCATAATTTAATATCTAGACAGATTAAATACTTGGATCTTGTCAGGAAGTTTGGGACGGTGGTCTTTTAACTCTGTGTTCATCTATGCAAATAGTATATGAGTGATATTTATACCTAGATTCATTTTGCGACACGCACCGACATCTCCACCATCAAGTAATTGTGTTCTGAAGGAATCACAGGGAACTATAAATTGCATTCTAATATCAAGGAATAATACAAGCCAGAATATCATCACAGATATCCTTGTAAAGAAAACAACGATGTCCCATGAATTAGCAATTGAACAACTCAGATAATGGAGATCAAAGCCCAGTGGTTAAGAATGATGTGTAGGAATTAAGTGAATGATCATTACAAGAGACTATTGTCCATTTTAATGGATACTTGTTGGTAGTGCATTCTGAGATATTTAATGGCGATTTTACATAAGTAATATTAATGTTGATATTGTATCGCTCCAATATCTATCATGTTCGATGGTTATATTATGATTAATGCGAGCTCTGAGAATGTTGAATATGAAAGTTTAATGTATTAAAGGTCAATGAAAATGAAATCCAAATCGATGACACTAAATCCATCAACAATAATGAAACATATAATCTATAATCAAATAAAATATATGGAGAGGTTAGGTGTTGAGATATATTTATAGTTGGACCTCATAAACGAAATCTCTAGTATTGTTAGCATGCAACTATGAACAAAAAGGTGATTAAAATATTGATCGCAACCATAATACCTAGAAAATACGTTGCCATAAGAAGCACAACGAAAGGGCATTTATTTCACAGTTTCAATAAACTATAAAAAAAACATGAGAAATTTCATAGTATCTAATCCATGATTAATATGAGAAATAATAAACATTTAAGGGCATCCATTTAATGCATATATTATTACAGACTTTTGCAAGAAAACACATTTATGTGATGCTTTTGTTCACAATTAATATACAAGTATACATAACCTGCCGTGTGCAAACGTCTTCATGTATGTTCAGAATTGTGGCTGATTTGTTCCTTCATCAGCGAGAAAATAACTTTCTTCATCATTGTTGGATGTATATTGGTTGAGATAATACCAAAATAAAAGACATGTCTTCAATTGGTAAAATTATGAGAATGATAAATAGAGATTTCAAACAAAGTGTAGTCTCAAATTTAGAAGACAAATGCATCCGAGTGGGATGTGTCAAAGTGTACAGGTTTTCTAACTTTTCATAGGGAGCATGATAGATTCTGGATCCTTTCAGCACATCTTACTATGAATCTACTAATTGATATTAGACATGATAGTGGGATGATTGTCTTCAAACTAGAGATAGAGGGGTTTGCCCATGTTGTATTTAAGCACTGAGTTGAGACATCTCTCGAAGAGGAAGAGTCTATATAGATTATGATCAGTTTCTTCGAAGAGGAAGAATTAACATGTAGAGGGAGTCTGACAATCCTTCACTGGAAATATTGGACGAGGAGGTTAGAAGGTTGATATCAGATTTAGAAGGAGTCTGACATTTCATCAAGAAGCAATCTCAGACAAGAAGGTCAAAAGGTGGATATGTGTTTCGGAGAGAGCCCTCAATTAATCACTGTGATAATCAAAGCTATATAAAGCTTTATGTTAATCCTATGTTTCATGACAAGAACAAAGCATGTGGAGATCAAGTATCACTATGTAAGAGACATGGTAGAAAGGAATGCCATTGAATTAAGATACATTAGTATTGAAGAACAAATTACTGACATTCTCACCAAGCCTCTCTCCAGAATTAAGTTTAAGTACTTTCGAGGTAAGCTTGGTATGTAGAGAATGAAGCCTCGACTCAATGATTTGTTCTTATATATATTGTATATATACTAATATTTTCTTTAATAGAAAAATTCTTGATTTCCGTGCACCTGTGATATGAATATCCTTATGAGGTGACAATCTCACAATGATAAGACACTTGTATGTTTGTAATCCTCATTGTGAGGTGACGATCTCACAAAGAAGATTTATTGAAATCCATTATGTTAGATGTCTAATGTTCAATATCACATGAGGTGGTATCCGAAGAACATGGCATAAATTTTCAATACCACTTGAGGTGGTATCTAAAGAACATAACATAATGGTAGATATCTATTGTTCAATACCACTTGAGGTGGTATCCAGGGAACTTAAAATAATGGCATACATCTATCTAATGTTCAATATCACATAAAGTGGTATTCGAAGAACATAACAGATATTTAATGTTCAATATCACATAAGGTGGTATCCAAAGAATATGCCATAATGATAGATATAAAATGTTCAATATCACATGATGTGATATCCGAGAAACATACAATAATGATAGATATCTAATGTTCAATATCACATGAGGTGATAGCTGAGAACATAATGTTCAATATCACTTGAGGTGGTATCTAAGGAACTTAACATAATGGCATATATCTAATGTTCAATATCACATAAATTGATATCTGAAGAACATGTCATAATAATATCTAATGTTCAATATCACATAAGGTGTTATCCAAAAATATAATGTTCAATATCACATGAGGTAATATCTGAGAACATAAAATTCATTGTGATGTTTATGGTGAACCATAATGATGCAGTCATTATGATTCAACCTAATATGAAAGCCTCCCTAGCTAAGAGGGAGTGTTGAAGTTAGCTTCTGGAGGCTTACATATTCACTTCACAATGATGTCTCAAATAATACGAAGTATTATTTGAGACATTAATAAATAAATAAATAAATTATTAATTTATTCAATTATTTTATTATGACTTATCCAATATCTCTCCATTATTAAATAATCTATTTAATTTGTTTATTCAAGGATAGTCATTCTAGCACAACCTAAATGGATTCCTCCCTAGCTAAGAGGGGGTGTTGATTTTATTGTAGCTATGATCGGAATCCACAAGCCAACCTAGATATCACAAAGGTTGTGATTATTATGAGATAATATAAATTGTATATTTATATTATATAATTATTATGTTATAGGATTATATAATTATTATATTATATTAATAATATAATAATTGTGATAATATACATTATATTATATTAATATAATTATTTAATATATAATTATATTAATGGTGTCCCTTGGTGAAAGGGGACCTCTTGCATATATTATAGTGAGATAAGTGATCCCATTAGTGGTGAGTGATGAGTATCGAATTAAAAGGATAGAAGTTTAACACAATCAACTATGGAGTTGTAGTTCCTAATATTTTTTATGGGTTATATATACTGAATTAATGCTAGATCATAAGTATTTTATACGAACACAGTAAACCAGATTGTTCACAATCACTTTGTTCATTAATACACTACTTTAGATGACTATTTAATGCTCAATAATAAAATACAAGGGCCTTTCTTCTCCCAATCCAATGAAAAGCTAATATTAAGGGATTTGTTAGCATTTAATATTCATGCTATGGCCTAATATTATAAATTGGTAGATAGGAGAAATAACAAGGCACTTGTTTCTCGTGAAGACCAAAAGCACTATCATATCTATTTCCTAAACCATTGCTTACAATAGAGATATGTTTTCTACGATGTCTGGAGCATTCTATTATTGTTGTCATTTAACCATTCCCAAGAGCTATCTAGGGTGACTGACATAACTCACAAATTCTCACTTCCAATGCAACAATCAATAATCAAAATTTCAAGGGAACCATAGGAGCAATGACCATATGTCCTCTAGATAGAGGAATCAATCTACTCTCAAGCATGAGTTTTAAAAAGAAATGAATAAACAAAGGTACCCTTAATATCACTATAACACAAGAGAAAAGGTTTACAAAGAGCACATGAAAAAATCTCTTTAAGGAATCAATATAGTTCTTGATATTGAAGCTCCATCATTCCGCTCACACTTGATTTGATTTGGTTGATCTTCATCAAACACCTAAGCCATCCTAAAGATATCAAAATCATTTAACCTAAAAACAAGCCTCTTTCTAAAGGGAAAATTTTAGATAATATCAACAAATAATATATGAAAATATCAAAAACTATCAGAAATATTTAGGAAACTTCAATCAAAATAGCAATCAATGCATTTTGAAAATATCATAATTTTTTCATGAAAATATCAATCTGGCATGAGATCTAATATTTTCTAAAATTTAATAATATGTGCTTCTATGACTAAGACTACGTGAAAATCCTATTTTCAAGACCCGGCCTTGGAAAATAACATCCTTATCAATCCTTTAACCAAAAATGACCATAAAATAGGGTATAATTCTTGGGCATTATTATCATGTCAAACATGACAAAATATCTCCAGTTGTTATAGAAGGCTTTGAGATTCTTGGTCCAGAAGAGGCTCCCATAGACCTACATATAAGTGTTTTTTAGTTTTTCCTTAATGAACCAAGGCACCTACTTTATCTCATCTGAAGCTTCTTTGATTCATTAAGATAGATGTGTCCTAGTGGATCAACTTGTCAACAAGAGCTTGTTCATATGGGTTTGGTGGCAAGCGTTAACTACCAAAAGAATATATATTATGAAATGGACATTGGCCTATCAGAGAGAAAGTCACATACCAATCTCAATGTTCTTCCACTATGAGGGATAGATAACTTTCAACATAATACATAAGTTAGGATTGGTTGTTGAGCTTGGAACCTTTTATTATTTTGACCTAGTGCCGATTTTATATCAAGTGAGCTAGTGAGAGTCTATTAATGACTTCCTGTGTTCAGATGTGTGGAATTGTTCCACATGTTGAAGTTCAATGAACTTAGAATAATACATTTTTCTATTATTTTTTCCAAAATGATATTCAGCATCAAGATGCAATAGTAACTCTCAAAGAACATATGTCAAACATGTTAAATGTGATGACTGACAGACATTTTTTGGAATAAAATAGCTAAATTATTTTCCAATAGAAATCTGCTAATCATTAATTTATTATTTCTTTCGTGTAGGCCTCAGAGTGCTATTCTATTTACCAGGTTGGATGCAGAAAAAGTTTTGTCCTGGATGATGCACAAATCTAGCATTTGGTACCATAAGGGGAAGCTAGGTGTATGAAATCTTAGTTAATAAAACATGGTTTTCCAAATCAGAGTTGGAGAGTTGAAGACAAGGTTTAAAAATAATACATTAAAATCCAAAGTTTTTTATTGGAAAAAAATCAAGTAGAAGGGTTTATTTATGCAACTTAAAGTTATGATTGTCGTTGAACTACTACAACTATGAAATTAGTAATTACTAGTAAGAAAGATGCAAATGTAAATGTAAATGAAGAACTAGTCTTGACTGGATGCAACGAGTTAAAGTTGTTGGAATTGCAACAAAAGGTCTTTATTGACTTTCTTGTTTGATTGGTCATTACATGGATTGACATGTGTTCGCAACAAGCGTTCCCCGCAGGACATTTAGATGGAAGGAGAAAAGTGCACATTAGTTATTTAATATTGTTCTTAACTGGAAGGCCCAATAAGTTAATAACAATGCAACAAACAAGCCACTTACAAAAAAAAAAACCATTATGTAAGAAACTTCTCAATTTTGTGGAGAAAAAGAAAGCAGTGTCTAAATTCAAGGATCAAGGTTGAATAAGCTCAATTGGTTATTGCAACATTATATGTGTAGTAATAAGCATGGTTTTGTCTAAATATATTGTCAAAATGACAATATAATGACTAACAATTGCATAAGTTTGACTTCACTAATATATTGTTTATGGAATTTAAAAAGTTCTTGTACTCAATTTTTTACTATGATGTAAATCTCACTCTTTGAAAGGAATTTTAAGTATTTAAAATTTCAATGTATTTGCAAGCAAAGTTCATTCCAACGAGAAAATGAGAATAGTATGAAATATATGAAAAATTCAAGAGTAACCATAACATGAATACAAAAATATGAATTGCACTTGTTGCCAATGTTCTTTACATTGATAAAGATCTTGGACATTACACATAGAAGGCTACTCACTTTTTCTTCATGAAAAGCAAGTTTAGTCAAATTCCAAAGATTGTTAGTTACAATCTTTGCAAGAACATTTTGTCCATTGAAAAAAGCTCAAGCAATTCTACCATACGGAATCGGCTTTATCTTGAAAACCTTTGCTCTAGGCACACATCTGAGAGCTAATTAGAATATAGTAATTGCAAACTATGCAATGGGTCAAACAATGTCGTATTAGCTGACTCCAAGCGCTCAAGGATGGCACAATATGGTGAGTGCCTTGGGGAGGTTACTATCCTCCTTGCACAAAGATTATCAAACCTTCAAAAGTAGATCGATAGGTTTCTAGTGTTTTTGTGGCGTCCACCCAATCAGTTTGCACACGTGTGACTCACTTAAGAGCGTAATGGACCACGTCAGCTGCTTAGGCAAGTTTGTCAAATTTGAACTATCATCCACACTCCACCCCCAAACTTGGTTGGATATAAAACTAGAGTTTACTTGTAGTCTTATATATTGATGAAGGGTGCTCCCCTTAATACCTCAAACACATAACAAAAATAGAGGAACAACAACAATATGCAAGAACATAAAATTGGCTTCTTATTATCTCCACAAATGTGGAATTACAAATTTTCCAGAATTACAACATGCAAAGCCACATGGGCATTCCCTTACAATATTCTGTAGGACAAAGCCTCGAACTATTACCCAGATCTACTACCCAGAACTATTCTGAACTGCCTAAGACAATAATACAGCCTTCCTTATATAGGCAATTTTCCACCGCCTGGAAGGTTCCAGAATTTTAGCCAATAAGGCCGACCAAACTTAGAATTATTTTATTTTACATTTTATTACATCATAGTCGGCTCAAGATAACCTTTGAAACCCGAACAGAAATTTTGAAGAAAATTATTTTCTGCCATTTCGGGTGGCCCAACTTCCGAAGACCATAAGTCATCACCAGTTGACCCAATCGGCTATTATAACCCCATTTCAAAAACGCCACGAAGCGCTCTACAGGCTTGACCTGCGCAAGCACTCGTCACCCAAATTTTCGACCTCATTCGGGGCCTCTAAAGCCTTCAAAACTGAGTTCAAAGTTTCTGTACCCTGCTGCCAATACCGAAAATCTTCAATATCTTCCAATATACACTTGATCTGGCAATGAAACTTTACTGGCAGGCTTATATGACCAAAATGAACCTCCAAGAAAGAAATCAGATCATTCTGAGCACATACGAAAATTACAAAAAATAGTAACTTTCCATAAATAGCAGCTCTGCACAAAATAACCCTTATTGAATATAAAAACATAAATATTTTTGGGTGATGCAAGATTGCTCTTACACCCAGGATGCTCCTGCATCATATATATACTAGTCGAGGTATTTACCAGTTTGAAATCATCCTCTAAAAAGGAAGCACACCTTCTAGACAGGCCTCACTAGAAGCAAAACCAATTGAATTTGATCTTTTTCTTCACCCGAGTTCTACGAAAGCGAGGGGAGGGGATACAAATACAATTTAATTATTTTTATGTCACTTAATTAACAAGGATTTGCAATGAAATAAAGAGCTTTAAGGAAGTGTTGAAAAACACTCCTTCAAACACGCCAAAAACTCATTCTTTCCAAATTGAAGAGTAAATTATCTAAGTATTTTCTATCTATGACAAAAGACACCCATGTTTAGCATGTATGGTTCATTTCTTAGAAATAAAATTGCAAATGCTTGAAAAGGAAAATTTTGTTGCAAATGTTTTACTCCCTTAACATTCAAGATTGGAGTTTTGTTCTTCTTAGAACCCAAACGAAAGATATTAATTAAATAGTAGTGGTTGCTTATTTAATTAATTGGACTAAATCAAATTAATATATTTGATCTAATTAATGGAAGAAGGGGATTAATTAATTAAATAACAAGGGTTTCTTATTTAATTAATTGGAGTATAATTATTTAATTAAATTAATTAATTAGAGAATCATCAAATCTTAATTAAATAATAATATTTAATTAGGATGCTTGGAAGAGAATAAATAAGATTATAATATTGTTAATCATAATTAGGTGTCTACACATTAAGAACATCCTCAAAGCACAAAATTGTAAACAATTGTCGAATGATAACTACTATAGTGTTTAATGAAGAACATCCTCTCAAACAAAGATGGTGATCAAGATCAAAAAGATAACTATATGCATGAGTGTCCCCCGACGACATTGATGGAATATGGATGAAGTGACTGAGAGGGGGGGGGTGAATCAGTCAACCATAAAACACTTCACTATTATTTCTTTCCAGATCCCTTAGGATATCTTAATGAATATTATCTGTTTAACACTCGGTAAATAGATTGCAGTAACTTGGTAGATGCAGAGAGTATTAGTAAAATTATTTTTTAGATATTCATCACCACTTGTATATGATTAAGATAACTATTAAGAACACAAGAGACACAGGATTTAACATGGAAACCCAATATGGGAAAAACCACCAATGTATCTAGATACTGATTTTCACTTTTCTGAAGTGATGCCCGGTTAGAAGCCAACTCGACAAAAGGTTACAAAACACACTGTTAGGTGTGACCTTGTTAGAAGATTTAATCACCTTGCTAAGAGTGGCCTGGTAAGAGGTCTTGAGAACAATTCAATGGAATTGTCACCTTGTTAGAGGATTTACAATATGGTTGTTAAACCAACTCGGTTAAGAGATTTAGAATTCACTGTTACAATGATAAAAAGGTAACAATGAAAATGACCTGTATAATAATGCAACTGTCTTGCTGATTACAGATCTCTGTTCTGTATAAGTGAGATCCTTCCTGATCGAATATATCTCTGCTGCTCCTCAAGGATATCTGGTCATCCTTCACAATTTCGCACACACCTTTCCTGTCTTTCTTCTATATATCTTCTTCTATATCTCTCTTTATTTTTCACACTTGACCTTTTATTTATATGATTTTAGATTTGTCAAATCGGCATTACTTAGTATAACAGTCGGCTGAATTAAGCAAACTTTATTTGCAAAGATCCTTCAAGGGCCGACAGTGCTCAGTGACCATAATGAAATTTTCTACAATCTTTTGGAGACCGAGATAACTCGGTAAACACTGATAATCATTTTTCTTTGATAACCGAGTAAACTCGATAAATGCTAACTTTTCTTTGACAACCGAGTGAACTCGGTAAATGCTGATTTTTCTTTGATAACCGAGTGAACTCGGTAAACACTAATTTTAATGTCAGGCAGACCGACTGAGCTCGGTAGGTACTGATTGTTGCGGACTATGACATTGTGTGACATCAAAGACAATACATAATTTGAGTAGCAATTTTCTTCAGACAATTGTTTCCAACAATCTCCCTCTTTGGCATTGATGGCAACACAATATGTCATAGCATAAGAAATTTTGAAAGGATTAGCTCGGTTCAGATTCAAATCTCCCTCTGTCAACAAACTTCCTTTTTCTTAAAAACTCTTCCTCCTGACTATTGAAATTTTCTTGAAGTAATAGCAAAGACATAGCAAAGACACTCCCTCTTTGACAACACATGCCAAAGACAATTCACATATTACCGGTGTAAACTAATGTACCTCAAGTATTGATTCATATGCAATGATTCCTTGAATATGCTGCATCAACTTGTTGATTTTCAATCATGTTCTGGTTGATGCATCACTAAAACTGTATTTAGTGAGCCTCGGATAGGGGAATGACCCCTAACTTACCTCTTAGATACACAAATGCATCCTTGGGTAATGGTTTGGTGAAAATGTCTGCAATCTGCTCTTTTGTATGAATATATTCTAATCTGATTTCCTTGTCCTGCACCAATTCTCTGACAAAGTGATATTTAATAGCAATGTGCTTGGTTTTGGAATGCATTACTGGATTCTTCAAAATGTTTATTGCACTTGTATTGTCACAAAATATAACAACTGGTTCTTTGATCTCAACCTTCATACCTTGTAATAACTGTTTAAACCAAACAATATTTGAACAATTTACTGCAGCAGCAACATATTCTGCTTCAGCTGTGGATTGAGATGTGCAATTTTGCTTTTTGCTGGTCCAGGATACCAGTCTTTTTCCAAGAAAAAATGCTCCACCACTTGTACTTTTTCTGTCATCAATGTTCCATGCCCAATCAGCATCAGTAAACACTTTTAAGTCTAGATTGCCTCCAAATTTATACCACAAACCATATTCTTCAGTTCCTCTTAAGTACCTTAAGATTCTTTTGATTGCCATCATATGATTTTCCTTAGGTTTTGCTGAGAATCTTGCTACTATACCGACTGCTAAGGCAATATCAAGTCTTATATGTACTACATACTGCAATTTTCCAATCATAGATCGGTATAAGGTCTGATCTACTTCTTTTGAATCATCATTTTTGGTAAGTTTCAGTCCAGTACACATGGGTGTACCAACTGGTTTTGAATCTTTCATACCAAACTTCTTAAGTATTTCCTTAATGTATTTAGATTGAGTAATGTATATACCATTCTTGCTTTGCTGAATTTGAAGACCAACAAAGAATTTTATTAAACCAAACATAGACATTTCAAATTCTTTGTTCATTTGCTCTGAAATTTTTTTGCACTGATCATCATTCCCTGTAAATATAGTATCATCTACAAATATTTCTGCCAATACAATTTTGTCATCCGGTCCTTCTTTAATATACAAATTGCTATTATCATTGGCTCTTTTGAAATTAATCTGAATCAGATAGTTATGGAGTCTTTCATACCATGCTCTAGGAGCTTGTTTCAAACCATACAATGCTTTGTGTAACTTGCAGACCATGTCCTTTTTATCTGGATCAACAAAACCTTCAGGTTGCTCAATGTAGACTTCTTCATCAAGAATTCCATTGAGAAATGCAGATTTTATATCCGTCTGATATACCTTAAATCCTTTATGTGCTGCATAAGCAAGTAGAGTTCTTACACCTTCTAATCTTGCAACAGGAGCAAAAGTTTCACCATAATCTATACCTTCTTCTTGAGAATAACCTTTACATACCAATCTAGCTTTGTTTCTAGATACTTGACCGTCTTCATTCAGCTTATTCCTGAATACCCATTTTGTTCCAATTACATTCTTATCTTTAGGTCTAGGTACAAGAGTCCATGTTTTGTTCTTTTGTATTTGTTCTAATTCTTCATTCATTGCTTCAATCCAACTTTCATTTTTCAATGCATCTTTGATATTTCTAGGTTCAAAATCAGTAAGCAAACATGTACCTTTTAGCTTACTTCTTGTCATAGTACCATCTGATTTGTTTCCAATAATTTGATCTGGTGTATGATACCTTCTGACATATTTGGCTAGTATAGGTTCCTTGCTTTTTGAATGAGTCATGTTGTTGTCTTCTAGGATCTCTTCTTCAGGTTGCTCTGGCTCGGTAGATATTTGCTTGGTAACTTCAGGCTGAGACTCGGTTTGAATTTCTTCCTGTGACTCGGTTTGAACTTCTTCCTGTGACTCGGTTACTGTGCTAGGCTCGGTAGATATAGTTTTCTTATTGATAGTTGTGTCTGGCAATGTTTCAGGTTCAATGTAAACGAATCTCCTGTAGTTTTCAGGTTCCCTTTTGCTTTCTTCTTCAATCTTTTCTGCAAACTCATCAAATTTTACATGTATACTTTCTATGACTTTGTGAGTAGACAAGTTCAGACATTTGTATGCCTTACTTTTGCTAGAATATCCTAAGAATATTCCTTCATCACTTTTCACATCAAATTTATTTCTTCTGGATTCTTTTAAGATATAACACTTGCTACCAAATACTTTCATGTAACTTACATTGGGTTTATAGCCATACCATAACTCATAAGGAGTTTTGAATGTGTCTTTCTTCAATTGTACTCGGTTCAAGGTATGAACTGCAGTGCTGATAGCTTCCTTCCAGTACTTTATGGCGATGTTCTTTTCTATCATTAAAGTCCTTGCATAATCCATAATAGATCTATTTCTTCTTTCAGCTATTCCATTCTGCTCAGGAGTTCTAGGAGCTGATACCTGTCTTTTGATTCCTTTTTCAATGCAAAAGTTGTTAAATTCATGGGAGATGAATTCACCACCTCTGTCTGATCTTAAGCATTTAAATCTTTTCCCTGTTTCTTTTTCCACTCTTGCCAAGTACCATTTGAACTTTTCAAATGCTTCTGACTTTTCTCTTAAATACATAACAGTCATCATTCTAGAATAATCAACAACAAAAAGAATAAAGAATTTATCTCTAGTATAGCTTTCTATTCCAATAGGTCCACATAAATCAGTATGCACAATTTCCAAAATCTCTTTAGACTGATAGTTCTTACTCTTAAAACTAGTCTTACTCATTTTGCCAATCTGACAATTCTTACATAGACCAGTATCAGGTTTCTTCAAAGTAGGAATGCCTCTTACCTTCTTGAATTTGCTTATTTTCATCATGTTATCAAAATTCACATGACATAACCTTTTGTGCCATAGCCAACTTTCTTCAATTTGAGCAATAAAACATGAATATTCACTGAGATCAAGATAAAATAAGTTACATTTTGTTTGTTTGCCTGATCCAATGAGTTTTCCTTTTCCATCCAGTAGTCTTGCTTGACTATTCATGAATTCAACCTTGAAACCAATGTTGATTAGCTGTGCTACACTTAGAAGATTATGTTTTAGTCCTTCAACCCAATAAGCATTATCACATATGATTTCTTTGGTTAATGAGATTCTTCTTTTTCCTTTTATACAACAAGGTTCATTGTTTCCAAATCTTACATTGCCACTATCACAGTCTTCTAGGTATTCAAATTTTGTCTTGTCACCAGTCATGTGATGTGAACATCCACTGTCTATTATCCATATATCATCTTTGCTTATATGAGAAATAAGTGCCATCTTATCTTCATCATCATCAGATTCATCTTTTATAGCAATAAAGACAATTTCTTCTTCACTATCATCAGAATCTTTAGCCATAAAACATGTTTTCTTACCTTTATCCTTGAATGATTTGAAATTCTTTTTGCCATAGTACTTGTGACCTCTCTTCTCTTCCTTGGCTTGCTTGTTTGGGCACCTAGCTGCAATATGTCCAATTTCTTCACATGAAAAATAGATTAAAGGAGTTTTACCTTTATATTTACCTTTCCCTTTAGAGTACTTCTTTGCAAGTAGTGCTTCTACAATTTCAAGATCACTATCAGAACTTTCTTCTGATACTTCTTCACTTTCTGACTGAACTTCTTTTATTTTCTTGTTCTTCCTTAGTGATACCTTGGCCTCAAATGCTGACTCAATATTTTTGGAAATTGGGACATAGTTGTCATAGTTGTCTAATTCAAAGGCTGTCAATCTTCTAACTAAAGCATCCAAAGTTATATTGTGGTTTGTTTCACATCTTTCTTGAATAGCTGATACTCTTATTGCATAGATAGGGAGTAATGTTCTGAGTACCTTGCTTATAACAGTTTCATCAGTGATTGTTCCTCCAGAAGCTCTAATTGCACTAACACTTGCTTTGATCCTTTCAACATATTTTGCAATGTTTTCATCTTCTTTCATATTCATCTTGTCAAACTGTCCTCTTAGGCTTTCTGCTTTGGCTCTTTTCACATTTGCATCACCACCATATATTATCTTCAGTTTGATCCACATTTCATATGCAGTAGTGCATTCTTTAATTTCATCAAATTCTTCATAGCTGAGAGCTGATGCAATGTCTATCATCATGGTGTTATGACTCTTTTTCTCTGCAATGTCTTCAGCAGTTAATGCGTCAGTAGGAACTATGTATTCTTCATCAATGTATTTGCATCCTAAATCACCAATGGAAGCCAGATGAAGCCTCATGAGACCTTGCCATGCTGAAAAGTTATCTCTACTGAGCTTTGGAATTTCTCTCTTGTAAGACATCCTGATCTTTAGCTTAGGTCCTTGAAACCCTTCCTGCAAGCACCAAAAGCTCTGATACCAATTGATGGAATATGGATGAAGTAACTGAGAGGGGGGGTGAATCAGTCAACCATAAAACACTTCACTATTATTTCTTTCCAGATCCCTTAGGATATCTTAATGAATATTATCTGTTTAACACTCGATAAATAGATTGCAGTAACTTGGTAGATGTAGAGCGTATTAGTAAAATTATTTTTTAGATATTCATCACCACTTGTATATGATTAAGATAACTATTAAAAACACAAGAGACACAGGATTTAACGTGGAAACCCAATATGAGAAAAACCACCAATGTATCTAGATACTGATTTTCACTTTTCTGAAGTGATGCCCGGTTAGAAGCCAACCCGGTAAAAGGTTACAAAACACACTGTTAGGTGTGACCTTGTTAGAGGATTTAATCACCCTGCTAGGAGTGGCCTGGTAAGAGGTCTTGAGAACAATTCAATGGAATTGTCACCTTGTTAGAGGATTTACAATATGGTTGTTAAACCAACTCGGTTAAGAGATTTAGAATTCACTGTTACAATGATAAAAAGGTAACAATGAAAATGACCTGTATAATAATGCAACTGTCTTGCTGATTACAGATCTCTGTTCTGTATAAGTGAGATCCTTCCTGATTGAATATATCTCTGCTGCTCCTCAAGGATATCTGGTCATCCTTCACAATTTCGCACACACCTTTCCTGTCTTTCTTCTATATATCTTCTTCTATATCTCTCTTTATTTTTCACACTTGACCTTTTATTTATATGATTTTAGATTTGTCAAATCGGCATTACTTAGTATAACAGTCGGCTGAATTAAGCAAACTTTATTTGCAAAGATCCTTCAAGGGCCGACAGTGCTCGGTGACCATAATGAAATTTTCTACAATCTTTTGGAGACCGAGATAACTCGGTAAACACTGATAATCCTTTTTCTTTGATAACCGAGTGAACTCGATAAATGCTAACTTTTCTTTGACAACCGAGTGAAGTCGGTAAATACTGATTTTTCTTTGATAACTGAGTGAACTTGATAAACACTAATTTTAATGCCAGGTAGACTGACTGAGCTTGGTAGGTACTGATTGTTGCAGACTATGACATTGTGTGACATCAAAGACAATACATAATTTGAGTAGCAATTTTCTTCAGACAATTGTTTCCAACAGACATTACTCAAACAATGAACAAATGGAAAACAAAGACAAAAAATTTGTCAGTTAAAAATACATATGGCACATGAATCTACACGAGTGACCCAAATGATACTACTCAACCATGCAATAGAAAATTACTAGTCAAAATTACAAGTGCCAATAGTCTAGAGAATTGATTGAGGATAATTTGCCTCCTCAAAATTAGAATGTAGGAGTGTATATATGGTAAAAGCTTCATCTCATTTAAATATAGTCATTGCATCTAACTAGTACTAGATACGTAGCTCACTTCAAAGTAAAATGAAAGAAGTATTAACCCCCCATAATGTTGACAAAGGAGAGGCACAACAGAATTGCTAAGATTTTGTGTCACCATGTAGTGCATAAAGGAGAATTTAAATGTGCACAAGAGAGTACTTTCAACTTAAAAAAAAGGTATACATCCAATACACACATACATGAGACAAGAATCACTAGGATTTAATGTTGTTATGGAGGGACACTCACTGGAGAAAGGTGTGAAAACAAAACAAAAGGCACTACACAACCCACCATAGCACTTTATAATATAGTGCATGTATAAAATAAAGTACAATAGAATGTGAAATCCCAAAAAAATCATACACAAGAGTGGCACATATCTATGTGTGACTACAAATAGAGAAGTGCATGTAAAAGTGTTACAAGTAGTGGTTGTTGTTGCACCAAAAGATCGATCTTGTTAATGCCCGATACAACCACTAGACTTATAAAAGACACAGGAGGCGGTTAAGCCATGTCACGAATCCCGAGGGGAGCGCTGACCATTATGCCAACAATCTCCCCCTCAACGCTACCCAAGGGGATTCGAACCTATGACCAAGCTCTGATACCACTTGTTACAAGTAGTGGTTGTCGTTGCACCAAAAGATCGACTATGTTAATGCTTGATAAAACCACTAGACTTATAGAAGACACAAGAGGTGGTTAAGCCATGTCACGAATCCCGAGGGGAGCGCTGACCATTATGCCAACAAAAAGATGCTCAAAATGCCCAAACAGAGCAAAGTGTTGGAAATACATGAAGAATAGCCTAACTGAAATCATCAACACAAAATTGAATAAGATAAAAAATCAAGAAAACGTGCATGGATTGATATGAAGAGCTCAAAGACACCTTTCCAATAATGCAAGAATCTCATAAAATGAAAGAAATGGCAAAAAGACACTAACGCGAGAGCAAAAATATCACATCTGACTTAAATGGGCTATAAATTACACAAGTATAAAAATCTTGAAACAAGACTAGCATCATTGGATAGCCCTCTGAAATGGATTTTCAAAAATATCAAGATTTCAAAAAGTAGATGTTGTATGACCAAGTTATAGCCCTGGAAGCATGAAAAAAAAATCAAAACATGCTCAAATCTAAATTCATGGGAAAAAGTAAATCTGGAGACCTGCAATGCCCTTGAGAAAAGGAACCCTCAAATTTGAGAAGGGGTTTGGTGAATCCATGTTCTAATACCATGTTGGAGTTGATGAAACAGCCATGAGAGTCAAGAATCATCTACAAGAAAAACACCTATCACTTTCTTGTCAATTAAAAGGCAAGGAAAAGTGATGAAGTAAAGCTCACACTGTTAATATTTGTGGCCTTGAGACATATAAATTACATTGCAAATGATTATTAATATTATGGACTTGGAAAAGATTAAAATAAATAATAAGTATGTTACTTATTATATGACATATCACATTATGATTGAGAAGAGGGACGACTTGCATATTGAATTGTTGAAATTAGTATGAGGGCTGACCTGCATTATAGTCAGCTATCTATTGAGGCTAGCCTTATTTTGCACTTTCAGCAGACTTATAATTTAGATCATCATTGCATAATTGTTCCAACATTATAATAGCTTCTTGGCAATTTGGAAATAAGAATAACAGACCTAAATTTACACGTGTAGTAGACCTAAATACATACTTGGAGCATACCTAAGTTCATATATTGTAGCAAAATTGGAGAGGCATTATAGCAGACCTTAAAGAGAAAATTGTAGCAGACTTAAAGAGCTTATTGGAGCATAATAATAGTATTGGATTGAAGGCTTCTTCTTACAATCATTCAACAAATTTCAATCATCTAAACTGGGTATTATCTATCTTCTATTCATCTATATTTTTTAAAGGGCCTAAGTCTTAGTTCTTAAAGATCATCTATACATTGTTATTTTCTTTTCAAAGTTTGAAATATTAACATGGTATCAGAGCTTTGGTGAATAAAAGATCTACTTTCAAATTAAGGAAATTAATCTAACACTTTTAAAACTAAAAAATTCAATATGACAAGTGGAGTTAGACCAAAAGATAGACTCGGAGGAGCCACAAACTTCTTATCTTGAAAAATTAGAATACTAATTGCCTTCAGAGAATTAGAATTAGATTCAATTATAAAAAAAATCCACCTAAAGTTGAAATGAATGAAGATGAGACACGTGAATGGAAAAAGGTAATAACAAAGCTATGAAAATTCTAATTGACAACGTAAAGGACCATATTATACCCACCATCTCCTGTCTAGAATCAACGTATCTAATATTCTCTATATTATCAGAAATATTTGAAATTAATAATACAACTAGAATTATGACTCTTAAAAATAAAATTTCACAAATCAAGATGAGTCAAGGAGAATCTATCACATCATACTTTACGAGAATTATTTAGTTAAGAAATCAATTGGCAACTATTGGGCACACTTACGATGAAAATGAACTATCTATCATAGCACTTAACGGATTACCTCTCTCATGAGACTCTTTTACTCAAGGAATCAGTGCATGTCCTAAACTGTCTAAATTTGATAAATTAAAAATTGATTGTCTTCAAGAAGAATCAAGATTAATTAGAGGATCGAATTTTAAAGAAGATCTTCAAATTTTATACTCACAATCAAGAAAGAAAGACAATTTCAAAAGAAAAAGAGAATTTCAAGACAAAGGAGAAAGAAACTTTAAGAACAAAAGGAGAGATTATCAAAACAAGCAAGAAGGGAATTCTCTCAAAAATGGATTGAGAGCGAGAGACTATCAAAACAACAATTTTTAAAAGAGAGATCTTTTTAAGGTACAATGTTATAGATGTGACAAATTTGGTCACAAGGCAGCAAATTGTTCAAATCAAAACAATCATCAAGCCTCTATTGCAGAAGTAAAAGAAACAGAATCTAAACACTGTGTCCTTTAGTCTTCACCTTGAGAGGGAGTTTATATATGGGTCTTCATGAACTTAAAAGTCATGTTATAAACTCTTACTAATTCCTTGTTAAATTTTGCAAAAAAAATTTGAAGAGATATCACATCAGTTGTTGTAAATAAAGCTCCTGCATATTTGAGCATTGAGACTCTTGGATATTAGAGTGTTGAGTCTCTTGGATAGAATCGTCAATGAAGACTAACTTTTAGAGAACTTGTAGATGGAATCTCACATGAAGAAAATCCACACCTTACATCATGCTAACATTATGTGATTGATACTTAAGATCACCTTATAATTGTACTATCTTGTGGGAGATAATTTGAGATTTATTGATGATACATTTTCTGATTACATAGATTTGAGATCTATAGTTATATTGATTATACATTTTCTTACATACATTTGAGATCTATTATTCTTATTGGGATAATGCTAACATAAAGTTGAGATCTATATATGATTATTGTTTACATCATGAGGATAATGTCAATGATGCTTCTTACCTCTCATTACATGTGAACGATGCTTTCATTATGTGTTATGTTTGAATAACTTTACATCTTGTAGTAGATGATATTACAAAGGTTGAGACCTAGTGATTACATTATGAGGTCAATGTTATTGATCTTTCCCTCCAAGAGGGAGTGTTAATATTTGTGGCCTTGAGACAAAGATAAATTACATTGCAAATGATTATTAATATTATGGACTTGGCAAAGATTAAAATAAATAATAAGTATGCTACTACTTATATGACATCACATTATGATTGAGAAAAGAGCGACTTGCATATTGAATTGTTGAAATTGCTATGAGGGCTGACCTGCATTATAGTCAGCTATCTATTGAGGCTCGCGACTGAATAACAATAATTATAAAAGTCGACTTGCATATGCAAGTCAGTTGCCTTATCATATTGAAGAGACACCTCTCTTGAGGCATACTTATATGGGATCGAGGAGTGAGAATTGGGCATCATCGAAAACATAACATGACTGCCTTATTTCACACTTTCAACAGACTTATAATTCAAATCATCATTGCATAATTGTTCGAACATTATAACAGCGTCTTGGCAATTTGGAAAGAAGAATATCAGACCTGAATTCACACGTGTGGTAGACCTAAATACATACTTGGAGTAGACCTAAGTTCATATATTGTAGCAGAATTGGAGAGGCATTATAGCAAACCTTAAAGAGCAAATTGTAGCAAAATTAAAGAGTCGATTGGAGAAGAATAATAGCATTGGATTGAAGGCTTCTTCTTACAATCATTTAACAGATTTCAAGCATCTAAATTGGGTATTATTTATCTTTTATTCATCTATATTTTCGAAAGGGCCTAAGTCTTAGTTCTAAAAGACATCTATAGATTGTTATTTTCTTTTCAAAGTCAAAAATATTAACACACACTACTTAAAATACAATCAAATAGTCTATAAATTACACTTGTACATCTAATTGTTGGCACTTGTAACACAAACATCAAATAGTCTATAAATTACACTTGTACATCTAATTGTTGACACTTGCAACACAAATGTTATCATTCTTTATAGATAAGAGAGGAGAGAGGATGGCAAAGAGGGGGCAAAACGGGAAAAGAGGTACATCTAATTGTTGGCATTTGGCATGCAAAACTAATTACTATAATCTACACATTATAAATGAACATCTAATAGTGGCACTTACATACAAAGTTAATCACTCTTCATATATAAGAGTGAAAACAAAATAATAAAAAAGAGCAAACAAGAGAAGAATTAAAATAAAGAGAGATGTTATAGGGGTTAGAGGGTGATAAGATAAGATAAATTTATTAATGTCCAACAAGAGACCACAAGGGTCTAGAGGACTGAAGAGTGTACAAAATAAAAGACCGCCAATAGCAATAGCACCAAGTGGTGCCAAGGAAAGAAAGCAAACATGGAAAACAAGAGATACAAGAAGCAAGGAGCACAAGAGCGAGGCAAGGACTAAGGGTCCTTCCTCGGTAAAAAGAAGCCAAGCACCGAAGGGTACGGACTAGGGCGAGAAGGTGCCCTAAACTGCCGCCGAGAAAAGATGGGAGGGTGTCGCTCAAGAAGGTCGCGAGGGAAAAATAAAATGGATCTCCATCTCAGTCGTGCCCAAGGTACACAAGTGACAAGTCTGATCCTCTCTGTCCATGTGGTGATCTATCTGAATCTGAAGCCGGTGGGAGCCAACCCTGAAGGAGCCCAGAGAAATGTGTAAAGCATGACACCAACACTGAGACAAGTAGCTAGGTGGCACAATAATACTGTCTCTGATAACCAAAAAGTGATCGGCGTAAAAGGCCATCTTCATGTGTAACCCACTAGAAGGGTTACACCAAGTCGTGGTGATATATTGTCTATAAATGTCAAGTCTGACATGTTGGTTCAACTCCTGTTATGAGGGGAGGAGGTGGGCAGGAGCATCGAGAGAGAACTGGAAGGGGGGAGGTGGTCAATATCAATCCCAATCAAGCTCAACAAAGACGAAGCCTGCGTGAACCAGCTGCGGGCTCGGGAGGTCGGCACAGAATCTACCACAGAGACAGAGGAGCAATAAGCCAAGTAAGAATATCTACACCAGTCATCCACAGAGTCAGCAAAACCACGAAGACGATGAAGAAACCAAATCAGGTCGAAAATGGCAACCAACCTAAAGGGATGGGCCCCGAACTCGGCCAGAACAATATTGTGGGGGGTGAGCCGATGACATCTGATAATACGCCGAAGAAAAAGGGTTTGGACATGCTGGATGGAAGCCCAATCAGAATCAAGGAGAGAGGGCCCCCAAACCACCGAGCCATAAAGACCCATTGGTCAGACCAAGGAGTCCAGGAAGGACAACTTGGACGAAGTGTCCTGGAAGTGATGTCTAAAGCACTATCTCTCGAGCATGGCAAAGGAGCCCATACCCTTACAAACCCTAGGCTGGATGGCGGGTCTCAAAGTGAAGCGAGGTCTAGAGAACTTGACCCCAAAGTACACATATGATGTGGTGATCTCGATCTCATGACCTTTGAAGTAGAAGTGCAAATGAGAGGTCTTTAGGCAGTTGAAGGCCATAACCCGAGTCTTGGTCATGTTTTAGGCAATTGAAGACCATAACCCAAGTCTTGCTCAAGTTCACAGAGAGCTGACGAAGGTCACAAAAAGAGGCCAAGCCATCGAGAAGTCTCTGAAGACTCTCCAAAGAGGAGGCCAAAAGGACCACGTCATCAACGAACAAGAGAATGGAGATCAAGACCTTATGCAAATAGCAACCATCCCTAGGGAGTGAGGAGTCTTTGAGGAAGGTCTCCAGGTCATCAATATAGATACCAAACAAGGTGGGGGAAAGAGGGCAGCCCAGTTTCACCCCAATAGTGCTCTGAATAGGGGCAGAGAAACCCTCTGGCGTCCTGAATCTACCAGTAACACTCTCATATAATCTCATAATGGCAGTCAACAAAATCTCTAAAATACCGATGTCCCTCAATCTCTGGAAAACCCGTGGGACGGTATCTATATAAATCTTTATTTGGCTTTTTTTAGCATCCCAAGGATGTCACACTTAGGAGGCTAAGTTTTAAACATTCAAAAATAACATATCAAGATAATATAAGTTGATACATTTTCAATATAAAGCTCACTTGTCCATGAAGACTTTGGTTGCACAACAACATCAAGGTTTATTTTATATTTATAATAAATTTATCTTAGATTTTATTTTGTTTAGTTGTCAAATGGTGTTTTCTAATATATTATGAAAATAAATTTAACATCAAAATTTAATTTTTTTTTTAAAAACTAGTACTTTATATGTTCTAATTCTTCCTACAAAATAAAAAAGTATTATTCATTATTATGAAAAGCCTTTACATTTTATAAATAATTATATTTTTAATGCACTTATAATAATTTATACTCCATGAGGAACAACCTATTTGTTTACTTTAAAAGTATCCTAATCTAAATACATTGCATTTTACAAACAAGTGCCACGTAGTGGCTAGTACTTGCCTTCAATTTTATAAATAATTATAATTTTATATAATTATTATATATAGTTTTATATAATATCGTACTATTATATTAAATAATAATAATAATAAATATTTTATAATATAACTATAAATTAGTACTATAAATTAAAATATTAATTTTTTTAACAATGTGAAGAAAACTAAATAAATGTAGAATATTATGTACATGTCAAATTTATTGTCAAAATATATTTTAAAATTAGTATTATACTAAACAAGAGATATTTTTCATAACATAGATAATGAATTTATACAATTGAAATAGTGAAAAGAATATCCTAAAATTTTATATTAAATATTTAAAATAGATATTTTTTTTTTTTAATATTTAAATCTAAAATTTATATAATATATTATAAAATATATATTATATTTATAATTAATATAATATTTTCAATATATTATTGAAAAAATACAATCAAATCATAAAACGAATGAATAATTTATATTATAAATTATATATTTATACTAAACATATTAATTCATTATTATACAAATTCTCTTTTAATTTAATATAGTATAAATTATTATATACTTAAAAAAACATTATTATGTATAATAAAAATATGTTTTATATTAAATATGTTATAGATTTATTACATGATTATATAAACATGGGTGTTGCAAGTAGGTAAGAAGTGAAAAAAAGAATGGTATGATTAATTTAAATATAAAAAAATTATCCTAAATTCTAGAATGTTGGCTATTGTTATTAAAGAAATTGGTGAAGTTTTTAATTCCAAAAATTTTGTGTGTATAAGACTCAAATCAATTCAACCAATCATATGCTCAAAAAATAATTCTTATAATTTATAAACTTAAAAATATTGCATGTTTTTATTTTAATCAATAGTTAAAGCAACAAATCCAAAAATCATTGCAATAGTACTTACTAGCAAGTAGTAATAACACTATTATTCATATATTTGCATCTAATAAGATATAACAAAATACATTTTCATAATTAAAATTTACAAATAATTGTCTTTTTAATATGTTTATAATAATTTATATTCATTACAACCAGCTGTTAATATTCTACTCCCTAACCTCCACTATCATTGTCATCATTGTTTATGCCTTATTCTATAGTGCACATCTATCTCTATAAAAATCCAAAGAAAAACAATTTTCATTAGTGTTGTAGTTTAAGTTCAAAATTAGTTCATATTCTGCTCACTAACCTCCACTATCAGTCTATCATTGCTTATGCCTTTATTCTACAGTGTACATCTATCTCTATAAAAATTCAAAGTAAAACAATGAATTTTCATTAGTTTAGTTTAAGTTAAATTAGTTCTCTTCCTATATACTATATTTGACATGAAATAACATTTATAATTCTTTTTTCCTTGTTTTTTTTGAGTAGCAGCTATTTAATTTCTTGTATTTTTCCAGCTCTAAACCCCGTAAAATCAAATTTCATGACAAATCCTTCAAAACACAAGTAAAAACTTCTGAATACAACAAATGCATCACTTCCTCACAATCGTAAACCTTCTTTAATCTTCTTCTGCATTTGTAATTTGTAAAGATGTAATACTACTTGTAGTACTTGTAGAAGGCTCTTGTCTCTTCTACCATAAAAAGGCACATATTGCATTTTATTGCCTTTCTTGAATCACTACCACAAAAATCATTCAAGTAATCCTTTAAATCTCTTCTACTAGACATTATTGACTAATTATTTTCCTTTAAAATATCTATTGCACCTACCAACGTTCATCCATAATGATCCACCCTAAATCTCCTAGAAATTCAAAAGAAAATTATCTACATTCTGATTGTTACAAGGGCCTCTTTTAATTGTACGAGACCAATTAACATAATCATATTTAAAGATTCTAATAAACAATATTACATGTTGCTTATCATCTTTCTTGATATATGGTAGCTTCTCAAGAAGACGACAACGCTAGTGTGAAATACAACTCTGGATAACCGAAACCTTTGATTCCTCTTAGTTATAGTAATACTTCAATTAAACTTCTTTTCTAACGATCAAACGATGTTTCTTGTAAATTTAACTCCTCTGCAACTTTTGTACCGATGTCAAGAACCTTCAATTCCTCCCATTTGACATAATAATCATATTAATCTTCACTATTTACCAAGGAATGCTAACCTTTTGAAGATACTATGTTTTGTACAGATCCGTGTACATGTCCAATTTTAATACTAAAATAGATTGAAAGATACAAGAATGCACAACCCGCTAATTTTAATACTAAAATAGATTGAAAGATACAAGAATGCACATTTCTTTAATTGCTAGATAAGATAAGATAAGATAAGATAAATTATTAATGTCCAACAAGAGACCACCAAAAGGATCTAAAGGATTGGAAGTGTACAAAAGGCAACCACCAACAGCAGTAGCACCAAACGGTGTCCAAGAAAAGAACTGAACAAGAAGAAAGCAGAAAGCAAAAGAGCCAGAAATATCAACAAACAGCAGCCCTAGCCGGGTGAGAAGAAGTCCAACACCAAGGGGTACGGATCAAAGCAAGAAAGAAACCAGATTGCCGCCGAGTAACTCTAGGGGTGGAGTACTGCTGCTGCTGACTGGAGGACGAGTGCAACTACCGAGTGTGACCGCTACAGAGTCTCACAGCCCTGATGTGACCAGAAGAGGGAGGACCAAGAGGACGCTTCGTACCCCGGGCCGGGAATAAAACAATGTTGATAAACCCTATAGGAATTTATTACATCGGTACAAAAGATTGATATCTACAAGGTTAATTTTGAAAACCCTGCTATCAATTAGCTGGCTTGAAAACACTACTAGAGGTAAAGCCAGCTAATTGATAAAGCCAAAAGGAATTTATTAACTGCTTTACTTTGCACAAATAATTTTGCATCGACCAATTCAAACCCTCTCAAAATCATTTTCCCACACCCTTTTGACTTGCTTTAAGGTGCCCTTTCTTGCATTTAAATAATTCTGAATGCCAAATAAAATGGAGACATAATTTCGTGTCTTCGCTCTTATAGCACCATGTTGTAAAACAGCTTTGTCATTGTACAATTTGCTCTTTGATTTGTTTCAATAAACCGATATTGGAATTGATATAAGAAGCCAAAAGAATAACTAATATCAAAGAACTCAAACCAAAACAGGAAGCAGAAGAAATTGCAAATTCATTGTTGAAATTAGAGCAATGAAGCAAGTCCAGGCAAGAAATTAGAGAAACAGCACACGAATAATCTTGGTGGGCAAAGAGCATTGAAGCAAATGCACTCCATAATGGTAAAATGGAAGATCGGTGATATTACACGAGGACAAAAGAAATTAAAGCTAAAATTATCCCAAGAATAGAGTTGTTAAGAGATTTAATGATTTATTAGCGAGTGGAAAGCCAATAAGATCATCTACACGGACTGACCAGGAACTTGTTGGGGAATTCAACTTGTGTCCATGAAGAAACTGTGGGAGAACTAGAAAAAGTATCAATTAATGCCAACCAGCAACCCCATCTAACAAAAGCATAAAAATGTAACAAGAAAGATTGAAGATATTGCTAAGATACAACATGAAGAAACTATGGGGGAACAATAAAAAGTAACAATTAATGCAAACAAACAGACCTTGTAAAGAGACTAAATCACTTACAAGCAACTGTGAAAAAACCTGATACCTTTCGTAAGAACAGAAATAGTTGTTTCGTATCAACTCCTGCTACATATTACTTCTATAATTCTGTTGAGTGCACTCAATCAGATTAGGCACCGGTCAGGGACTCAAAAGATTCCTGATCGTATTTCTATGCCTCCTATAGAACTGAGATGACAGAAGAGTTGGTCGGGTTACATCACAAATTGTTCCCGTGGTGCATCCCAGATAACTGTGATTTCTTCAAATATCACAACACCATTCGGATGGCCAACACACTGGTACAAATGTTTCTGGCCATAATTATGATGTTCTTAAAAAAGCTATACTTATAGAGAGCCCTAGACATTAACAGACTTGTCAGCATATGTGAGAAAACCCGATACCTCTACTGAGAAGAGAAATAGATGTTTCATATCAATTCCAGCTACAAATTACTTCTATAATTCTATCGGAGCACCCAGTCAAATTAAGCACCGGTCAAGGGTTCAGAAGGTTCCTGATCATATTTCAATGCCTCCTATAGAACTGCGCTCGAATGAAGATGAGGAAAGAGTTGGTCAAGTTACATCACAAATTGTTCCCATGGTGCACCCCAGATAGCTGGGGTTGCTTCAAACATCACACCATTCTGATGGCCAGTTGGCTAGTACAAAGGTTCCTTGTCATTTTTCTGCTGTTCGTAAAGAGCTATACTTATAGAGAGCCCCAGACATTAACAGACTTGACAGAAAATGTGAAAAAAACCCTAATATGGCAATACCTTTAATAAGAACATAATTAGTTGTTTCATATCAATTCCTGAAACAAATTACTTCTATAATTCTGTTGGAGCACCCAATCAAGTTAGGCACTAGTCAGGGTGCCAAAAGGTTTCTGTTCGTATTTCTACACCTCCTATAGAACTGAACTTAAAGGAAGCTGTGGTTAGAGTTAGACAAGATAGGCACTCTGATATCTGAGCCAGCCAATGAGTAAATGCTGGATGGATGTGTCCTAGACACCTAGATTACCATTTTGAGTAATAGCCAACCCTTTGAAGACATCAGCTTTTATCCATCTGTTAATATTGATCATCTCTGGGGACAAAATACGTAACTTACAATAAAAGATAAATAAATTCATCAGTACAAGAAAATACTGTCCATATTGTTTAGACCATCGGGGATTGAATAAAAATGGCCATAAAATGTGATATAAAAGTGGCTGCGAACATGTGAACTCTAGATTCCGCCTGAAAATTCAGAAACATTTGATAAAGAAACCAAGTTAAAAGTACCAGCATAATCTAATTTCGAATAATGATATAAAATTTATAAGCAATGTGCAGCACATAAGCATAAGGAACTACAATAACCTAAATCTTTATAAACAGCAAGGAACAACAATAACTAAATATTATAATATAAAAGCTACTACAGTTCTTGTACTAACCTGAAATTTTTTTTAGATATTAATAGAAGATCCTGTATGAATAATCCTTCACAACCAAAGAATCCACATCAATAACTCCTTTCTTCTGATTGCATCTCTGGACTTAAAATGATGTAAGAAATTGGGAAGATCCATTGGGTAGCAGAAGTGATTAGTCACAACGAAGTGATTAAAAACCACCATATTCAATACCTCCTTCTACCCAACGATCTTCCCCACTTTTTGCATTATCTTTATTACAATTTTTCTTGCTCCATCAAGCTAGGAAGTAAAGATTTCCCCTGTAGATCATAAAATGAGCAAATTGTTACTTTTCGTTGAAAGGTTCACAGGCGTGTAAATGCTTTAGTTTTTTCCTATGTTATCTGTCCATGTTCCAGTCATGCTTTAAAGATATTGAAGGTGGTTAACCATTGGACATTTCCATACAAAAATACATATAAATCATAAATAAATACATGACCTGACTTAAAAAGGGAAATAGAACTCTAACTCACATAATATACTACATAGAATAAAATCATGTAGTTACAAAAATTATAGTACATGTTTAATCTAAAAAACAAAAGTAAAGTTGAGATAACCTCACATTTACTAATTTACTACATACAATAAAATCATGTGATTATAATATTAAATGAATAAATTACAACAATAATACATATGCAGAGGCAAAAGCTGACAACCAAATAGTTGTTATGGACTACAACGGGGACAAAAAGTTGGAAGCAGCATAAAAAAGGAGAGCAGAACATGAGAATATCATTGCAAGATGGAGAGCCACTGAAAGGAGGAAGGAAGAGCAATTAAGAAATATTCTTACTGTCCATCATGACACCAAACCAACCATTATATAAGAAGCAGTGCACCTGACTATGCTTAGGCCTGACAGAAGCAAAATATAAGCATGGGGCTTGTTTGCAAACCACATTAGGTAAGACACAGTAATACAGATAAAATCCAATCAAGTGGAGGGTTTAATATTCGGTAAGACACAGTAGAACATGGCCAGCCATGGTTCCAAAATGTGTACATACTAGTGATAGCAAGTATCTGTAACGATGTTCTGTTCAATATTGTCAGGTATTACGGTTGTTCAGCAACCAAAAAAACAAACAGAATGTAACCAATCAGTCGCAGGTTCCCATGTCATCTCATAACGGGGAATTGTTATATTCAGTCAGGCACAACATTATTTTAGAATTGTCAAATATAAAGCTTAAATAGTACATTTAAGTTCTGTATCACCTAGTAAATTAAACACCAGAGATATGATAAAGAACTAAAACTAAGTAAAATACTATAGTGTTAAAACTAAGGTAAATATTGTGCCATCTATGGTTCCGAAGTATGTACATATTAGAGATAGCAAGTATCTGTAAAGATGTTATGTTCAACATTTTCAGGCATTACGGTTGTTGAGCAACCAAAAAAACAAATACACAGTAACCAATCGGTTACATGCTGAGAAGCATTTCCCATTTCATCTCAGAACGGGGACTTGTTGTATTCAGTCAGACACAACAATATTTTAGAATTATCAGATATAAAGCTTGAATAGTACATTTAAGCTCTGCATCACCTAGAAAATTAAGTACCAGAGATATGATAAAGTACTAAAACTAAGTAAACTACTACAGTGTTAAAACCAAGGTAAATACTGTGTTAAAATACAATTCGTGTTATAGTAGCCCCATTACGTTGTTAGAGGGTCAGTTCTACTGGAGCAGGATTTTCATTTATCATAATATATGTTGTGCCAAACATAGCTTCCCAGCCAATGTGAGGAAAGGGTTATCGTACACTCAGTCGAAGACCATTAGCCACTCCATGCATAGATATCGACACTATAAGGACCATGTGGAAGTCGAGATCCTTTAGCCAATCTATCAGTGGATCAAGTAGAATAAGGGCTTAGCCCTTTAAGGTATTAATTAAGGCAGTTAAGTCCTAAACTAGGAAGAAACCAGTTCCAACATAGGAAGCCCAGAAGTAAGAAATAGCTAATCACTCGATCAACAATAGAGAGATCTCAAGCTCTTCTTACACAATGCGGCATAGGAGTAGCACAATATATTGTCATTCTAGCAAACTAACTAGAACAGAAAAATACAAATGAAACCCAATTTTTTAATCAAGAAAAATTCAAACAAACCGTCCATTCTAACATCTAAAGAAGAAAAAACGAAATGAAAAGCATACAAATCTGCACAAACACGCCAACAGATGACCCGTAGAAACTGTCCCCTTCACATTCTATTATCAGATGACTACAAATGCGCATGTTTCTTAGGAATTTTTACTTTCGTACGCAACGGCATAAGATTTGATTAAGAAACAAACATGTGGAGTATAATGGCTTTGGGGTTTCGGAAGAAATAACAAAATGAATGGTCACGACATAGCAACCTACCCGACGAGCAGAGATCAACCCATGAAACTTCCGATGAGCAATGGAATCTCTCCTCCTCGAGAAATTAGGGTATAAGCATTGCCCAATTTATAGGTCGATGGTGAGTTCTCTCTACACAATTTAGGGCCAAACCTAACCCTAGCGGGTGGTCTCATGGAAAACGAAGCGCGTCACAATCAGGCACCTATCTTCGCAATGTTATCATTGTATCATTTTCCATTGTCATGGGAAAATTGCATAACCATGCTCTTAAAACTTACCTTTTAAGCTCACTATAAGAAGTATATTCTCATACGAAATTTAGTTTGATGGTTTTATTTTTTTAAGCATGTATTTATCTTTATATTTTTAATTGTCATTTATTTTATTTTATTGGTGATATATTGTATTTTATTAATATTAAAAGAAACATTACAAAGCTATATTTGATATCCTTCATACCGATTTCCTTAGACAAATGTCATGGAAGGCTCTTGACTACTACATTTCTATCTCGTACAATTCCTAAAAATCTCCCTAAAATAATTGTAACCATGCCTTATATATAATCAAAATGGGCCTACATTTCATACATTATGTTACAAACCAGTGATAGTTTCTATCAGAGCCCCGTACCCTACAAAATGGGTTGCATTACTCCAAATTATATTCTTTAAAAAAAGCAAGAGACTACAAAATATAAACATTTAAGCATAGTCGAAATCCTACTTGTTATGCACTACTTCGAGCATACTTTCCTTGGCTTCAACTAGAATAAAATACCCGCCTCTGGTGTCCAATTTGTCTTTCTTTCCTTTCTTGATAGGCTTTTCAACCAATTGCCTCTTCATTTCTTTCTGGCACTTCTCCTCCTCAAATGTTTGCAAAAGATCTTTTAGCATTTCCCAATCCCCTACGAGCTTCCTCAATCCTACACTCCTTACAAGTTTTGGTGCTCCATACCATAAAAGGCTTAATTGTCTAAATGGTACCTTCAATGACCCTCCACGAACCTACCTTTGTCATCAAACCGATTCTCGGTTATGTCATTCCTATTAGCTACACCATGCCTCCAAAACATTAGGGAAGAACACATTTCCACTTCATCTCCAAAGCCTCCTCCCGTGTTCCCAACTAAAGAGCTCGTGTTAGGGACATCGATGATATGTCAACATTGGTCTTGAATTTATAATATGTCTTTAAGAATTCCTCACCAAAAATAATCTCCAAGCACCACCAAAATCTTGGATCATCAATCATGAAAATGCCACGTATCCTCTTGACACTAATCTCATCTTTGGAAGCCTGTATTTGGTTAAGTGTGTTCAAAAAAAAAATTGCCTCCATACTAATTACTGAAAAATTCTCTACTACCTACCCATGTGAATGAATGACACCTCTCCAAATGCACCTAACAAACCACCTATCCTATCGTTATCCACACATGCTTGAGCATCTAGAGAGTTCTATCTCAAATTTGGCATCATTAAAAAGTTCATAAGCTTTGGTTGGGAAGAATATAATGGAGGCTACAAAATCCGGTGGTGGCTATCCAGCCACGAAAAATTGTTTTCTTTGTATAACTTTTTACAAACTTAAAAAAAAAAGCTAACTGTTTCCCCTTCGTATGGTTTACAATTTTTGTGGTTGCATAGCCGCTACCACAAAATCCTATTTCCTCCACGGTTAATGTATCATGTCATGATTTTCCAAATCTTCAACTTCATCATTACCGTTTATGCTAGTTGTTTGCTTGGAGGATGCCACTTGCCTCTGATTATTGGGAAAAATCTCATTTTTATTATTAAACATTATTGTGCATAAAAACTAAGGAAGAGCCTAGGTTGTCATTAATGGCTACTAAGGCTACCATAATAAGACACATTTCAAATTCAAATTTTTCCATCAGACATTAATGTATATCAGTATCAAATTCAAATAGCTCAAGCCCACACCAAAGAAGCAAACCAACCAGTAGGATCGATAAATCCCAGTCGAACCATTCCCCTTTTAGCTCGTGGAAATCCTCAAATAACTCCTCTTTCCCCAGTTCTTTCAATTTCACTCCAACCTTGGACAAGGCATATGTTTCCCCATTACCCTCTCTTTTCACGTGGGTCACTCTAATCCTTCAAAGGCACCCAAGAGTGATATGATCTTCTTGATGAGTTTTTTTTAGATGCTAGACTTGAGATTCACCTTTAGATGTGGCATTGATTGTAATTAGGTTGTCTCCCTCTAAGTGGAGTTTCTTAACATTGAGTTGTTTGGGCTTACAAATAGCCAAAAGGGTTGCTTGAGCCTTGATTGCATTATTTGTTCCATCAATCAAATTATTCACTCTTTCTACTAAGATATTACCTTTCAAATCCCTGACTACAAAGCCAGTGTTGGCCCCGGGTTGCCATTAGAGGCCCCGTCAAAATTTATTTAAATCCAATCTCTCTCTAGAGGAACCCAATGTTGAATTTTCTCAGCCACTACAAAAGGATTATCCCTTGAAGCCCCATGAACAAGCCTAAATTTAACATGGGGCCAACTAGCCTATATCTTTTTGTCCTCTAGGGTGAAGGACACTTTTGCAAGATTAGTATTATGGATTGAGTTACTTACCAGTTCTAAAAAAGCTCTCTCTAGTCTAGCCAAGAAGGTGGAAAGGGCTTCAAACTTATCCTAAAAAAAACACTTGTTCCATTCTTTCCACAACTCCCACACTACTGTAGATGGGTAAATCATCCATATGCTTGCAAAAATCAATCTTACCATTGGAATAAGCCAACTCTACCCAAGTTCCTTCAATTTTTTTGACATAGGACAATGCCAATTTAGTCTCTTCAATACAAACCTCCAACTTTCTTAGGCATAGTCACAATTAAAGAGTAAATGATCTAAATTTTCATCATCTTATTGCAAAGAAAGCACTTGAAGTGGCCAGCAAAACCACTTCTTTTCGATATGTACCCTATTAATATTGTATTCTTGAATGTGAGCCAAGAGAAGGCTTCAACCTTAGGAAGACATGTTTGATTCCAACACAATTGTCCTCGAAAATCCTCCATTCTGGTTTCATTATCCAATAATGCATACCCCAACTTAATTGAGTACCCTCTACTTTTAGAGCCACCCCATATTATTTCATCCTTCTCCCTTGAGATGATCGACAACCTTGAAGCAAAAATATCCCTTAACTGTTATTTACTATTTGCATCCACATTAAGTTCATCAACATTCTTCTAGCACCAATTTGGACCTAAAGATTTTGTCTTCCATTCCATAAAATCACAAACTCTATCTCCCCATGTTTGTTTTGTCACACACCTAATATTCTCCAAATTTCCTCTTTCACTCAAAACTTCTCTGCCTTCCTAGGAATTTGCCCAAAACTTCATCTAGCCCACATCTCCTAGCTGCCACAAAATGTGGTATGTGATCACTTTTCTATAGATAATTAAAAATTTATATAATGTCAATCCTCGACTAGGACTTTCCACCATCAAAATTTGATACTTATCATTAGAATATAAATACTTGGCTCTTAGGATTCTGACCATTTTTAATCCAGACATTGAACCATATACCAAAGGAGCCTTGTGCCCATTGCATCATTAGAATTCTCCAATTCCTTAACCCAACTTTGCATGTTGACTTTGAATTTCCATATATAATCCCATGCCAACAAAGGTAGCTTATCATAATCTTACTTACCATTCCAAAATAATCTTCTCATTTTTTCTTCTACTATTCAAATCACCTTGGGTGGAATTCTCAGACATCCCAAAAAGGAGTATCGTAGAAACTATTGTTTTTAGCATAAGGATTCTCCCTGCTAAGGTTATCCACTCACTTTTCCATCCCTCCAATTTATTAATACAGTTGTCAATGAGGTCCTTCCTGTTGGAAATCTATTGGAAAAATGTGATACTGAGAGGGGGGGTGAATCAAATATCATTGATTTATCCATTTTATCATAAATGAAAACTTTCATAGCATTAACATAAACTTCAACAATGTAATGGATCTAATAACATAAACATCACTCATGAAAATACACATAACACTGTGATTTTGGTTACCTAGAAACCCTTGAAAGGTAAAACTGGGGTGGGGATGATACCCACAAATCTCTACTGCAGTATAAAGTTTGACTGTTAGGGCTAAAAATTTGATCACAAAATATGATCTACCCTGTGAGGGGTCTTCCCTGTTAAGAGCTTTAAGATTTATACAATCTACCTTGCAAAAGGATTTAAGACTTACAACTAAGTAAGCACTTGATTAAGAGATTTACTAAGGTCTGTCAAAACCACTCTGTTAAAATATTTAACCTGATACACCTATTAAAATGTCTCAGTACCTGATCCTTCGGTCTGCATTGTGATGTTGATTACAGATCTTCTCCTTCCAGTATAGATTTGATCTCAACTATCAAGTATATCTTTGATATGCTCTTCACTACTTTTCTTTGTTCTACTTGGTCACTGAACTCTATCAGAATACTTTGTTTTGAAGATATTCTCTCTGTCACACTTCTTCCTTCCACTCATACATCATTTTAGGGTTCCGATCACATCTTATATAGACAATTGACTTCCTCCAAGATATAAGATATACGATCTAGATTATCTCATTTTGTTGCTTAAACTTTCCCTAATTATGATTGGTTCCATGTATTACATAGGGATTAATGATTACAATATAGGAGCGTAATCACCTTTGTGATTTCCTCAATAAACAATAAACATAATATAAATGTCAGCCAAAATAGTTTACCTAAGTGTTTGTTCCATAACAAACACATATGTCAATTCTGGCTTGCTCGACATTGGATGTCTTTGGCACTCGGCATTCACTGTTCTTTATACTTTGGTGCTCGACATTGTCTTATTTAAATAACTTGGCAAAAGCTGACTCAACTAATACAAAAGTACTCGGTGATCATTGTTTTACTCGATAGTGACTAATGCTCAGTAAATGTACATTATACATGACTCGGCCTATATATGACAACTCGGTTGCAATGATGACTGACCAACATTGCCTAGAAAATGACTAAGTGTAAGACACTAATAGACAACAAAACTTTAGGGATCAATAATCTCCCCCTTTGACATTAGTGGCAAAAACACTTTGTCATGACATTTACATTACATTTACAAGAGAGCTAAGTACTAACATAAGTATATACAAAATACTCCCCCTAAAACTTAACCCAGTCTTACAAAACAAAAAGATTTACATTTGTACATATAAGACTTCCTCACTTGACATACACTCGAATATATATATACATTTACAAAACTTAGTATGTCATACCATTTGTTTCTGCTTCTTTCAATCTAATTATGTTCCCTCCCTTTGTGACTTAACATGTCATGCCACTCTACTATTATTTCACCCTTCTTTTTGTCACTTGCAATTCTTGGGGTGTAGGGAGCTTGAAATGTTTTTCCAGAAATGATTTATGAAGCATCATGACCATGTGCAATGCGATGTTCCAACCGGATGTTGCTATCTTCAAAACCTTTAATTTTACTTCTAGCTCGACAGCTAGGTCAACTAGGCTCTTAACAGTAGAAAGATGGGGATCTTTCTGTACTAATTCCTTTTCCTTATCTAACTCTCTTTGTATGACCTCCACATGAGGTGTCAACATTGTTTGAATGGAGAGTAAGCGAGCCCTTATCTTACCATCATTAGCCATCAACTTGACTATCCTCCCTTGAGCATGTAGAAGCACGGTGTAATGTATAGAGCTGGAATTTGCATCCATACTCAATGTGTGACCTGTAGATTTTACATCTAACTATAGCTTATCTACCAAATCCTGGTTGTCCTTGGTAAATGCTTCTACATCACACAATTTCTTGTACAAAGATTGTGCATTGAGTACAACTTCTTTTGAATTTGATATTAAGGTAGAAAGTTCTACATGCTTCACTATTATATCGGCAAAGACCTTATTGAGAACCTTGGTCTCAAATTTTCTTTTTGACTACTACAACAACTTATCATTTGCCTCGCTGTCATCATCAGTCACTTTCTTGACTATATGGACAAGTTGTTCCAGTATAGGGTCAGATTCATTGACATCAGTCATTTCAAAAGCATCAATGAATATACCTTTGATTTCATGAAGTACTTGCTTTTGTTGATGTTCCCTTCTCATTTCTTCCTGTTTGCTCTTTTTCTTCAGTAGATCTTGCAAAATTTGCATCTATTCATAGGACAAGTTATCTATGTCACATTTAGGAATCACAATAACTTCTTCGAGTGTCACCTATGGGGTAGGATATTTTACCTTCTTTTTATGTGACTTCTTCTTAGGTATTGTTCCACTCAGCATCTGTACAAGAGCTTTTATTGCCTCTTGCTCCTGAGGCTCTTGAGTATGTAATACTTTTTTTGTTTCTTTCTTTTCTGTTTCCTTTTCCTCCACACGAGGATTTACAATAACTAATGCAGACTATTTTGCTCTCCCTCTATGTGGCTCCTCGGTAGATGTAGACTGAGGTGTAGTTACCAACTTGTCTTGTTCCTCTGTAGTACTGTGACCGGCTAGAATATCAACTATGACTTTGTGTGGACTGGCAGAGACAACTTTATTAGTTGATGTATCCTCAATTTGTGGATAATCTATGACTTGTAATAATACAGGATTACCGCTTGGCAAAGATGTATCTTTTGTTGCCTTGACTTGTATTTCTTCCTCGGTCAATACCTGAGTTTTCACTGGGGTATCCTCAGTGATGTCAACAATGGTTACTTCAGCTATTTTCTCACATTTCTCTACCTTTGGAGCTTCTTCCTCCTTAATATGCAGTTTGCTAGCATCTTCTTTATTATCTATCTCAACTCCCCTAGATGTGCTAGCTTCTTGTTGTGTGCTCTTATCGATTAAGAGACCAAAAATGATCTTCCATACCTTGAGACTTTGTTGAACAACATCTTCAACCTTGTATTGAAGGATAGAGTATGCCCTGAGATTGGGAATGAATCTATTCCTATACTGCTCCATGATTTGTTGAATGTTAGTAGGGGGTAGATCTGGTGTGACTTTGGCTAGTGTGCTTTCCCTGATCTTCTTTTCGGTCATAAGAGCATATTCCCAATTTTGTGTTATCCTCTGATATAGCTCATTAGGAATCAAATTTTTCATTTGAAGTGGTACCATCTTGAATGTGCAGAGCATCTCAAGCATTGCTTCTTTGACTTTCTCCTTGTCCTCTATACTCATCTTCTCAAATTTTATTTGTTTAAAGCCTGCTAGACCAGCAGAGCTCTTGATGTTGTGGCATATTTCATCCACAATCAGTGTTTTTCTCTGTACTGGTGACTTTTTCTTTATTTCCTCATCACTCTCTATTTCTTCATCATCCTTCTCCAAAATGAGTTTTCTTCTTGGCTTCTTCCTCAATTGGCTCGGCACTGCCTTAGGCTGAACAATTTTTCTCTTCCCTGATGCAGGGCATTTCTTTTGAGGATCGACAACTATAGTTGTAGAGACTGCCTTAGTTCTTGGCCTAAGTACTAGTGATGAGATAGGCTTCAATTTTTGCATTGTCTTTCTCATAGGCTCGACAACTAATGCCTTCTTTCCTTTCTTCTCTACTACCTTCTTCTCCTCTTCACTTTCACTAGACTCACTAGATTTATCTTCTCCTAGTCCTTGAGTCAGTTCTAGAGGTGCATCTACCTCTCTTTCTCCTATATATTTTGTAGGTTTTTCACTATCTTTTTCCTCTTCCTCTCCATGGTAGCAGACTTCAGTCCCATGGTTATCTTAGCCTTTTCTTCCTCATAGGTTCCAAAATTAGTAGCCTTTTTGTCAACTTCCTTGGCTAACAAGGATGTGATTGCTACTATGGTCTCATCAATATTTATCTCATATGGTAATGGCATTAGCCATGATACCCTCAGTATTGTAGCTTGAGCATATGTGAGGTCGAAGTCAACTAGGAAGCATATGTCTTGTTTGTATTTCTCTACTAGGGATACAAGAATCCTACTTCTCTTCCTCATTTTCTTCTTAAATTCTACAAAGTAATTATCCATTATGCTCTCAAAATTATCTCCCATTTGACTAATAAACTCATTTATCTGAACTGTAACCAGCCTACTCTTGTCCCATACTACTTCCCCAACAGTAGGGAAAATTTTTTGAATATAGAAGAATAGACAAACAAGTAAGGAACTGAACTTACACATTGAATTCTTTGCTTTGTGAATTGATGCAAGGTTCTCAACAAGTTGAGTCAGTTGGAGCTCAGCAAGGTCATATGTGTGATCCTTCTTAATGATTTTCCAAGCTTGGTCCACTGCCATGCATGGGACATTATCCAACAAACTTGATTGATAGAATTTGTGTGCTATCACCCTTACTGCAAACTCAGTTCCTGGATTGGTGATAGTAGAAATGGTCATGTTGCGCTTGTTCCATACTGCCTGTTTGTTTGTCTGAATCTCCTCCTTGCTTTGACATCTCATGGTTTTCTTTCCAGGGAGTTTAGGGTATCCAGTTACCTGGTGAATCATGTCTTTGGTGATTTGGACTGGTCCATCCTCCAGCCATATTTTCATGTCATGTACACTGCTTAATACAATCTCAATCCATTCTACTTTGAAATTTTGCAA
The DNA here is from genome assembly GCA_027943335.1 of Chamaecyparis obtusa. Taxonomy (NCBI): domain Eukaryota; kingdom Viridiplantae; phylum Streptophyta; class Pinopsida; order Cupressales; family Cupressaceae; genus Chamaecyparis; species Chamaecyparis obtusa. The sequence continues at coordinate 959,742 of BSBK01000090.1, forward strand.
AAAGTCAAGGGCATAAACTAACCCTTTCTTGGCAACCTTCTGGTGTTCCAGCTTCAACACCCCATTGCTGCATAGTTTATCGTATGCTTCCCTAAGTTCTTAATCACCAATCTCTCCAATCTTGCACATGTAACATGATCAGATGTCATTTATCATTAAAACATTCTTTGGAATTGACAACGGGGCTCCATTAAGATCTCCCATGATCGCGCTCTCTGGAATGACCTAAAACTTATGTGGCTTACACACCTCATTCCTCACTAATTGAACATTGAAAACCTCCTTTCCTTATTTCTTTATCGCAGCTGATGATGATGATGTCATGTTTCACAACTTTAAGAATTCAAGTATGATAAGATTTCACTCGGTAAAGTACCTTGCACAAGTGTTCTTCAGATTTTATGTTGACGACATGCTATGAAGATTTATAAAATTGCACTTAGCTCTTAATCACTCTGGTTACTCGCACTCTGAATCGCTCTTAGAAATTTTTAATTTGCTGTTGAAATGAAATAAATGGAAACTTCCCGCTTTATAGACTTCAAATGGTCATATTAAAGGGCTTCTTTAATGATCCGTACACTTTCTAGGTGAGATACAACTATCTCGACAATCTCATGTTAAACTTAGTCAACATAAGCTCAATCGATACAAACATTCGATTACAGCTCGGTGTACATCATATCTCGGCTATCATAGGTACTTGGCAAACATTAGTGACTTGGTCACTATACACTAAAATACTGATGCTTGACATCAAATATGAATTGTTGCACTTCGCTCAAATCTGTCCTAATGCATCTTAATCTATGTAGATATGGACTTTTTCTCAACATATGTTAGGAACTAATGTAAAATTAAAACATTGTAGGACTCAGTTCCATACATACCTTCTTTGCTTAGTTTGAAGTGGTGTGAGCACCTGATTCATTGGATTGGGTGACCTTAGGTGCACTGGCTTCACTACTACTTCCCTCTTCTTTCTTCTTCTGTGTTTTGTTCATCTGATTTCTCATTTTCTCAATGATTTCTTCATTCTTGTTTTGATCATTGCTCGGTATGGGTGATCTGCAATCTTTCTTTAGATGACCTATCTTATTGCATTTATAGCATACCATACTTCCATTCATCCAACTTTTGGATTTACCTCTAAAATGTGTCTTCAAACAATTTTCTCCAATGTGCCCATATTTTCCATAGTAATGACAATTGTACCAAGTGTTGTAGTCCCAACTGTATGTGTTACCCTTCTTAGGTGACTTAGTCTATTGATTTGATGACCATTTGGGTTTTGACCTGCATTCAAATGCTCTATGTCCATATTTCTGACAGTTGAAACAATGTCCTTGAAATTTTGGTGAGGTAGGTGGATTACTGACCTTTGTCTTGCATTCTTGTGCCTGATGTCCATGTTTCTTATAGTTAAAACAATATCCATTGAATTTAGGTTTATTATTGGACTTACCATGTTTGATTTTGCAAATGTTGGATGTATGTCATGTCTTTCCATAGTGATGGCATGTAGGCTTGTTGTTCTTTGGTTTAGCACTTCTTTGCTCTCCACCCTTTGATGATTCTCCTTCCTTAATGGATGACGATTTCTCATTAAGTCCAAGTCCAGATGTGTCACTAGATCTTCTAGGTGACCTTAACAGCTCTTCAAAGTATCTTACAACTTCATTAGGCTTGTTCATCCTTTCATTAACTTCCTTTTTAGCTCTCAATTCATTCCTCAGTTGATTGTTTTCTGATCTTAGATTGTTGAGTTCCACATCTTTCCTGCCCAAATCTTGATTAACTAGTAGCAATTGATTTACCATGTCCAATTGATTATTTGTCAACCTTTTCATGTTATTTTTCTTTTGTCTTCTTCAACCATCATCTTGTCTTCTTCAACTTTCTTTTTCTGTTCAACTACTTCACAGAGTCTCACAGATTGAATTTCTTGTTCTCTCTTCAGATTTTTGATGTCCTCATTCAGTATGTTGTTTTTCTCCAGTAGTTCTTTTATGGCTTTGTCACTTTCTGTAGAGTTACCACTGTCAAATATTCTAGTAGTATCTTCTTCTTCATATTGTGTTTCATTTTGTTGAATATCAATTTCTCTTCTTCTGCTTAAGGATTTCTTCAGTTCTCCTATGGCTGCTTCAAGTTGTTGTAATGCAAGTTGAATGTCAATCTTTTGATTCTCTATGATTTTTCCCAGCTTATAAACCTTCATCTCAAGATCTTTATCTCACAAGTGGTTAGACTTCTATAGGAGACGAAAGCTCTAATACCAACTGTTGGAAATCTATTAGGAAAATGTGATACTGAGAGAGGGGGGGGGGGGGGGGGGGTGAATCAGATATTACTGATTTATCCATTTTATCATAAATGAAAACTTGCATAGCATTAACATAAACTTCAACAATGTAATAGATCTAATAACCTAAACATCACTCATGAAAATACATATAACACCATGATTTTGGTTACCTAGAAACCCTTGAAAGGCAAAACTGGGGTGGGGATGACACCCACAAATCTTCACTACTGTAGTATAAAGTTGCCTGTTAGGGCTACAAATTTGATCACAAAATATGATCTACCTTGTGAGGGGTATTCCTTATTAAGAGCTTTAAGATTTATACAATCTACCTTGCAAAAGGATTTATACAATCTGTCAAAACCACTATGTTAAAAGCTTTAACTTGATACACCTATTAAAATTTCTTAGTACCTGATCCTTCGGTCTACACTGTGATGTCGATTACAGATCTTCTCCTTCTAATATATATTTGATCTCAACTATCAAGTATATCTATGATATGCTCTCCACTGCTTTTCTCTATTCTACTCGGTCACTAAACTCTATCAGAATACTTCTCTGTTCTGAAGATATTCTCTCTGTCACACTTCTTCCTTCCACTCATACATCATTTTAGGGTTCAAGTCACATCTTATATAGACAATTGACTTCCTCCAAGATTTAAGATCTACGATCTAGATTATCTCATTTTGTTGATTAACCTTTCCCTAATTCTGATTGGTTCCATGTATTACATAGGGATTAATGATTACAATATAGGAGCGTAATCACCTCCGTGATTTCCTCAATAAATAATAAACAAAATATAAATGTTGGCCAAATTAGTTTACCTAAGTATTTGTGCCATAACAAAGACATATGTCAATTCTGTCTTGCTCGACATTGGATGTCTCTGGCACTCGACATTCACTGTTCTTTATACTCTAGTGCTCAGCATTGTCTTCTTTACATAACTTGACAAAAGTTGACTTGACTAATACAAAAGTACTTGGTGACCACTATTTTACTCAGTAGTGACTATTGCTTGGTAAATGTACATTATACATGACTCTGCCTATATATGATCACTCGGTCGCAGTGATGACCGACTAACATTTCCTAGAAAATGACTAAGTGTAAGACACTAATAGACAACAAAACTTTAGGGATGAAAACTTCCATAGGTGGGATCTACTAGGTTGTCCAAACAAAGAGATTCCTAAAAACTTCCCTATAAGAGAGCTTGGTTTGACTTTAAAAAAACTATGAATCTCTCTTTGGATGTCAAGTGATGTATTGAAAAATAAGACCTTAGATTTACACCAATTTATTTCCTAGCTAGAAGCAGCACTATGTTTGTCTAGAACTCTTTTCATTACTCGAGCCTCCCTCAAAGTAGCCTCACCCATAAAAAAAAGTATCATCAACAAATTTTAAATGGGATAGAGGTTCCACCCCTCTAGAAACTATGACTCATTTCCACTACCCCTCCATTCTATGACTAGAAATCAACCTTCCAAGAAATTTCTGCATGATAATGAATAAAAAAGGGGAGATCAAATCACCTTCCCTTAAGCCTCAAGAAGTCTCCAAAAAACTTTTAGGACTGCCATTAACAAGAATTGGAACTTTAGGTTGTCCAATAAGAGCTCTAAACCAACTGATCCACCTATCACCAAACCCAAACTTCTCTAGAACTTGGAGAAGGAAAGACTTGTCCACTCTATCTTACACCTTCCTCACATCTAACTTCACAAACATCTTCATTTTCTTCCCCATTCTAATTAAATGACCCCACTTCATGAGAAATAACTATGCCTTAAAAAATAGATCTGTTTGGGGTGAACCTTCTATGTTCCTTTTAAATCAAAGATCTCAACACTAATTTAAGACTATTAGCTACAAATTTTGAGATAATTTTGTAAATTGCATTACAAAGAGAGATAGGCTGGAAATCCTCAAAACTTTAAGGGTTCTCTTTCTCAGGGATTAGAGCAATCAAAGTATTATTGAAATAGGAAAAAACCTAATTTTCTAAACTCCTCCACCACCTCTAACAATTTTGATTTAATCACATCCTAAAAATTTTTGTAAAAGAATACTTGACCCATCTAGACCAGGGGACTTGTCGCCTTCAAGAGAAAAAAGTACTTCCTTAACTTCCTTCAAACTAACCAGATCCAATAGTCCCTCTTTATCATCCTCTAAAACTAGTCTGGGAATAACCCTTAACACTTCCGTATGATCTGTTTGGAGGTCTACTTCATTACTTGACCAGAGAGCCAAGAAAAAAGAGATGGGATCTCTATTTATGCCCTCATTCATCATCAATCGAACACTAGTCAAATTTGTTATTAAAGATATCCTATTAAAGGATCTTCTAGCTTTAACTAAGCAATGGAAAAATTTAGGATTGTGGTCACCCTCTTTCAGTCAATTCTCCCTTGAATTTTGCCTCTAATAAATTTCTTCTCACTTTAAAAATTCTGCATACTTGGATTGCAGGTCCTTCTCATTCTCAAAATCCACATAATCCATTTCTTCTCCTATAACCTTCAAGTTCAAAGCATCAAGATGACCCTCAAAAATCATTTTCTGCTCAAAGATGTCCTTAAAATGCTACGTGTTCCAAACTTTGATATTATTCTTAATAAATTGAAGCTTCTTAAAGAATATAAAACTTTTAGTTTCTTTGATTAGAGGAGAATTATGCCACCACTTTGTTACAAACTCCTTAAACCCCTCCACCACATCTTCTCCATCTTAAAAGGGCATTTGAGGGGGACTAAATCTTTATGCATTATAAGGACCACAAGGAAATGGTTTGACCCAGTACAAGGTAGGATAGAAGCCTAAAAAACTAGAGGTAATGAGTCTCACTTTCTTGCGAGGAAAAAATGGTCCAACTTTTCTAAAATTCCTAGAAAACCTTGCCTCCAATTGGTCCAAGTGAAGGCCCCATCTTGTGTTTTCACTTCCCACATTCCATTGAGCATTACGAAGTACTGGAAATATTGTTGAACTAACTATAGTATCCACTACCACCTTTCTTCTCAATCATTGCTAGTGTAGCATTAAAATCTCCTCCAATGATGAATATCTCTTTATCCTTGGGTCTAATAATAGTTGATATCTCATTCTAGACTACTAATTTGTTTTTCGTGCTTGTGGGTCCATACACATTAATCAAATTAATGGAGTGTTGCAAATAGAAGATGTTAAGCTTTACCCATTGCCATGAGTTACCCTAGACCACCGAAGTTGCCTTGATTATCTTTACATTCCATAAAATCCTCAATCCTCTTGAGGCCCCATTCAAGCTAAAAAAGGCACCATCCCAACAATTTCCTAGTCCAAGCAAATAATTTCCTTCATACTATTGAAATTTTGTTTCTTGCAAGCTTACTACATTGGGCCTCACTTGATCAAGACATCACTTTATCAAGTGACATTTGTGAGGGGCATTATAGCCCTTGACATTCCAACTAAGGATTTTCATGGTTGTCCAATAGAGAATAAGTCTTTCCCATATCTCAATTTGCTTTCATCCTTCATATTCTCTGCCCTCTCTAGCAGTTCTTGATTGGACTTTCTACCTTCAGATTTCCTGACACTGATATTTGACCTCTTAGTTTTAGACTTAGTCTAACTAATGGTGTATTTATCTCAAATGCCCTCTCCTCCTCCATACCAAGCAATTATTTCTCTCCATTAGAAGACACCATACAATCCTCCTCGCCTCTGCATGTATCCTCAACCTCATGTTCCTCCTTGATCAGAGACATATGAATGTATTCACCTAACTAGTCTCTGCCTCCTCACTGGGATTAGGAAAACCTGGTTCAAAATTTGGGGCTCCTTTGAAAACTTCCTAGGCCTCGCCAATCTCAATTTAAATTATATTTTGAAAGTAAAAAATTATTCGATTTATTTAAATATATAATTCAAATTTTGAACTTTTAAAATCTAAAATTTTAAATTGAATCTTATTTCAATTTTTTTATTAATTTATGTGAGTAAAATTAACTTATATTTGTAAATTTGTGAGTTATTGTGTTGTATTTAAAGCCGCTACTAGGAGATTAGTATTCTCACAATTTTTGGTAGTGAACATAAGAGTGCTTTTCAAATTTCATTGTATAACAATCTAAAGATTAACATTTTAAATCACATTTTATGATCCCTCATTAAAATGAGGAAAAGATATTGATGGGTCATGGAGTGGAATGTAAAAACCATTTCATGTGTATATCTACAAACACTATTATATTCTATTTAAATTTAATCAATACGAATTAAAAACTATACACCATTTAAATAAAAAAATTAATATTAATTTGGTTGTATCTATTTTAAAGAGTTGCATATTTTGGCTAAGGCGTGAAGATATAAAAGGGAGTAAGATTTTGCGAAAAGGGTGAGTTGTAAATAAAAGAAAATATCATTCCTACATCACCAAATGTGTAGAAAATAAATAGATAAATCAAATACACCAGCAATCTCACGTGAAGATTAAGAGGAAGTTTATAAAGGATTTATGTGCCACATTATAGTAGATTTATGAACAAAATTATAGTAGGTTTTTTAATGGCCTTATGAGTTGAAGATGTGTCAATAGTGAAAGGTGATGTCTTGAAATTCATCTCTCTTGGCAAAGGTATATTAAAAGGTTTTGTTTCTAAAGGGCAAGTGGAGTAAAAAGTATTGAATAAGAAGTTTAAAAGGGTGTAAGAAATGAGTATAAAGCAGGTGTCCTAGTTCGTAAGATTTATCTTTCTTGGAAAAGGGCATCTATATTCATGATATCATTGAAGATATTAAAGGCATTTGAGAAGTGATGAAATATGGTCAAGTGTAGAACAAACAAGTATACTAAATACACCAACAAATGAATCATAGTGTAGACAATAAATGAGAGATTTTAAGGTAGAATTAAGAAGAGTGTTGAGTGCTAGATTTGTAACTAGAATTATTATAGATTGGTGACCAAAGATGTAGTAGAATTTATGAAGAGAAATTGAATTAGGGGTTGGTGCTTCTAGCTATTTCATGCTCACAAATTTAATCAAGGGTTGGTACCTCTAGTACATTAGCGCCAATGAAATTTTACCTATAAAGCTTTGCACATAAATTTTATGTATTATTATATTTTGCTCTTGTGCATGATTATTGATGTTGATTAAATGATGTTGTTATTACTAGTAAATGATGGTGTCATTACTAATCAAGTTTTTAAGTATGGTATAAGGTCATGAAAATTAAAGATTGTCATTATTTTGATGTTCTATTTTGTAACCTTAAAACTAATTTTGTGTACACCAACAATTCAAAGTTGCCACATTTACATGCAAAGGTACATATAAAGGTAATACAAGCTCTCAAAATGAGTTCAGGTAGACATAAGGATAAGTAGAAAAGAATAAGCACAGGTGGAAGAATCACACAACTACTAATAAAGTCAAAGTTAAAAACCAACAACTGTGCTCAATTTTGGTGCACAAGTATTTGTTGATTGTTGATGTAATTGATACTCTTAACCTATATAAAATATATAACTCATCTAAAAATAAATAATGAAATAGTGAGGTAATTGGAAATCATGTCATTCACAACCTTATATTTCCAAGTGCTTGTGAATTTTTTTGCTTTGGCAAATACAATAGTAGTGCTCCATACTAATTATACATCTACTTCATGATCATGCTCCCTTTGGTGTCTTTTATCTTGAGATAGATAAGGATATAAGGACAATAAAAGATATATGTTACTAGAAAAATTAAAACAATATACATGTTGACTACAAATAATTCAAAACATTGGTAAAATTATTAAAATTGATCTGAATATTAATCAAAGGTATAGTCACTAAGTATCAACCTATGACAACATCTTGGTTGGTGTGTTGGCTACTAATTATACCACACATCTCTATGTGAATATGCTCTATGCTTGCAAGCTTTTAATGTCATAGACAAAAGACTCCGCTTTATCAAATTCTAGGCAAGGAAAAGTGATGACAAAAAAACCCACACTACTTAAAATACAATCAAATAGTCAAGATATACAAATCTCATTTTGTCACCTCAATTTTTTTGGTCTTTAGTGTTTATTTTTTTGTATTAGATGAAAAGTATGTCGTAATCTTTAATGTAATGTTTTAAATCAGCATATGCCCTGAAACAATCAATTGTACTAAGCTCAATACTTTATATCTAATACAAAAAAGATATACAAATCACTCCTTATATATAAGGTAAAAGACATAATGATATAATAGAGGGAACACGAGAGGAATTGAAACAATGAAATATGTTATCCAAATTAGAGGGGAGGGGACTATTTTTATATATAACAACTCTATTTGATTTTATTTAGCATACCAAGTATGATACACTTAGGAGGCTAAATTTTAAATATTAAATACTACATCAAGACAATGTAAGTGGATGCACATTCAATATAAAGCTCACTTGTCATCAAAACTTTGGTTGCACACAAAATATCAACTACTTGATGGCTTGTTGATCAATCTCTTGTATTACTAAATAAAATTTCCAAAAAAATATTTACTAAACGAGCAACTCAAACTCTTTAGTGTATCCATTGCATACTAATGTGCAACTGCTAGTTTTTTTTAATTAATGTAAAGTGTACACTAAGTATTTTTTTAATGTCTAAGCATATATTTATAATAAGTTGATCTTAGTTTTGATTTTCTTTCTTCTCTAAATGGAGTTTGGTAATATATTATGAAAAAAATATGATTATAACTTTAATTTAATTTTTTTTAAATTTGTTTTAGTACTTTCCATACTCTATTTTTAGAAGAAACTCGTCTAACTCTTGGTCCATTCTTAATAAAAAACATTATTATCTAAACCAACTACATTTTACTAATAGTTTCATTATAAATGTACTTATATTAATTTATACTTGTTATGAGTAACAACCACCTATTTGACTCTTTGCCTCTTGGTGTAAACTTAATAAGTGAGCTTAGATCTATTAAATGTTACAAATAATTGTATTATTTATGTATATATAATAATTTATACTTATTATAAGTAACAAGCCTATTTGTTGAAGTATAAATCTATTAAATTTTATAATTAGTTATATTATTAACCCATTTATTACAATAATTTATACTCGTTATAAATAACAAACATTTACCGAAAGATAAATCCATTAAATTTTACTAATATGTTTATAATGATTTATATTCATTATGACTAACTTTTCTATTTGCCAAAATTGTAGTAGAACATATGGGTAATGATTTGGAGCTCTTATGCAAAATTCCATTCTCTTATCATTTCCATTATGCACAAGAAACCATCATTGCTTATCAGTCGTTAAACTCCACTATTATTGCCATAATTGCTTATGTTGTAGTGTTTATAGTCTTCATTCAAGCATAGTGTTTACAAGTTTGAAGCATTTCTTATAATCTTCATTTTCAAAGACTATTATAGGGTGCTAAGGAGACTACGTCCCATAAACCTTCCAAGTGTATTCGCCAATTTTGATTTGTATTACTTTATGAGTAATGAGTTTGACAACATATGAATAAATTTTATTCACTGAAAAAACTTTGTAACACATCTCTGAAAACACAAATGAAAGTGTTTCGATGTTGGTGGGGCCGATATTTCATATATGCGAGAGTGACAATTCTGAAACCCGCGAGAACAATTCCATAGTACAACAATGAAATTTTATGTGTCATAGTTCAAGTACAGATATTATTTGTCATGGAATAACATTTATAGTTCTTTTTTTCTTGTTTTTATGAGAGTATTGCTTCTATTTAATTTGTTGTATTTTTTCTAATTCTAAACCCATATAATTGATTTCTATGATAAAACCATACTTGAGATGCAAATAAAAGTTTACAAATATATCAATTTCTCACAATTTTAAACTTTTTTTTAGCTTCTATATTTGTAATTTGTAAAGATGCAAGGCTTTTTAAAGAGGGCTATTGGCTCTTCTAGTATAAGAATGCATAATTTCACTTATTGCCTTTATTAAATTACTAATGTAAAAATCTTTCATGTATTTAATCCTTTAAATCTCTTCTACTAAACATTGTTGGCTAATTATTTTCCTTCCAAATAGTAAGACATTTCTCCTCCAAAGCAAGAAACGTCTATTGCACCCACCTATATTCATCTATAATAAATCCACCTTCAATCAATTTATAACTTCAACATCTACTAGAAATTCAAAAGAAAATTATATATGCAAAGTGATTGTTATAGATAAAAGACCAATTAACATACTCAATTGCATTTAAAGGTTCTGCAATACCATGTCACATAAACATTATAGTATCACTTAAATTTCACTAAGGAGTTCTTTAAATCTCTTACTAAACATTATTGTATGATTTTTCTGGTCAAATTTGTAAGGAGATTACTACCCCAAACCAAAACATGATGCTTCCACGTAGAACCTCCCTAAATTAACACCTTTGCTTCATCTTAACCCTCGATTAGCCTATATCACTAGCCATGAATGTTGCAACTCCTTTATTAGAATTATTGTCATGTATTCAATATAATTGGTGACCTCTCAAGATAACTGATTGTGTTCAATGTAACTCTTGATCACAAAAACCTTTGATTTTGACTCATTTGCAACTTTTCTGCCAATCTCCAAAACCTTCAATTCCTCCCAATTGACATAATAATCAAATTTATATTCCCTATTACCAATAAGGAATGTTAAACTCTTGAAGATACTATGCTTGTACAAACTTAGCAATGCATGTGCATGTCCTATCCTATTTTAATTATAAAATAGATTAAAAGATACAATAATGCACAACTTGCTAGAATTAGTTTTCTTTAGTTGGTAGAAATAAAACAACGTTGCAATCACATGAAACAAGATCAAAGTTAACAAAATAAACATCAAACACAAACAAGATTTGGCATCTAAGTTATAGCTTAAAAACCCTACTAGGGGTAAATCCATGTAATTGATAATGCTAAAAGGAATTTATTAACTGCCTTACTCACCATGTTACTCTTTGCACCAATAATATGACTAGTTCAAACTCTCCCAGAATCATTTTCCCACACCCTTTTGACTTGCTTCAGGGTGCCCTTTCTTGCATTGAAATAATTATGAATGCCAAAGAAAATGGAAACATCATTTCTTATCTTTAATCTTATAGCATCATGTTGTAAAACAACTTTGTCATTGCACTAATTTCTCTTTGTTTTGTTTCAATAAACCAAATTCATTTCTACATCCAAGTCCATGAGGATCTAGATTCCTTAAATAAAAAATAACATGAAGAACATGGTTAGGTTGTGGCGAGAGAGTGAAATTGATATAAGAAGTGAAAAGACTAACTAATATCATAAAACTCAAGCCAAATAGGAAGTCGAAGAAAAAGAAAATAGAAGAGATTGTAAGCAAAATTAAATATGTGTTGAAGCAATCATTATTGGAATTAGAGCAATGAAGCAAAGTCCAGACAAGAAATTAGAGAAACAACACATGAAAAATGATTGTAAAATGGAAGATTAGAGGATATTTACCTAAACTTGAAAGCATAAGAAATTATGCAAAGACAAAAGAAATTAAGAAAGCTAAAACTATACCCAGAATAGAGTTGTTAAAAGATGAAATGGCTTATTAGCTAGAGAAAAGCTAGTAAAATCATCTATGTAGACCTCACAATATTGTTGGGTAATTCAACTTGTGTCCATACAAAAACTACGAAAGAATAAGAAAAAGTATCAATTAATGCCAACTTATAACACCACAAAACAAAAGCATAAAAAGGTAACAACAAAATATTAAAGATATTGCTAAGATTCAGATATGAAGAAACTATGGGGGAACAATAAAAATATCAATTAATACAAAAAGATAGATCCTTTAAAGAGAATAAATCCTTTAAATGTGGAAAATTAAGTTATAGGTGAATGACAAGCAACCAAAAAGGTCATCTGTGAACATTGGAATCGATAAAATTGTCAAAACATGCAATTGTCCACATTCAAACCGAGGAAAATAACAAGAGGAAGTAGAAGGAATCATTTACTGTCTCCCCAAAGAGTGAAAAAAACCTCAGCGAGGAGGAGACTGATGATATAGTTTCACATAGCCACATTAAGGATTTCAACTCTATGATGGTAAATTTGAAGTTGAAACAGATTTGCAAGTTGCATCAGAAATTATTCCCATGGTGTACACCAGATAGTTGTGACTGCTTCAAATACCACACAATTCAAATGGTGAACTAGCCATATTTTTGGTGTTCTTCGAGACCTATAGTTATAGAGAGTCCTAGGTAGTACAAACTTGATATCCAATGTGAAAAAACCTATTGCCTTTAATAGAAACAGAAATGATCATTTCATATTAATTCATGCTCCAAAATACTTCTATAATTCTTTTGGAGCACTTGATCAAATTAGACACCGACCAGAGATTCAAAAGGTTCTTGATCGTATTTTTATGCCTCCTATAGAAGTAAGCTCAAAAGAAGTCGAGGGAAGAGTTGGTCAACTTACATATAAATCATTCCCATTGTGTACCACATATAGCTATAGTTGCTTCAAATATCACACCATTCAAGTGACCAACTAGCTGGTACAAAGGTTCCTGGCCATATTTTTGTTCTTAAAAGAGTTATACTTATAGAGAACCCTAAACATTAATAGACTTGACAACAAATGTGAAAAAACTTGATACCTTTATATATAGTGTTAAAATGTATTCAACCCTATTTATAATATTTAGGGGGGAAAAGGGATCTATTCTCAAACCCAAATTCCCACCAAGGAGATCCAATTTGATCAACCGAAGAGGTTAATGCAAAATCGGATCAATTTGATGGACAATATGAAAGAAAGAATAAATCTAATGTTTCCCTAGGTAAAATGTGTTATACTTGGAAATTGAAATAATTGAAATGCAAATACTAACCTTGAATTAGGGCAGATCTGGAAAATACTAAATTCTGGCTTCTATATGAACTTTCTGAAGATTCTGTCACCTACTCTAGACTAGAAATGTCGAGGCGAACAAAACCCAAAAATCTTTTCTCCAAATTCACACAGGTCGACTTTGACCTTTTAAAAGGTCAAAGACCACATTATTTATTTGAAGTCCAATTTTGATTCTATTCGCAAATCTTGAAAGATTGCCGAAAAGGGTATCCAAATTCACTCTCAGATCTGAGATTTCACACCTGTACCTACAAGAAAATGGGGGTTTTTGGTTGTATGGGGGGTTTGCCTTAATCAAACCCCAGTTTAGGAATTAACCTTGAAATTGAATTGAAATTGTATTGTGCATAAACAAAGAAAATGAAACAATTCACCTTGCTTATGTTGAAGTCCTTGTAGAGGATTCGAATCCTCAAATTCGCAAGTAAGAATACTTCAATGGATGGCAAGATGTCTCTAATCAATGGTATTTTCTTCAACACCAATCTTGATTTGATATTTGCATATGAGAAGGCTTGAATGAAAGGAGAAGGGTGAATCTTCAAGGGGGGGGGCTCCAAAGAGATTGAATCCTTCAATGGCTAACAATGGATCTCCTTGATGGATGAATTCTTGAACACTTGAATGCTTAAATACTTGCTTGCACTTGAGAGCTCTAGATATTTGATTGAGAAAACTTGATATCAAAATGAGAGAGGAAGGCATCCTTTTATAGTGATCTAGGGCACACTCCTCTAGATGGGCCACCTTGGAGAATTAAATCCCAATTAGGTCCTCACCTTTAGAAAATATACCTTAATTAAATACAATTAAAGGATTTACTATTTCAGAGCCCGAAACAGCCGACCCGGAAGCAGAGAAATAATTTTCTTGAAAGCCAAACTGCCAACATTTGAAATTTGAAATCCTAGTGGGAAGAGGTCAAGGTCGAGGTCGACCCTGACCTAGTTAGGGTCGAGGTCAACTTTGACCTTAGACCCTAACTTTGCCAGGTTTTGTAGCAGAGGTTCTAGGAGATGCCAGAGATGCAGGATTTGATGTCAGAACAGGACCCAGTGTCCGAAACAAATAGAAAATCCCCTTATTGATATGATGAAGGACTAGGAGGTCTCATTTCTAAACCCTACCTAGAAAATAGAGCCATGGAAGAGGGAAAATCAAAAAAAGTCCTCAGGACCTTAACCCTAATTTCACCTAGAATGGAGAAATCAAGCGCAGAGAAGAAGTGGAAAGTGGGAAGAAAGCCAAATACATGCAAAGACCTAATCAAGGTGCTTAACATGACCCCAAACCACCTACTCGAAGGGCTAAATTCTCTTAACATGGAAGTTCTTCCATTTTAAGATGATACATTAAGCGCCCACTTTAGCAAGAGTATGGACTTGATGCAAACTCTTGGTAAAGGAGATAGAAATAACAAGATAATCTTATCATAATCTAAGGGACAAAGAGAAATCCCAAGCCCCCAAGGACTCAAGTCTTCATCGACTCTTAGATCACAGATAAGAGAGACATCTCTAGAGAGAAAGAAAGAGTGTGATTACCTCGCCCAATGAAAACCTATGTCCCATTGTGAATCACACAAGAAAGAAAAGGCACAACTGGAAAGATGGAATTGAACTGCCTAGTGAATGTGGCTACTCACTAGTCAACCCATCAAAAATTTATTCCTAGGAATATTCTATTCCATAAGAATAAAAAAATAAAAAAGGGGATCCAATCTTAAGGACACTTCCGACCTTAAGGGATAAAAAATATATGTGTGCTTGAAACTGGAGGGATCAAGAGATCCTAATATAAATCCATACTTTAAGGATTAGTTCTTAATCCAAAAAGAAAGGTTGAAAAGTAAATTTAAAGTGCATATCTTCCTCAAGATTTAGCAACTTATGTGCGTTACCTTTAGAAGATTTAGCATGTTTTGAATTTTTCATAAGTGTGTGTGTGTAATAAGTGAGCAAAGCATATGCCCCCACGTTAAAGTCATTGCTGACACTTTAATAGGAGCAATGGCTTTAACAGAAACATAAACAACTCCACTGATTACGTTTCCACATCGAGATGCCCCCAGACGAAGACAAATCAAGGGAAAAATCACAAAAACATACAGAGAACATGAAAGGGATCTACCTACCATGGGGTTAGTATGATCATAAGATAATATATATATGATATTATTGCAAATGAATTGACATCATTCCCCAAAGAAAGTAGAACTACAATCACAAAGGAGGAAAGATCACATAAGATATACGAAGAAGAACATTTTCAGACCATGACATGGAGACCAAAAAGATTTAGTGCTACCATATCTTGAATCCAAGCAGATTACACAAGGAAACATTTATGAACAATAGCACATTTACAACAAAACATCGAACACCATATAGAAGAATAGAGATACATATAGAAGAATGGAACAACAGTTTCGATTCTCCCATCATCTTGCACCAATCGAGTAATAAGAATCATATAAAATAATCTAACAACATTTAGCAATCACATTACGAGAGAAGCACAATACAGTAGGCAAACACACAACAAAGCTACCACGAAGGACAAGCCGATCAAGTGTGCCACCTACTTTCCCCATCTCGTTGTATATCATTTAGGGTAGGTGGGTAACTCGCAAGAGGGACTATATCCAATATAGTAGGAATGATAGCTAGTTCCAAACAAGGATCCTCTTGAGAATCACTATGTTCGACACTAGGTGTAAGAGTTAATTGAGATGAAAGCATATTTGGCAAATCAATGTCAATGTCAATAGTCTCATATTCATCATTAACATTATCAATATCATCAAGAGTATCTTCTTCATCCAAATTAATCAAAATAGGATCTAAGATACGAATAGAATCATCATAATCATGCATGCGAACATCATTATTAGTAACAACATTTTCTAATACATTATGTGTAGTTGTATCCATAGAAAGTAGAGATCTTTTAGCTTTAGCATGAGCACGATGCTTTTTACGACGTTCATTAGCAGATCGGTTACATTTTGATTTATTTGAAATAGGTTGAGAACTAGGAGGAACAATTGCAGGATCCTTCACAGGTTCTTTAGGAAGATCAATAGGATTATCAACCATAGGAGAAACAATCACAGGATCTTTGATAGGTTTGGTAGGAGGAACTTGATTAACAAAACTAGAAGCCATAGTTAAAGGAGATATCGAAGGTGTAGGTAAAAGACCACGATTAAGATCCATAGGAGGTATGCTTAATTGAAGAATCTTACGATGCTTGTAAGCTTGGTACGATTGAAAAAGATTATCAGGGTGAGGAGGACATGAATTAGGTAATGAAGGCCAAAAGAAATCCAAATTAGCACAATCTCTAGGCCTAGAAGGTTGATATAGACTATGATTGATCATCTTCACTTCGCCATCATGAATGAACTTACGAAACTTATGGATAGGGGAAGCAACAACATGCATGGCAGTCAACCAAGGCAAACCTAGCTTTACTTGAAATTGATCAGAAGTAGGAACCACAACGAAGGTAGTGTTCACAGTTTTTTCAAAAATTTCAACCGGTAAAGTGATAGAACCAAATGAGGGATAAAGAAAACCATTACAAGTTTGAATCCACACATCTGATGTATCATAGAAATCACGTTGTAAGCTTTTCATAAAAATATTTTCTTCAGTGATAACATTGACTAAGGAGGTAGGATCAACAAGACAATCACGAGTAGGTATCTGAGCAACCCTAGTAGCAATGTAAAGGGGACCATCAGGAGCCTTAATAATCTCAGAATCAACAAAGGTAATCAAAAGTTCCCGAGGTCTTTTATCCTTAAATTATTGTCGAGGTTTAGGTTGAGGTTTCACTTTAGGTTTGGGTTTAACCTGAGGTTGAGATAGAACTTGAAGTGAAGGTTGAGGTGGAGATATAGGCTTAGCAACATGATCCACTTGATTAATGACATGATTAAGATCATCCATCTTTGAATCATATACAATTTCCATAGTAGATGGTTGAGCAATAGTATTAGTATCATGCGTAGGTAAAGGATTCATATAGATTTGAAGGTTCTGATTAGGAGGAGAGACATTGATTTCCACTACTATCCAGATTATCAACAGATAAAGCCTTAGCATCAATGAGATCTTGGACCTTATGTTTTAAAGAAAAATGTTTCTCAGTATCATGACCATTTTGACGATGATATTGACAAAAAGCATTTTGATCAAAAGATTTAGATGCAATCGTAGTAGGTAAAAGATGTCAAATAGGAGGTAAAGTAATCATATTAGCAACTAACAACCTATTCATAATAGCATGTAAAGTTTCAGAGAGAGGTGTAAACGTACGATTTAGTCGAAGAGCAGTGGATGCAAAAGCGACATTATGAGATGCAATAGCAACCTGATCAGCAACTGCATTCGCTGGTTTGTTTATCTTGACATAGTTGTTGAATTTTTGAAACTTATTTGGATTAGGAGCAGCATCACTCTTATCAACTGGAACAGGAGCCATTAGAGTGTTGCTCTCAAATTGACTCACGTGTAATTGATAATGATGAAGCGTTGCACAAAGTTGTTGAAAAGAGGTAAATTCAGTAAGCAAAATCTTATCTCTAATATCCATTTGCAAATTGGAAATAAACATACGTTGAATATCAATATCAGGAATGGGATAAGAAATCTGAGCATGCAAATGCTTAAATCTACCAATAAATTCATTCAATTTTTCTTTAGCAATTTGTTTACAATGCATTAAATCTATCAAAGACACTTGTGGGCCAATATTGTTTTGAAATTTTTGAATAAAGGCATTAGCAAGCCGTGGAAAGGAATCAATTGAATAAGGAGGCAAGGAACAAAACCATTGTAAGGCCTTGTCACAAAATGTTCTAGCAAACAGTTTGGCTAAAATCCTATGGTCATGAGCATAATCACTACAAAGGATTTGGAATGTTTTAACATGATGAACATGATCTCCTTTTCCATTATAGTTCTCAAGATGAGGCATCTCACCTTGCTAAGGAACAGGAGTTCAGATAATATCCCGGGACAAAGGACTTCCCATGTCACATGTAGGAATACTAAACTTGTTTTGAGTTAAGGAAGCAAGTTGTTGTTGTAAGGATGAGACAATTTGGGCCAAACTGATGATGGTTGAATCATTAGAGGAAATAGAAGGAGTAGCAACATTAGACACACTAGGTAAAGTGTAAGAAGCTGCAGGAATAGAAGACACAACTGGAGGAACACTAGGAACTACAGTTGGAAGTGGATTGGAATAAGTAAAAGGAACATTATGGTATGAAGGTTGTGATGTAGGAAGGGACATAGGAGGAACACTCAAAGGAATAGAGGGAACCGTCACAGTCACCAAAGAAGGAGTATAGATAGGAATACTAGGTAAAGGATTAGAAGGAGGTTCAACACTAGTGATAGGAGGAGTGAAACCTAAATCTTGAGCTGCTTGAGTTAAAGGTTTAACATTGGAATGCACAAGATGAGTAATACCACGCAAGAGGTTAACACCTTGATCACTATCATGGAGAACTTTCTTAAGAGCCTCTATAACTTGAATGGAATCTTGATTATGGTTTTCTTGAAGAAGCCAATTACCTATTTTATCAAGTTCAGTGGAAAGTTTTTGGACTTGTTCAGGAGGAACTTTTAAAGCATCATCCTCATCATGAGATGAGTGAGAAGAGTTTTTCTCCATAGTAGGATTAGAATCATGAAGAATCAAGTTATCATCATGGATCCTAAGGAAAGGAGAAGATTCAGGCTCACAAGCACCCATGAGTCTACGACTACTTCTAACTAGAATATTATAAGTAGGACTAGTGGTAGTAAAGATCATAAAATAAATGAACTAAACTAAGAACACATAAAGCATGAATGTGAAATCTAATTAGCATGCAAGATTAATCACAAAGGACAAATCTAATACTAACAAGACAATATAAAGAGGAATCTAACACAATAAGGCATCCAATTCCAAAAAAAGAAAGAGAGTAAGTATGTCGGGTTCACCAAAATATATAGTGTTAAAATGTATTCAACCCTATTTATAATATTTAGGGGGGAAAAGGGATCTATTCTCAAACCCAAATTCCCACCAAGGAGATCCAATTTGATCAACCAAATAGGTTAATGCAGAATCAGATCAATTTGATGGAGAATATGAAAGAAAGAATAAATCTGATGTTTCCCTAGGTAAAATGTGTTATACTTGGAAATTGAACTAATTGAAATGCAAATACTAACCTTGAATTAGGGAAAATCTGGAAAATACTAAATTCTGACTTCTATATGTGATGAACGGTGCTCCCCTTAATACCACAAACACATAATAGAAACAGAGAAACAACAACAATATGCAAGAACAAAAAATTGGCTTCTTATTATCTCCACAAATGTGGAATTACAAACTTTCAAAATTACAATATGCAAAGCCACATGGGCATTCCCTTACAATATTCTATAGGACAAAGCCTCAAATCAATACCCAGATCTACTACCTAGAACTATCCTAGACAACACTACGGGCCTTCTTTATATAGGTATTTTCCACTGCTCAAGAAGGTTCCAGAAATTTAGCCCTTAGGGCCGACCAAACTTAGAAATATTTTATTTTTCAATTTATTACATCAGAGTCGGCTCAAAATAACTTTTGAAACCCGAACAAAAATTTTGAAGGAGAATTATTTTCTGCTATTTTAGGTGACCTGACTTTCGAAGACCATAAGTCATCACTAGTTGACCCAATTGACTATTATAACCCCATTTCGAAAAGGCCACGAAGTGCTCTATAGGCTTAATGTGCGCAAGCACTTGTCACCCAAGTTTTCGACCTCATCCGGGGCCTCTAAAGCCCTCAAAACTGAGTTCAAAGTTTCTGTACCCTGCTGCCAATACCAAAAATCTTCAATATCTTCGAAACTAGACCTAATCTAGCCATGAAACTTTACTGGCAGGCTGATATGACTGAGATGAACCTCCACATGTAAAATCAGAACATTTCAAGATCGTATGACCAACTTACTAAAAATAAAAAGTTTTCATAAATAGCAACTCTGCACAAGATAGCCCTTATTGAATACAAAAACATAAATATTTTTGGGTGATGCAAGATTGCTCTTACACCCAAGATGCTCCTGCATCAAACACCCGGGGTAATTTGAGAAGTGACCCTGTCATGACTCAGGTGTGCAAAGGAAAACCAAGATGATTAACCTCCTCCTTTGTCAGCCATGATGAATCTTCAACAGGTCATCCTTTCCAGTTGACTAGATATTCTTCATATGTCCTATTCCTTGTGCTTCTACCAACATGACTATCTAGTATATCCTCAATCTCTTTGGTATCTGAACTAGTTGTTGGAATACTCCACTGTGCTATTGTAACCTCATCTTCAACATCTCCTTCATGATACTTTGTCAGATCTAAAATGTTAAACACTAGTGAAATATTCAGTTCAGTAGGCAATTCTACCTCATATGCATTTCCCAAATCATGCTTCTTCAGTATCCTGCATGGCCCAAACTTCTTCATTTTCAACTTGTTATATGTACCAACTGGAAATCGCTCCTTCCGCAAATGAACCATGACTTCATCTCCAACCTAAAATTCCTTATGCCTCCTTTTCACGTCTACCTTAGCCTTATACTGTGTGTTCATCTTGGTAATGTGCTTCCTCACCTCCTCATGGATGTTCTTCAAATGTTCTACAAAATCCTCAGCTTCAACACTACTTATTTCTCCTTTATCTATCTTTCTCAATTCAGATGCATTTCTGGGACTACTTCCATATACAATCTAGAATGGTGATTTACCAGTGCTCCTATTGACAGAATTATTGTATGCAAATTATACCTGTGGTAAAGTCAAATCCCATCTTGTTGGCTTATCTCCAACCAAACATCTCAGCAAATTTCCCAAACTCCTATTCATCACCTCTATCTGTCCATCAGTCTATGGATGATGTGATGAACTAAACTTCAAATCTATCTTCAACTTCTTCCATAATGTACGCCAGAAATATCCAACAAACTTAGTGTCCCTATCTAAAACTATACTTTTTGGCAAACCATGTAGTCTCACTACTTCTCTGAAAAACAATTCTGCTACATGAACAACATCATTAGTCTTCTTGCAGGGAATAAAATGTGTCATCTTTGAAAATTTGTCAACCACCACAAAAATTGAATCATGTTCCCGCTGTGTCCTTGGTAAACCAAGAACAAAGTCCATACTGATATCCTCCCAAGGCTTCTCTGGTATAGGTAATGGCTGATACAACCCTGTATTTTGCTTCACTCCTTTCACCATCTGACATACTCTGCAACTCTGTATAAACTTCTTGACATCTTGCTGCAACTATGGCCAATAATAATTCTCACTAACCAAAGCAAGGGTTTTATCACAACCAAAATGTCTAGCCAATCCTCCGCTATGCTTCTCCGTGATGAGATTCTCCCTCATAGAACTTCATGGAATGCACAACTGACTCCCTCTGAATAGCATATCATCCTAAATGATAAAATCCAACCACTTTGTTCTGTCTAGAGTAACATGTTCTTTACAAGCATTCCAAGCTTCATCAAAATCAGGATCCTCTGGCTACAAGTTCTTGAGTTCCCTGAACCCAACCACCTCAATCTGCATCTCTATCAGCAATAGTTGCCTTCTGCTAAGCGCATCTACAACCCTATTATACTTTCCACTTTTATGTTTCAAAACAAATGTATAACTCTGCAAAAACTCAACCCATTTCAAATGCCTTTGATTCAACTTTCCTTGACTATTCAAATATTGCAAAGCTTGATGATCTGTATACAAAACAAACTCCTTAGGAAGCAGATAGTGTCTCCACTTCTTCAATGCCTGAACTATAGCATAAAATTTCTAATCATAAATAAAATATTTCCTCTTGGCATCATTTAACTTCTCACTAAAATAAGCAATAGGTTTACCTTCTTGGCTCATAACAGCTCCTATTGCAGTACCACTAGCATCACAGTCTACTTGAAACACCTTATTAAAATCTGGAAGTGCTAAAATAGGTTGTTCTGTAACTTTCTGTTTCAACAGTTGAAAACTCTTTTCTGCCCCATTAGTCCACTTAAACTCTTTTCTATCCCCTCTCATTGTTTCGGTCAAGGGTCCACAAATACTGCTAAAATTTATGATAAACTTTCTGTAAAAACTAGTCAAACCATGAAAAGATCTTACCTCAGTAGCACTCTTTGGAGTAGGCCATTCAAGGATAGCCTGTACCTTCTCTGGGTCCATTTTTAGACCTTTTGTTGAAACTACAAATCCCAAATACACTAACTCTTTCTTCACAAAACTGCACTTCTTCAAATTAATCAACAATTTCTCATCTCTTAACTTCTCAAACACCATATGAATATGCATCATATGTTCCTCCAATGTCTTGCTAAAGATCAAAATATCATCTAGGTAAACAATGACAAACTTACCCAGAAACTCTTCCCAAACCTCATTCATGAGCCGCATGAAAGTGCTCGGTGCATTGGTTAGCCTAAAAGGCATGACTAACCACTCATACAGTCCTTCCTTTGTCTTAAAGGCAGTCTTCCATTCATCTCCTTCTTTGATCCGAATCTGGTGATATCCACTCTTCAGATCTATCTTTGAAAAATACACAACTCCACTCAAACAATCTATAATATCATCCATTCGTGGCAATGGAAACCTATACTTGATTGTGATCATGTTTATTGCTCTAGAATCTGTAAACATCCTCCATTCTCTATTCTTCTTTGGTGCTAATACCGCTGGTACAACACAGGGACTCAGACTCTCTCGAATCAACCCCTTCTGCAATAACTCATGTACTTATCTGTTCAACTCTTCACTTTCTGCTGGTGTCATTCTGTGTGCTACCTTGTTTGGAAAACTGGCTCTTGAAATCAAATCCATCTATGATTGATCTTCCTTACCGATGGTAATCCATCAAGTACATTATCAAATACAATATCTTGAAACTCATTCAACAAATCTACAACCTCTACAAGTACATCCTCTACTTCCTCTTTACCAGCTTTTGGAATTAAAGCAAAACACACATGCTCATGCCTCTTACCATCTAGGAATTTTCTTCCATCAGAAAATTTTATTCTTGCATTACCACATACCTTTTCTTCGGTCTCCTTTAATGGCTTTAGCTTATGTCACACTCCATCCTTTGTCAGGGTATAGGTATTCACACGACCATCGTGTACAACACATCTGTCAAACTACCATGGTCTACCCAACAACATATGACATGCATCCATAGATATGATATCACATAGTACCTCATCTTGGTACCCACCGATCTTGAACTTTACTAGGCACTGTTCACTGACCATGACCTTGTGGTCATCCTACACCCAGGCAATTCGATATGGATGTGGGTGTTTCTGTCTCTTGAGCTTCAACTTTGTCACCATCTCTGCTGACACCAAATTTTCAGTGCTTCCACTATCAATAATCACATCACAACATTTACCCTCACACTTGCATCTAGTGCGAAATAGGCTCCTCCTTTGTTCAGGTTCATTCTCACCACTCAACAGAACTCTTCTGTTAATTAGTATTTCTCCTCTTTCAGCATCTTTTGAATTTGATGATCTGGCATCTTCATCTACATGTGCAACTTTGGCCTGGCCTTCATTCCTCCTATCTGTCCTTCCTTGGTGTTGAGGACATTCAAATGCCCTATGACCTACTTCTCCACAGTGAAAACATGTTCCACGGAAGCCTCCTCTTCTTGAACCTTGTCCTCTTCCTCTTCCTCTCTAATCTCTATTATTCTGATCTTGGAAATGATTGGAATTATTTTCTCTCTGATTTTGACTACTACTGGCCTCGTCTTTCTTTTTTAGATCTTCATTTTGGCCTCCATATGACCGTCCACCAGATCGTCCACCGTGACCTCTTCCATTTTGTCTGCTCTCGAACTTCTTGTTCAACTTTTCCTCTACTTTTAGGGAAAATTGGTATGCCTTTTCAATACTATTCATTCGAACCAGATTCAACTCCTCCTGAATGCTTGGCCTCAACCCATTAAGGTAACAAGCAACTTTCTCCTTATCTGCTTCTGCATGGCTTGTTTCGATGAGGATTCGATAGAACTCCTCTATATACTCCTGAACAGATCTTCCTGCTTGCTTCAAACTTTGCATCTTCTTCAGTAGGTCAAGCTCATAATCAATAGGAATGAACTATCACTTCAATTTATCCACCATCCGATCCCATCTTGTGATTTTATCCTTCCCTCTTCTATTTCACTCCAATTGAATCTCTTGCCACCAGATCTTCGCATGACCTTTTAGTCTAGCCTTCACGAATTTGACCCTATCATGATCCTCAATATCTTCATACTCAAAATATTCTTCACATTCATTGATCCAGTCGATTAATTCTTCTGGGTTAAGATTTCCAGAAAATGTCGAAACCTCGATCTTAGGTCTTTTCTCGATCTTGGAAATGGCCTGGAAAAGGCTTTCTTCTTCTTGATTCAAAATTTCACCTTCTTCTTCTTCTTGATCATCATTTCCTTCTTCGGCTTCATCCTCACTTTCATCTCTGACATTAAGATTCATTCCTCTACGAATCTCTTCTTGCAATGCCTGCACTTATCTCTGGAGTGCTCTAACCTCAGGTGTTACAACACCAGCTCTTCCACCGCATTCCCTTCATGGGGGCATTTTCATGATGCGTGCTAAAACCCTAACCATGGTCCTAGTGCAAACTGCCTCACAGTTGGTGATTTGTTTATACAGAAACCCTAACCCACGATCCTGGTGCAAACTACCTCACAATAGGTGATGTATTTACACACTCAGGAACTCCTGCTCTGATACCACTTGATGAAGGGTGCTCCCCTTAATACCACAAACACATAATAGAAATAGAGAAACAACAACAATATGCAAGAATAGAAAATTGGCTTCTTATTATCTCCACAAATGTGAAATTACAAACTTTCAGAATTACAATATGCAAAGCCACATGGGCATTCCCTTACAATATTCTATAGGACAAAGCCTCAAATCAATACCCAGATCTACTACCGAGAACTGTCCTAGACAACACTACGGGCCTTCTTTATATAGGTATTTTCCACTACCCGAGAAGGTTCCAAAAATTTATCCCTTAGGGCTGACCAAACTTAGAAATATTTTATTTTTCAATTTATTACATTAGAGTCAGCTCAAAATAAATTTTGAAACCTGAACAAAAATTTTGAAGGAAAATTATTTTTCGCCATTTCAGGTGACCCGACTTCTGAAGACCATAAGTCATCACCAGTTGACCCGATTGACTATTATAACCCCATTTTGAAAAGGCCACGAAACACTCTACAGGCATGATTTGTGCAAGCACCTGTCACCCAAGTTTTTGACCTCATTTGGAGCCTCTAAAGCCTTCAAAACTGAGTTCAAAGTTTTTGTACCTTGCTGCCAATACCAAAAATCTTCAATATCTTTGAAACTAGACCTGATCTAGCCATGAAACTTTACTGGTAGGTTGATATGACTGAGATGAACCTCCACATGTAAAATTAGAACATTTCGAGATCATTTGACCAACTTAATAAAAATAGAAACTTTCCATAAATAGCAACTCTGCACAAGATAGCCCTTATTGAATACAAAAACATAAATATTTTTGGGTGATGCAAGATTGCTCTTACACCCAGGATGCTCCTGCATCAGTATGAACTTTCTAAAGATTTATCACCTATTCTAGACTAGAAATGTCGAGGCAGACAAAACCCAGAAATCTTTTCTCCAAATTCACACAGGTCGACTTTGACCTTTTAAAAGGTCAAAGACCACATTATTTATTTGAAGTCCAATTCTAATTCTGTTCGCAGATCCTGAAAGATTGCCAAAAAGGGTATCCGAATTCATCTCAAATCTGAGATTTTGCACCTGTACCTACAAGAAAATGGGGGTTTTTGGTTGTATGGGGGGTTTGCCTTAGTCAAACCCCAGTTTAGGAATTAACCTTGAAATTGAATTGAAATTGTATTGTGCATAAACAAAGTAAATGAAACAATTCACCTTGCTTATGTTGAAGTCCTTGTAGAGGATTCGAATCCTCAAATCCGCAAGTAAGAATACTTCGATGGATGGCAAGATGTCTCTAATCAATGGTATTTTGATCTTCAACACCAATCTTGATTTGATCTTTGCATATGAGAAGGCTTGAATGAAAGGAGAAGGGTGAATCTTCAAGGGGGGGGGGCTCCAAAGAGATTGAATCCTTCAATGGCTAACAATGGATCTCCTTGATGGATGAATGCTTGAACACTTGAATGCTTGAATACTTGCTTGCACTTGAGAGCTCTAGATACTTGATTGAGAAAACTTGATATCAAAATGAGAGAGGAAGGCCTCCTTTTATAGTGATCTAGGGCACACTCCTCTAAATGGGCCTCCTTGGAGAATTAAATCCCAATTAGTTCCTCACCTTTAGAAAATATACCTTAATTAAATACAATTAAAGGATTTACCATTTCGGAGCCCGGAACAGCCGACCCGGAAGTGGAGAAATAATTTTCTTGAAAGCCAAACTGCCAACATTTGAAATTTGAAATCTTGGTGGGAAGAGGTCAGGGTCAAGATCAACCCTGACTTGGTTAGGGTTAAGGTTGACTCTGACCTCAAACCCTAACTTTGCCAGGTTTTGCGGCAGAGGTTCCAGGAGATGCCAGAGATGCAAGATTTGATGTCAGAACAGGACCCAGTGTCCGGAACAAACAAAAAATCCCCTGATTGATATGATGAAGGACTAGGAGGTCTCATTTCTAAACCCTACCTAGAAAATAGAGCCATGGAAGAGGGAAAATCAAAAAAAGTCCTTAGGACCTTAACCCTAATTTCACCTAGAATGGAGAAATCAAGCGCAGAGAAGAAGTGGAAAGCGGGGAGAAAGCCAAATATATGCAAAGACCTAATCAAGGTGCTTAACATGACTCCAAACCACCTACTCAAAGGGCTAAATGCTCTTAACATGGAAGTGCTTCCATTTTAAGATGATACACTTTACTAAGAACAAAAATAGTCATTTCATATAAAATCCTACTACAAATTCCTTCAATAATTTTATTGGAGCACCCAGTCAAATTAGAAACCAGTCAGGGGTTCAAAAGGTTCTTGATTGTATTTATATGCCTCCTATAAAAATACACTCAAAGGAATATGAGGGAAGCATTGGTCAAATTACATCCCAAATTATTCTCATGGTGTACCCCAAATAGGTGTGATTGCTTCAAACATCACGCCATTCATATGGCTAGCTAGCTAGTAGAAAGGTTCTTGGTCATATTTTTGTTGTTCTTAAAGAGCTATAGTTATAGAGAGCCCTAGACATTAATAGACTTGATAGAAAATGTGAAAAAAATCTAATACCTTTAATAAGAACAAAAATAGTTGTCATAAATCAATTCCTTCTACAGATTAATTTTATAATTCTGTTGGATCACCTGATCAAATTAGGCACCAATAAGGGGTTTCAAAATGTTCCTGATCATATTTGTATACCTCCTATAGAACTAAGCTCAAAAGAAACTATGGGAAGAGTTAGTCAAGATAGGCACTCTAATATTTGAACCAACCAATGAGTAAATGCTATATGGATGTGTCCTAGATACCTATATTGCCATTTTGAGTAGTAGTATCCCTTTGAAAACATCAAATTTTATCCAATTGTTAATATTGATCATTCTCCAAGGAAAAAACACATAACTTACAATAAAAGATTACAATCTGCAGATGTAAAGACCTACCCAAAAATATACAATTCCAAAGTGCATTGAATACACAATGAGGAAAAATCACATAACTTACTATAAATGATTATAGTTTGCATATGCAAAGACTAACCAAGAAACATTAAAAAATTTGTCCTTATTATTTACACCATTGGGAATTGAATATAAATAGCCATGAAATGTGGTATCAAAGTGGCTAGGAATGTGTGAACTCTAGATTCCACCCGAATATTAAGAAACATTCGATAAAGAAACCAAGTTAAAGTACCAATATAATCTAATTTCCAATAGTGACATAA
Source organism: Chamaecyparis obtusa (assembly GCA_027943335.1). Classification (NCBI taxonomy): domain Eukaryota; kingdom Viridiplantae; phylum Streptophyta; class Pinopsida; order Cupressales; family Cupressaceae; genus Chamaecyparis; species Chamaecyparis obtusa. The sequence goes on from BSBK01000090.1 coordinate 988,070, forward strand.
AATTTATAAGTAATATGCAACACATAAGTATAAGGAACTATAATCACCTAAATCTTTATAATCAACAAGGGACTATAATAAACTAAATGTTTATAAATAAAAAGCTACTACTATCCTTGTACTAATCTATTTTTTTTTTCAGATTTTAATTGAAGTTCATGTATGAATAATCCTTCATAGCCAAAGAATCCACATTAATAAAATCATTTCTTTTGGTTGCATCTCTTGACTTAAAATGATGTAAAGAATTGGGAAGATCCATTGGGTAATAGAAGTGATTAATCACAACTAAGTGATTAAAAACCACCATGTTCAATACCTCCTTCTACCCAATGATCTTCCCTACTTTTTGCATTCTATTTATTACAACTTTTCTTCTTCCACCAAGCCAAGAATTAAATATTTCCCTTGTAGATCATAAAAATGAGCACACTTTTAAGTAAATGTTTCTCCTATAGATCATGAAAATGAGGACTTTGATACATTTCGTTAAAAGGTTCACAAGTGTGTAAATGCTTTAATTTTTTCATTGGTAATCTATCCAGGTTCTAGCACAGCTTTAAAAAGATTGAAGGTGGGCACCATTTGGATTGTTCCATACAAGAACACATATAAAATCATAAATAAATACATGACTTGACTTAAAAATACAAATAGAAATCACATTATCACATAACTCATATAATTAATTTACTACATAGATTAAAGTGTGTAGTTATACAAATTATAGTATGTATCTAATCTATAAAAAAAAGTAGAGTTAAGAGAATATTGTGTTACTGATTTATTACATACAATATAATTATGTAATTATAATATTAAATTAATTAATTATAAAAATAATACATATGCCAAGACAAAAGCTCACAACAAAATATTTGTTTATAGACTACCAAGGGTAGAAAAAGTATTAGCAACATAAAAGAGAAGAGCAGAACATGAGAATATCATTACAAGATGGAGAGCAATTGAAAAGAGGAAGGAGGAGCAATGGATAAATGTTCTTATTGTCCACCATGACACCAAACCAACCATCTTATAAGAAGTGGTGCACCTGACAATGATAAGCTATAAAGAAACATAATATAAGCACAGGGCTTGTTTTTAAACCGCATTCGGTAAGACACGGTGATATAGCTAAAATCCAATCAAGTGGAGGGCTTAATATTTAGGGTTCAAAGTTAACATGGATGTCTATGGTTCCAAAGCATGCACATATTAGAGATATAAAGTATCTATAATGATGTTTTGTTTGATATTATCACACATTATGGTTGTTCAACAACCAAAAAACAAATAGAATGAAACCAATCAGTGATAGGTTGAGAAGTATTTCCCACCTCATCTTATAACAAGGACTTGTTATATTCAATCAGGTACAACATTATTTTAGAATTATCAAATATAAAGCTTAAATCTATTACATTTAAGCTTTTTATCACCTATAAAATTAAGTACCAAAGAAATGATAAAGTACTAAAGCTAAGTAAAGATATTGTAATGTTAAAACTAAGGCAAATGCTATGTTAAAATACAATTCATGTTCTAGTAGGCCAATTACATTGTTAGAGGGCCGGTTCTACTTGGGCATAATTTTCATTTATCATAAAATATTGGAGTATACATGTTGTTCCAAACATAGCTTCTTGACTAATGTGAGAAAAGTGTTATCATACACTCAGTGGAAGACCTTTAGACATTCCCTACATAGATATGCAACGTTTTAAGCTGAGAAGAGGGTTTTTGGAACTCTAAGGACCATTAGGAAGTCAAGATCCTTTAGGCCATCTATTTTTGGATCGAGTAGAATGAGGGCTTAGCCCTTAAAGCCATTGATTAAGGAAGTTAAGTCCTACACTAAGGAAGAAGGCACTTCCAACATAGGAAGCCCAAAAATTAGCAATAGCCAATCACTTGATTAATAATAGATAACTCTCAAGCACTTTTTACACACTACAACATATTAGTAACATGATATATTTCCCATTCTAGCAACTAAATCAAATAGGAAAAATAAAAATGAAAACCAAATTTTAAATCAAGAAAAATTCAAACAAACCCTCCAATCTAACAACTAAAGAAGAAAACACTTAATGAAAAGCATAACAATCTGCACAAAAACACCAACAAATGACCCATAGAGGTTGTCACCTACATATTCTATTATCAGATGACCATAAATGCCACATATTTCTAAGGAATTCACTTATGTACACAATGACATAAGCTTTGATTGAGAAACAAACATGTGGAGTATGATGGCTTGAAGATTTTGGAAGAAAGCACAAATAAATGGTCATGAGATAGAAACCTACTTGACGTGCAGAGATCAACCCATAAAACTTCTAATGTGCAGAGAAATTTCTCCTACTTAAGAAGTTTGTGTAGAAGCATTACCTATTTTATAGATCGGTGATGATTTCTCTCTGCACAATTTAGGGCCAAACCTAACCCTAGCATGTGGTCTCATGAAAATTGAAGTGTGCCACAATTAGGAACCTACCTTCACAATGTTGTATAATTAACTTGGGTCTCTATTTATCTTTATCTTTATTTAAACAATGTTAAACTAGCACTTACACTCGAAGGAGGTGGAAGTGATACACCGATAGGTGTTTGACTTGAAAGCATAACCAAAGCTTTACATAATAAAAGTGTTGGATTAATTATGGAAAGATAGCACTGAGAGGGGAGGGGTAAACTAGTACTCCAAAAACTTTTATCTACTTTTTAACCATTCACTAAATTGCAATTTACCTCATATTGTACTTCACTCACAATTTCACTTTTGTGTACTCAGTAGCTTCAACTCAGAATCTCATTCACACTCAGCTCTTACTACTCTATTACTTAGTGGCTTATCTTCTCATCACCTTCACACTTAACCTTTACTGATCATCACCTGCTCTCTGCAATTTCTCCTTCACACCTTATTATGATCTTTACATACTGATCTTTTATACTTGATCTAGAAGCAATGGAAACATTCTAGAATCATCTCCTTAAGTGGTGCTACCAAATAGTTACATCTCCAATGCATATATTACATTTAATTCTCATTGGTGGATCTTACCTTGTAATCACGCACAATCATCATATTTAAATCTCCAATGCTTTACCAAACAATCTCCTTGAGATTTGTAAAATATTTTAAGCTTGGTGTCCAGATTCGATGTATCTGTAGATTCTTTGTATGTTAGCATGTGTTACTCGGTAACACATTTTATTCTTCTCGGTAACATGTGTACTCTTAGCTCGATAACTACTCGGTGTTTTCTCTACCTTTCTTGGTGCATGTTCCTTATGTCCCTTTACCAAAAATGTCTTTTCCTTACTTCACTTTACCGACTATCTTATTTTCTTTACCAAATGACTTTTGACAATCAATATGACTTTAACACAACTAATGACAACAAATTAACTCTATAGGAGTATAATAAAAGTGTAGGTTTACAAACATGTATTATTGTAGAAAAAAGCCTTGTACATAATAGCATCTATTTTGGATGAATTAAATTTACAATTGTGTCCTATTTTTTTGCAAGTCTTACTAAAAAAGCATACCTTTCAAATGCATGGAAACACATTAAAAAAATGTAATATTTGTAACTATAAATCTTCTATGTTTCCTCTTCCTTATCAACAAGTGTGAACTTGTAGAAAGTAAAATGCTATAATTGATAAGTAACAATACTTACCATGAATTGAAGAAAGGGAATAATTTTAAGTGTAGTACTTAAAAAGTGGGTGTAAAAGTAACTTCACATACCTAGAATTATTGCGAGAGAAATTACATGTGAGCTTCTTCTTTCTTTCTAATAATGTTGTCTGGATTCTTTTTTCATTATGGAATAGTGGTCAAAAGAGAAGGTGAGCTCTATACGAAGGCATTTTAGAGATTCAACTTTGGAGACTGTAGTAAAGGTGAGGCCTTATCTTTCAGTTATACCTATATAAATTGTGGCTTTGTTTAGTGTTATGCCTTGTCATTTGTGACTTGTCTTTTATACCTTATTTTCACTAACAAAACTAATGTAATTGTATGAGGAAATTTCTTAAGTGTCGAGGAAGTTGCAATACACCATGAATAAGAGGTAAAAAACCAAGCAATACATATGAGAGAGAAGTGATTGGTATGGTTGTGGAAGAAAAAACATGCAACTATCAATATCGGCCAAAGTCCTTTTATTGAAATAGACATTGCATAGTATCCAATACTTCTTTCAAAAACAAATATTCTACATTGCCCATGCAGACAAGGCTTTGAAGTATTGCAAAGAGAGCCAAATAAAGGAGTAGAAGAGACAATGGTTTTGGTATCCAATTTGGCACCAAATAGCCAATACGTGATGTAGTAACAAGAAAATACTGCTTGAAGTAGTGAAGAAAAATAACCCAATGTTATCAAAACTGTTGAAATAACATCTTTAGAAATATATATTATACACTATCTATGCAAATAGACAACTTGAAGTATTGCAAATATGACAACTAGAGCAAGAAAAAGAACCTATAGAAGGTAAAATGCTATAATTGATAAGTGATAATAATTACTATGGATTAAAGAACAAGAATAATTCAATGTCTATTAATCGATGCATAGTAATTTCTTATGTCTCTTAACATCTTTCCTCAAAGATTTCCCTTTGTCTTAATGCATTATGAGCAAGATTTTTTTTGCTTGTCTTTAATTTTAAGCAACTTGATCTAGCTAGTGTTGAAAGGGGTCATTGCATGTCAAAATTCCCTTATCATTTAATCTGTTATATGTCAATTCTCTTATTATTCAAAATATAGATCTGAATGATTACTAACACATCATGTTTTTTTTTTAATAAATCTCTTTGTTGGTATACTCTTCATCTCACATTTCTAATACTACAATGTTGTATCAACAAAGAAATATTCTACAATAGAAAATGTACATATTATATATACTCACCCAAAATAATGTAATAGTGAATTAAAGAATCCAAATCTATGGATATTGAGCTAAAACATCAAAAAGGAGATGAATTCAAAAATAGTATAAGAGACAAAATCCCAATTCATAATATATATAACAAACCCAAAAATAGTATAAGAGACAAAAGCCCAATTCATAATACACACACACACACATATATGTGTGTGTGTGTGTGTGTGTGTGTGTGTGTCTACACACACACACACACACATATATATACACACACACACACACATGTGTGTGTGTGTGTGTGTATATATATGTGTGTGTGTGTACACACACACACAGATATATATATATATATATATATATATATATATATATATATATATATATATATATATATATATATATATATATATATATATATATATATATATATATATATATATAACAAACCCATATTCAATGCCATTTTAGTAGAAATACCAGATCCATAAATATGCACCCTGCATGTCTCGGAAAAGGAACTTACTAATGTGGGAGTATCCAAGGTCAATGGAAATCAACATTGAAAAAAAATGTTGGTTTGTTTTATTCAATTTTGGTTTGGTGGTTTAACATCTCTTTGTTTAGTGTAAGCAAGTTATTATCTTGCCACTGCTCTCTTGTGGTTAGCTTGTGAAATTAGTTTTAGAGTTGAGCATAAACATCCATCTATCATACTACTTCCCAAGAAAATATGTATGCACATGTGGAAAAATAGACAAAGCATGTGGAGTTGTTGAAGATACTACAACCAATATTTTATAACCTCTTACAAGCATCAATTCATAAAGCAAATTTGTTAAATGTTGTAGTTTTCACATCCCCGATAGATATGACTATGAATTCAAGCATAGGTAGGGCACGTGAATGTTGCCACAATTTATAGGATATAAAAAAATAGATTTGTTAAAAGGGCTAAAGACACTCTCAAGATAATGAAATTGGAAAATGTAAAGTAAAATTCCACAACCTTAACCAACTTCCCTACATGTATTGGAAAATTGCTTCACTTCATCTCTAGAATCTTGAAGAGGTGAGAATGGTGGAGAGAAAATATGAAGGGACAAATAGAAGGACTTTATGATCAAGTTTTCTAAGGTTGTTTAGGTGCATTAAAATAGAGTATTAAATAATTATTTAGATACGATCTAACATAATTTTCTCATGGCAATAATGATCTATTAAGAAAAGCCTCCAACAAAAGCCAATGTGTGTGCATTTAAGATAAAACTTTTGAGTCATTGGATGATAGCGTAGACTTGATCCCACAATAGATATATTTTGGGGTAGAAATATCTTACAAAAATACTAATATTTTTCCAATCTATTGGAGAACCATTTCACTTCCATTGGAGTGAAAAAAATGCAAGTATTTTTTTTCTTTATCTATTTGAAGGTGAAGTCAAAAGATGGAACGAGAAATTGATTGGACATGCAGATCGAGCAAGGGGAATTAGAACATGGAAAGGCATTAACAGTAATAAAAGAAATAGTTCTTTGCATATTGTGGGAGGGGTAATTAAAGGACGCAACAAGGATTGGTGTGGTTGCATAGTGAAGTATCCATCAATGGAGAATGGAGGAGGGGGTCTCCGTAGTGTGTGGTTTTGCATAGAGTGGGGCAAGAAAAGACCACATTTACCTGTGAGCAAATTTGGGGAGATGGTTTTTTATTTGAATAAATAAAATTATGAGTTAAATTTAGTTTGTTGGAATCTTATTGTGATCTACGTGTTTGTGGAAATGGGGGTTTTTCCTTTCTGCATCATTTCCCTAATGAAAATATCTATATTAAGTAAAAAATTCATTGCAAAAGAATGTAATGCATTATTCATGGCAATCAATCTCTATCGAATGCTCCACTCATATGACATTCCACTATTTTTTAAGAGAAAGAAATAGAGGAACTCCTATCTACATATATACCTGATTTGTTTGAGCTCTAGCTTTATTGTTTAGATCCTTTGAAAAAAATTAAAATCTAGAAACACAACATAAACACATTGTTGTAGGGGTAAAATATTCATAAATCTGAAATAACCAAGTTAGATCCAACCACAAAGATCTAGATTGATACAAACAATACTCCTAACATCAAGAGAGAATGAAAATATAATTGATTGTAAATTAACAAAATCAAATCAAGCCATTGAAATAATCAACAAATCCTCCCTTGGCTCTCTCTTTCTCAATGCAATGTGGGCTCTCATAATTGCTTAAGTATGGCAACATGAGAATTCAAGATTGCGGTTGTAAAATTATGAGAATTAAGCCTCATTATATAGAAATATGGGCTTCAATCATGGTTGGGTTAATTGATCAAATAACTAGAATTGATTGATCGAATGACTAACTTGATTAAAGAGATGATTGATTTGATTGATTAGAAGACTATGACAATTTGACAGTTAAGAGGTTGCATAACAAAATAGATTGAATAGTTAACTCTATTGTTTGAAAGTAGACTAGATAGATTAGATAGTGAATTGAATAGATTGGACAAAATATTGAATTGATTGATCAGTAGATTGAATTGATTGAGAAGGATTGTTAGTTAATGACAGTTAAAAGAGATGGAACTGCAGGAATAATTAGCATTAAATAAATTCAAAATTTTATTTAATTACACATGTGAGGAATAAATTAATTAATTAAATTTATTTATTTTCAAAAGAATTAGTTTACATTGGGGAAATGGAAAATTAAATAAATTGATCATTTATTTAATTTTAGAAGGCGTAGTAAAGTAATTGGAATTATCACTTAATCATGGTGATAATAACAATGAGGAATATTTTTTTCTATTGAATATAATTTAACCAACATATACATCAAGTTCCAATTGTGCCTTCTAGGCCATTACATAAAAAAGGATACATGTTTGTTACTTACGACAGTGTCATTAAGAGCATATACATATATTGAGTTCAAGAAACAAAAAGAAGGAAGATCAAGGAGCAGTTAAGCATCAAATCCTCTATGGGGCAACCAAGTTATCTAGCCTAGCCCCTCATCATTTTACACAAAAAATTTCTCATTCTGGACCTGTGTTTCTTCCCTTGGTTGCTACAAGATTACCTATGGTGGAAGAACATTTATAGGATTTGCATGTACTAGATTGCCTCTTTCCAATGCTGCTTTTTCAAGAAACTCCTATAGATTTTCCTTCACTTGGCGAATGGCGAATGGCCTTCTCCAAAGTGATTGTCTCTATGTAGATATTCTTAGTGGTGTAACTATGAGCAAGTTCTTTCTTATTCATTACTACTTATCCATCCTTCATCAATTTGGCATATTTTTTTCATCTATTTTCATCACCGATGTCACCTACAAGAAGATGTTAAAATGAAAGAGTCTCTAGAGAGACTCAGTAATATTTTGAGCTCTACCATTAATAATGTTTTCATTTCTCATTCTCCAAATATTCTATAATATCTCAACAAAAAGAAGATTCGAAAGAAAATTATTGCTATCACTAGTGCCCAAGAATTTACTAGAGAGGATGTTATTGAAACTAAAGTTTTTATAAAACACAAAACCAAACATTCCCAAGATCTCTCTAGCAATTAGGCAATCAAAAAAGATGTACAAAAAGGACTCCTGCCATTTACAAAAAGAACAAATGTTTATATCCCCATTAGGTTTATTGATAGCTAACTTTTGCAGGAAGAAGAGAAAGAGAAAACAAGACTCCTTAGGTTCAATGGATCTATGTCACAAGTCATAAAATTATTTAGTCCAAATGATGGGTTCATGGTTTAGATTCCACTATTTGTTGTGGTGTACAAAGATATCATTATTGTTTGATAAAATTTTATATAGGGTTTAAGCTTTGGTATTAGGGAAGGGGGGTCTATCTGTCCATTTAAGCTGGGAGCATCATGCATCATTAATGCTAATGTATCTTAGTATATTAAGGTTGGAAGAGGCATCCCTCACCATAATATAGGTCCTCCATTGAGTATGAGGGATACCATATTGGTTCATCACATATACCTAGCTAATTAAATACCCATCCTTCATGATATCACAAAACTCCCTGATACCCTTACTAGCCCAAAACTTTGCAGAACATCCTTGGATTAAAGTCATTCTTTTGCCTCCCCTTTAAGGATCCACCATAACGAATTCTCATCACTAATCTTATTCATGTCATCAATGATGCTATTATTATTGACCAATTTTCTTACAACCTCCCAGCTCTTCCAAATTTCTTTGAATACATTTTACCCCATCACTTTTATTGCAAAACATCCAAACATTAAGTCACTTAAGTGAAGACCCTTCCATGCTGAAGTGTTGGCGGGCCTTCCCCTTGTAAATTTGTTTCTAATCAAAATATTCCAGGGCTCTTTTCTAGAATTAGACTTGGGAATCCATTTAGCAATCAAGGTGACCCCTTGGGTTTTGAGGTCCTCTAGTCCCAAACCCCCACAATCTCTACTCATAATACACCAGTGCCAATTGACTACATGTCTCTTCATGTTTCCTTTACCATTAGACCACATAAATTCTCTAATCCTATTTTCAATGAAGTTGAAATGAGATTGTGTGAAAAGCCAAGTTGAAGCATAGTAAATGGTGTAAGAGGATAATATTTTTTGACAAACTTGGAACCTCCCTACCAAGGAAAGGTACATTTTATTCCATTCTGTGAGCTTCCTATCAATTTTATCTTTTATCCAATTCCACATATCACACATATTGGGAAAATTGAGAAGGGGATCCCCTAATACTTCACAATGTGGTTTAGGCCACCCCATGACAACCCAAACTTACTGCACCAATTAGGTGGACAGTTATCCCAACCCAATAAAATGGATTTGGGGATTGATACCTTGCTGCTAGAGGAAACACAAAGTAAATCCAGTTTGCACATGAGGTTATTTAGATTACTCTATGTTAACTCAAAGGTGATTTTTGTACCATAAGTATAGTGAAGATTTGTGAGATCATCCCCATTGGGGATTACAATTCCTTTGACCCTTTGTAAAATGGAATTGTCTCTAATAATATAATAGAGCACATCAAAAACTATAACAAATAGGGCTGCGACCAAAGGATAAAAGGGTCAGACCTTAATCCATTAATCTCAACCTTGGCATTGGCACCAAACATAAGGGTATCAACCATCTAGCATAAATGATTAGGAAAGCCCAAACATTTTAGCATCATTGCAATAAAATTCCACTCAATTCTATCACATGCCTTTTCATAGTCAAGTAGGAGCATACCTTCTTGTTGGCTGGTGTGTTTGGCCTAATCCATGGCCTTCTAGCATGTTATATGATTCTCAAGAATGTACCTACCTTTAATGAAGCATGTTTGAGTTGAGTTGATAACATGGGGGAGAATGTTTTCTAGTATTAATGCCAATATTTTAGCTAGAATCTTGTATGAGACATTAAGTAATGTAATAGCCCTCCAATTCTCAATTAATGTTCTATCGCCCTCTTTAGGAATCAACTTGATCAATCATGCATTAATATCTGGCCAAAATGTTTTATTGCCAATGACTTATGTGTAAACTTGATATAGTTCTTCACTAACCAAATCAATGTTTTTTTGTAGAACTCAAATGGTATCCCATTAGGCCCAAGGGCCTCATTACTCAACATCTTAATATAATTTTTAATCTCCTCAACAAATATAGGGTTTTCAAGGATGTATTCCTCTTCTAGGGAAACTTTCTTTGGAATGATACTATTGATTTTGTTCCAAGCTTCCTCCATCCAAGGCCCAATGTCTTATGAGGTAAACATTTTATTATAGAAACCAGCAAAGGCCCTTATGATATCATCTTGTGTACTTAATTCAGTGCCTTCCTCTCATATGGTATCAATTATTTCTTTGGTTTCTTTTATTTTTAGAACTTTAAAGAAGAATTTAGATCCCTTATCACCTTAATTGATCCAATTCATTCTCACCCTTGTTTTGGCTCCTTGTATTTGAAAATGTTGTAGTTTCCTGAGTGAGTCTCTTGTCTGGGTCAGTGTCTCCAAGGAATCAATGTTGGTTGGACTATTTTGTAAGGTCTCTTCTTCCATGTATATATTTTCATGTAGATTAGCCTCAAGCCTCCTTCTATCCTTAGCCTTTTTCTTTCCTACAACTTACAATAACGTCCTCCAATTGGCCACATTATGAGACCACCTAGACATTGCACTAAGTTGCTTCCCAATTATTCTATTGTACCATCTTATGATATTTACTACAATGTTAATTTCTTTATCTTGCAGTAGAGTTACATTCAAAGCAAAACCAACTCTGCTCTTAGAGCCATGGCAGTCCTTCCCAATCCAAAAAATACTTGTTTGGATGGGATGATGATCAGATAGTGTATATGGGGCGACCCTGACACACCTCCCCTTCTCATCCTTCTTGAAGATAAACACTTCCTTATTGACATAAAATCTATCCAACCTATAATAGATCCTCTTGTTGCCCCATTGAAACTTAGTCCAAGCATACCAAATACCATTGTGATTACTTTTATTTCCAGCAAGAAGATCAAAAAGTCTATTTTTATCAAGAAATTTGAGTCAAATGAACCTCTACGAATCTTTCCATTAAAACTTAGCTCCACCTACCTCATCTTGTGGGGCTTCCACCATATTGAAGTCACCACTGAGGATCCAAGGAATGCCATCAAGATTAATCATCCACTTCCACAAATCAATTCTCTTCTTATGCTCATTAGGGGCATAAACATTACAAAACCCAAACTCAAAATTTCCTACCTTAAATGTAACCTAAATCAGTCTTTTGCAAGGGGAACAACCCCATATGGCTATGTGTGATGAGGATGGTAGCACTTCCTCTACCTTTTGGATGAGCAGTAGCATATATTGTAGCATCTTTCCAAATGTAGTTAAGACTTGAATAAAGGTGAATTGGATTCACCATTATGGGTAGGGTAATTGTGGGGTATGGAGTGAAGTGAATGGTATGAAAATGTGACCAAGGTTGAATAGTAGTGGATAAGATAATATGATATGCAAAGGGGGAAATAGGATCTATCCTTAATCCAAATTCCCAAAAGGAGAGATCCAAATGGATTAATCACAAAGAAGTGATCAATGCACAATTGAATCAAATAATGGAGAACATGAAGAAAGGAGGAAATCCTATAATCTACTATAGAAAGTATGTACTTGAAATCTTAAATGAATAGAAGGCAAATACTAACCTCAAAATAGGGTGAATCTAGAAAATGTGGATTTCTGATGTCTATGCATAGTTTTAGGAAATTCTGCAATCTGCTCCGGACTGGAAATGTCGAGACAGAAAAAACCCAGGAAACTTTTGTTCTTCTGAGGTCAGGTTGTCTTTGACCCAAATAGTGGGGCAAGGTCTTACCCTGGGGCAGGATCCTACCCCTCACTGAAGGTTGTCTCCAATAGAAATTATGTTTGCAGATCTTAGAAGTTTGTTGAAAAGGGTATCCAAATTTGCACTTCAATTCATTGTCCTGTACTTGTACCTATAAGAAAAATGATTTTTTTGTTGTTTGGATGGGGGGTTTGCCTTGGTCAAACCCCAGTTTAGGAATTAACCTTGAAATTCAATTGAAATTGTAATATGCATAAACAAATTAAATGGAACTATTCACCTTGCTTATGTTGAAGTCCTTGTAGAGGATTCGAATCCTTGAATCCACAAGTAGGGATGCTCCAAATGAATGTAGAAATATGTAGCATGTCTCAAATCAATGGCATTAGATCTTCAACACCAATCTTGAATGTATCTTTACATAGGAAGAGGCTTGGATGAATGTGGATGGAGAAATCTTCAAGGGGGCTCCAAAGAGATTGAATCCTTCAATAGCTAACAATGGATCTCCTTGATGAATGTTTGAATTCTTGAATGATTGAATGCTTGTCTTGAAGATGAATGAATGCTTGCTTGCTTTCCTTCTCCTTCTTGCTTGCTTGATTGTGAATTCTTATAAAAATTAGATGCAATTTCTTGATTGTGGATATGAAAATGAGAGAGGAAGGCTTCCTTTTATAGTGATCTAGGGCATAAACTCCTAGAGAAGGCCGACATTGGAGAATTAAATCTCAATTAACCTTAACCCCTAGAAATGGACTTAGATTAAATGCAATTTAAGAGTTTACCATTCTGAAACTTGAAACAACCAACCTGAAAGTGGGAAAATAAAACTTTTTGAAACCCGACATCCCGAAACTTCTGGAATTTGAAAATTGGACCTAGGGTCAGGGATGAGGTAGTCTCTGCCCTAGGTCAAGGATGAGGTTGTCCTTAACCTAGGTTAGGTACTAGGTCATCCTTGACCCTTCAAGTCATCCTTGATCCAGAAAGTCAAGATCTTCAGATTCTCAGATAAAGTTGCCAGAAATGAGGTTGGAAATAGGGAGAGAGAAGAAGAACAGGGGGGAAACAACTAGCTCCATGAAAAGACCCAATCAAGGCACTTTACATGACCCCAGACCACTTACTCAGAGGGATAAATGCTCTTATCATGGAAGTGCTTCCATTTTAAGATGATACAAGACTAACATCCAAAGAGAAACCGGTGGCTTTAATCTCTTGAAGCATAATAATATCAATACCCTCATTAGCCATTACAAATATTTTAATAATGTATTTTCTGTCAAGTGACTCCAGGCCTTTGACATTCCATGAAGCACAATTCAAGTCCATCTAAACCAAATTAAGGGTCATAATCCATAGGAGCTTTGAAGCTCTTGTAACAACTAGGAAGTTGTTTTCTAGGGTGTTTAGCTTCTTTGGTTACTCTTGTAGGGATAAGAGGTTTACTCATTTTCTTTTGGGAGGTAGGAACCTCATTTGTGTCATTAGGGGCTTAATTCCTTTTTCAACACAACCTTATTAGCCCTCACCCTTATTCTCTTATTTAAAGCTTAAAACAAAAAAACTTTAGTGTCCTTATTAGCCTCAGTACTTGGGACAATTTCCATCTCATAGATTTCACCCTCTTTAATAGTATCCAAACCAGCCCCTTTTTGAGGAGGAATTTCCCCCTCTATATCATGTGTTTGAATGGGATCATCGGTGGGAGCACAAGTGGAGGGAGACAAATGAGATGATGTTTTTTTTTTGTTTTGTTTTTTTGCTTTTTTTTTTTTTGGGGGGGGGGAGGGGGAAGAGTATGAATAACAACAAGAGTATAATCAGATAACTTATCATCCAACCCATAGGCCTCTTGAATGGCTACCAAACTATTAGCTGATGAAGCAATATCAGAATCACCTTTAGGCTTCTCCAATCCTTCTATAACCCTCTCCTCAAGCCCTGCCTCCTTTTATATGCTTTCACCCATTGTTCCATTCACCCCCATGGTGTAGGGGGGAAAGGCTTCTCAACAAGATTTTGGTTAGAAGAGGGTTGAATAACAGAGGGAGGATGATCAGATCTAGAAGACTGAGGTTACTTGAATTTGGGATAATATATCTTATGTTTCCTTTCAAGAGCCAGTTTTTGGGCATTAAGATTATTTTTATTTGGCCTTGGGGACGGTGGAGATAGACTAAAATCAAGTGACTCAATGTTTAGAAGTTTTGGCAGTAAAGGGCTAGAGTCACAAGACTGCACAATAATCTGTTGGGCCTGATTGAAAAATTACAATTTCAACTCATCAATTTTGGAGACAAGATCTGATGGGGATTTAGATGGCTTAGGATTACTAGAAGGCGTAGAAGGGGTGGGGACTTACCCTACTTTAGAAGTCTCTACTATGGGACAAGAGGAGGAATTATTGGATTATACACCCCTTGGTTTAGGGTTAGGGTTTTTTAATAGATAATGAGGCAAGAAGAACAAAAATGCCCCTCCTTCCTACAAAGGAAGCAAGCATTAATACCTCCCAAGAATGTGATAGGGAATGAATATAGGTGGCCCTAAAGGTCAAAATGAATCTCATTGGGTAGATTTATTCTAGGGCTCATTAAGACTAGAACCCTTGCATCTATACGTGGAAGGAGGACATCCATTTTTCCTATCCTTAGAACACTACCAAATGGCTTGAGATAATTCCATAAGAAAGGTTAGAGATTCCCTATAGTCAACCACCCAGGGAAAGATAAGGCCAAAAGCTCATTGTGAATTACATCTAGAGACCAATAAAAGGTTATGATGTCGCAGGAACTAATTTTCCAAAATTGACATCTAATAACGTCCTTCTTTCTATTAGGGTTAGTGATAAAATTAAGAACAAACCCTTTTGAATCATTATTAACTAGGAAAAATGAAACCTTAATTTCTTAGTCCGTATCTTATGAATCCAATCATTCAAAAAACTCCTTGAAGGTAACCTAGTAAGCTCTTGGGAAAAAAAGAAAATAGCACTATTCTTAAGTTTGTTCTTCTCTAAATCAATAATAATGGCCATTTGAGGATTAGGCTTGAGAGTGAAAACATTGGTAGAGGAAATCTTACCTTGACCTCCCTTATCGTTCTCTTTGTTGTGAGTCATGATAGGATGCTTGACAAATCGTGCTCCATTTAGAAGTTTGATTTTGTCCTAGACAATGTCACTGAATGTTTGTGCCCTATCCCTCTCCATTTGTGGGATTGTTTGGATGGCATCCTCAAACTCTTTTGTAGATGGTGATACTTCCATACAATGGTGGAGAAAGCAACATCAACTAGTTAAATCACTAGTTAATATAGGATGACCTTCCACCACTAGGAATGCCTCCTTGAGGGTTTTGGTTGCTCAGCATGTGTAGAGCATTTCAACATCACAACCTTATCTTTTTAGATTCCAAACACTCTCACTGGGAAGGCCTCCTCGAGGGTTTTGGTCGCTTAGCACTTGCAAAATGTATCAACGCCGCAACCTTAAATGAGGAATATTTAGTTAATTTTTAGAAGAATTATTAGAGAATCTCTAAATAATATTAATTAGAAACTAAATAACTAAATAATTAATTGAAATTATTCAATTATGGAATTGGAGGTAAATCGTGAATTCAAAATTTGAATTAAGAAGAAAAACACAAATTAATTAAATAAAAAAATGTTTAATTAATTAAGATAAAAATTAGTAAAATTATCACATGTAGGACCATAACTATCAAATACAAATGAAGCGAATGCAACTACGAACTCTGCACCGATGATGCCCTAGCAAGGCAGACAATACTTCCATCATGCTCAGGAGGGAAGATCTGACCATCCCCACAGTAGATTTACAGGTAAATCACTTCTTGTGAACAAAATATGCAGTGGCAATCTCAAACACCTTTGACATTTTGGAAGATAATAATGTTGAATTTCAGCCTCAGCAACAAAATTGTGAGGAAAGCCATCATGAAGCACCCATTCTCCAAACAAAGGCAAACAATGCCAAATGATTGCCTCATAATGAACGCAAGGTTTTTCTAGGTCAAAAGAATTTTAATACAACAATAAGGGCAAGGAAACCAGCATCTGAAAATGGTACTTTGCGAAAGGATTATTTTGATCTAATGAAATATGCTCAAAGCGTAGTAATAAATAATCCCATTGGTAAAGAAACAAAGATCGGGCAAAAGATACCAGTTCGAGCAAAAAAAAAAGATTGGAGGGCCAACAAACCCTACCCCACATTGAGGAGAAGCACAAATAGAGAGACATTGAACAAATTACCTAGGGTTTCTACATGGGCAAATGCAATCCCAATTGAAACAAAGTGAAGGCTTAACAAACCAGACCCCGTAGGCAAACCCTCAAGTAATGATGTCTCATCCACCATTATTATTAGCAACACAATCTCCAATGAAATTTGGGAAAGATGCGAGTCTCATGGAATCTACACAAGATGGGAAGGGGAGTTCATCCACATCTCTATGATTGGGAACTGGTTCAAGTCAGCCCTGGATTCTCTGGTAAGAATTACTATCATAAATCAATGCACCTTATTTTTGGATTGTTCATCTTCAAACCTAGCGGAAGTACTTCTTGATTCTAAGAATATTTTTTTTATAAGGGATTTAATGTTAAATTCATGAAATGCAGGCCCAATTTTAATAATAGTAAGAAAACCAATTCGAACCCTAAAAAATGGATATGTTTTAAAAATTATCTAGTGGAACTGATGCATCACAGTATCTTGAGAAGGATAGGAAAACAAATTGGAACAATGATTGGCTTTTAACAATGTTATATAGCTGATTCCAATGTTAAAATATTTATGGAAAATGCCAAATGATTGCCTCAGAATGAATGCAAGGTTTTTCTAGGTCAAAAGAATTTTAATACAACAATAAGGGCAAGGAAACTAGCATCTGAAAATGGTATTTTGTGAAAGGATTATTTTGATCTAACGAAATATGCTCAAACCATAGTAATAAATAATCCCATTGGTAAAGCAACAAAGATCAGGCAAAAGATACTAGTTCGAGCAAAAAACAAAGATTGGAGGGCCAACAAACCCTACCCCACATTGAGGAGAAGCACAAATAGAGAGACATTGAACAAATTACCTAGGGTTTCTACATGGGCAAATGCAATCCCAATCGAAACAAAGTGAAGGCTTAACAAACCGGACCCCGTAGGCAAACCCTCGAGCAATGATGTCTCATCCACCATTATTATTAGCAATGAAATCTCCAATGAAATTTGGGAAAGATGCGAATCTCATGGAATCTATGCAAGATGGGAAGGGGAGTTCATCCACATCTCTACGATTGCGAACTAGTTCAAGTTAGCCCTGGATGCTCTGGTAAGAATTACTATCATAAATCAATGCACCTTATTTTTGGATTGTTCATCTTCAAACCTAGCAGAAGTACTTCTTGATTCTAAGAATATTTTTTTATAAGGGATTTAATTTTAAATTCATGAAATGGAGGCCTAATTTTAATAATAGTAAGCAAACCAATTTGAACCCTCAAAAATGGATATGTTTTAAAAATTATCTAGTTGAACTGATGCATCATAGTATCTTGAGAAGGATAGGAAAACAAATTGGAACAATGATTGGCTTTTAGCAACGTTATATAGCTAATTCCAATGTTAAAATATTTATGGAAAATGTTCCTAAAGATCTAAAACCTATCAAAATCATTACAAATCATTTCATATATGAGATACAACCAGAGACCTACAAGGGTATTGTTGGAAATTTTTCTATTTTCACATCAGATTTAAATGATAAATTTGAGGAAATCCCTCATACCTCTAACCTCGACTGATTGTTGGAAGATTTCATCAATCCTAATTACTCTTTGGACTCCTCTGCTTCACTTGTCAGACCATCCTTCATTTCCAACCCTTAGAGGGCAATATTCCATCTCCCCCCCTAACCAATCTGTTAAGCCCATCCATCTCTCCCTCCTCTTCCAATTGCAGATCATGAAGACACTTTGTTGTCATCAATAAACATCAAGAGGATTTGGAAGAAGGAGAGCTCCCATCCCCACAAATAGAGCAACATACTCAGAACCAACATGAAGACAACATGATACCTCCATGTCTCCCCCCCCAAACTCATCCTTCTTGTCATGCATCACCCTATACCCATGAACTGGAACCACTCATTGACCTCTCTCCCTTGGAAACCTTTGCACCCAAGCATGTTGCACTGATCCAATGCATAGAAACCCAATCTCTAATAGATATTTTCCCTTCCTCTATGTCATCCCTTAGCTAAATACCCTTTGAGATGGATATGAGCACCTCGAACCCTACCAGACACCAGCCTAAATAGGTGGTAGAGGAGAACCTAAATAACACACTGGATGAAAAAATTCCTAATTTTATGGATATGGAAAATATTAATGCTCAAAAGGATTTTTATATTAATAAGATTAGAGAATTAGAAGCCATGGATGATGATTAACATACTCTATAAAATGAATTGTTTGAACTTGAGGGAAGAAATAATGACCTTGAACTGGGCATTCCTATTATAGAGGAGACTAGGAACAACCCTAACTATGCAAAATCATTAAATAAAAGGGGAAGGAAATCCCTTGCAAAGCTTAGGATTAAAGATGGAAACTTGGAAAATCAAACTAAGATAACAAATTTATTTCATGTAGGGAGGGGGAAGTTCCCTCCCAAGGGGCAATGAAGGCCCTCTTGTGGAAAGTTAGGGGTTGCAATGCCCCTAAAAAATAGCATTTTCTCAAATGCTATATTAATAAATTTAAACTAGAACTCATTTTATTATAGGAAACTAAACTTGATTAAAATAATTAGATAATTTAAAAAAGAAACTGGGTTTTGGGACATCTATGGGAGCCCAGTTGATGGGGCTTCAGAAGGTATAGCTATACTATTAGACCCAAGGAAACTCATTTACACTCTGATATACAATAATAGATTATGGATGTTGGGTTCAGTTAGAATTACTACAACTAATCTTACTTTCCTTATCTTAAATATTTATGGTCCTACAGATTCGTTGTCAAGAATGATTCTATGGAAGGAACTAAACTACACCCTTGGAAATTACCCAGACCAAACTATTGGCAGTGGGCCAATAGTTTGGTCTAGAAATTAACAAGCTACTTAGGAATTTCTTCTGGCAAGGGGCGAATGAGGAGAAGAAAATCCCCTTGATGGTCTGGAACTCATTGTGCTTTCTAATTGAACACGATGGCCTGGGTTTCAAAGACATCAAGGACCAAAGTAGGGCCTTAGGAGCCAAACTGGTATGGAACCTTGTAAGTAAAAAAGATCTAAAATGGGCCAAAATCTTGCACTCTAAATACTTAAATGAAAGAGAGTCAGTTTCTTTCTTCATAATTAGAAATCTCCCTAAGGGTTCAAGGATATGGAACTTTATGACTGACTACAGAAATATCATTGCCCGTAATTTATGATGGAAAATCAACAATGGAAGTAAATCCTTATTCTGGGAGGACTCCTAGGAAGGCTTGCCGCCCATCTCAAGATTAATGGATTGGGGTGATATAATGTAGACCCTCAAAAACCAGTGGGGTGAGAAGGTTAAAGACTACATTCTCCCTCCCCCCAATACCTCCACAGAGACCTATAGGTGGATACCTCTGGAGGATGCAAACATCCCTAAGAACCAAAAAAGACCCCTTTCAAACATCCTCCAAGAGAGAAGACTTAGTCTTCTCTCAAAAGATGATCACTTAATATGGACAACAACAAACAATGGGAAGTAAAATTCTAAAGATGGATATAAACATATTTTTTCTCAACACCCTAGAACCAAAATAGACCTCCCCTTTCACTTATGCTTGTATAAGGAGTGCCTTCCTAAAGCTGGCTTGTTTTCATTGTTCACAATCCAACATAGAATCCTTACAGTAGATCACTTTACTAGGATCAGTTATGAGAGATCTAGCAGATGCCCCCTTTGTGAAAAAGACGAGGAGACAACAGATCATCTCCTTCTGAACTGCCCTTATTCAAGACAAGGCTGGGAATGGCTTTGCAATAAACTCAGTCTTCTATCAGCTATCCCTAATAAAATTTTGGATGTATTTAAATCATGGCCTAATTATCATAAGAATAGTATATATAACTTACTATGGAAAGTTATCCCTTTTATTCTCATTTGGGAATTATGGAAGGAAAGAAATCGACAACTTTTTAAAGAGAAGCAACTTCCCATTGGCCAGCTCTTAAATAAAATCAATGTGGTCATTATTGAATTAGTTAATAATAGAATCCTGATTCAACCCTACAATGATAAAAAAATGACCCCCTGGGATGGTGAAATGTGATATCAATGCAAAGGACTCAAATTACCCACACATATTAATAACCCAACCCTTGATAAAAATCAAAGATAAAGAGGATTGTGTATGGATCCCCCCAATGAAGGAAGATTCAAATTAAAATTTGATGGCACCTCGAGAGGAAAATTGGGCCCAACGGGCATTGGATGCATTATCTTTGACTCTCATGGCAAAGAAATCACAACTTTAGTACAACCTCTTGGGATCACTACAAATAACATTGTCGAGATGGAAGCCTTAATTGCAGGTCTTAGAATGGGATTCAAACTCAAGATATCTAACCTAGATATTGAGGGTGATTTTGTGAATATTATTAATGCCCTTAGAAAATATTCTATGCAAAATTGGAAATTGAAGGGTCTATTAAGCAAGGCCCTAGTCATTATCCAAAACTTTTCCTCTGTGACCTACAATAACATTTTTAGGGAAGGAAATAAATGGGCAAATGAGCTAGCTAACCTAGGGGTAGATGGAATGGCCATTCGACCCTATCCATTATCATACCCTCACCCTCACCAACTTGACCCTCTTAAAAGCACACCCTTAACCCCATACTACTCCCTATTATAAGACTACCCTTTCCATCTAATCTTAGCTTGCATACTTGTAAACCCCCGTGCCATGAAGTTTAGTATATCTTTTTATAATATTAATTAACATAAGCCTAAAAAAACCAACACCAAATTTCAAATTAGCATCTCTTTCCTTGATACCACAAAGCCCTCAATCTATACTTTACCTGTCTAAGAATCTAGTAGCTAAATTAGGAATTTTATCTATATGTGATCCCTCTAGATACTTTAGCATTGCTACCAATACTAGTTAGAACCTGAAGATGGTAAACCATAATTCAAACATTATTCCTTAGCATGTAGGCAACCCATGACATGTCAGACCCCTAATCATCATAGGGAGTCTTAGAGTTTAGTGTGACATGTGGCTCAGAGGACATTTAGGTAACAATAATGATGAAATTATATGTTATGTCAGCTCTACCATCAAGCCTACTGGACCATTCTAGAAGCCTCCTATAAAATTTTCAAGAACTCTATGGTCCCCAATTATGACCCAGGTGTATTTTCCCTATCCTCATAATCTATCCCTGGTAGAGTGGTGGCTCCCATTTATGTTGCTCCAAGTACAATGGACACCAATGTGCACACCTACTCCCTTGAGGCTAATTGTGAGATGTCATATGATGGGCCCATTAGCCCAGAGAGATGGAATAGACTGCTCTATAAGTTGGATGATTTAGGCAGGAGAGGGATTATCAAGGCAGTAAGCGACAAGATTTTTTTATTATAGTTTCACACTTAGATCAAACAAGGATATAGCAGGTCAGTTTATTGTTTTTTTTTGTCTTGGCTAACATTCCCAAAGCCAAAATTATCTCCCTTTATAGGAATTTATTTGATAATAAATTATTAAAAGGCCTTGAGGAAGCAATTTCCATCATAGACAACCACTTCATGATACACCAACTAGAAGTATACATGAAACAAGAAGCTGAACAAATCCCTCTTGATCTCAATTTTAGCAAAATACCAATCCTAGTGTTTAAAAGCATCAAGGCACTTGAAATCAACTGGACTCTCATCAAAAGGAACCTTTGGTTCCTAATGTTTTGGTTCAAGATTGAGCTGTATAAGAATACCATATGGATGTATAATTACCTCAAAGATGAAGGATTCTAGGTATTTTATGAATACAAGAACATAGATTTGAACAAGATCAAAGTGGTCCTTCGATATGCAGCCCTGAAATGCAACCCTCACAAGAAGCAAAAGGGGCTCTTTGCGGCCTTCCCACTTGAGGATCCCTATGACAATGAAAATGAAGAAGTGGTCTTTGTTCAAGTTTCAGAGTAAAACCACTTGTCAAATTTTTCTTTTGTTACATCTTAGGCCTTCCCTCTATTTAGCATAGCAATATGTACTAAAGACTAGATGTATAATAGTTATAAGTAGATGTGTATGCAAAGTTATGGGGTATATTAAGTCTGGATGATAGCATTGTATATAGTCCTTATTGTACAATATCAAGTCCACTAAAAATATGATGCTAAGATGTTAATAGTACTCTGCCACATGTAATCTACTTCATTATATATATAAAAATATCTTGTGCTTTTATACTTAAAATTGGTTCATTACTTTCTTAAACTCTTCTATAAGATATTAATTGGGTTTTGGTTTAAATTTATTAAGGTAGCTTAGACACTAATGGATTCTCTTGGAAATGATCATATGTGATATAAAGCATGAAATACATCTGGTATAATAATCTGATTTTCCACTAGTCAATCCACCATTCATAATTAAAAACAATGCCTTTAATGGACTAAACTCAATTTAGACTGTGAAGGCATCACTTTTAGTGATTTATTCATACAGGGAATACATATGTACAATAAGATTATGCAAAACACCAACTTGCCAAATCTATTATTTTACATATTCATAGACATGTAAGTTTCAATATGCTTCACTAAAAATGACAATGCTTTGATGGTCTGTTACTTGGAATTATAGAAGGGTTAGGTCCTTCTTACAAATGAATGATTCTAATATAGAACAGGGTAATGGTGGTCATTTCAAACATCATTTGACCTTTTATTAGTTTTTATTAATATAGTTGGGTTTTGCAAATTGGCATGATGCATCATGAATGTATTTTCAAATCTTGTTCTGGGGTAACAATCTCTCATCCAAAGTGTTATATCCATATTTGGTATATATATACGTGTGACACTAACAAATATGACAATATACATTATCAAATTACATTTGACATTGGAAAACATGTGTTATGGAAACATTAAAATGTCATATTTATTATCACACACACACACACACACACACACACACACACACATATATATATATATATATATATACAAACAAATATGATATAATCAAGGTGTTATTTGATGCATGGCATACTCATTAGCTTTAAAACAAAGGAAGCTAATGAGTATCTATCTGCAGGATAGAGCAAGGACTGTTAGTTCAACATCATATGAACTTTAATGACATTTGGTTCAATATCATATATCAATTAGGTGTGGACAACAAATCATTGGGTATTCTAACTGTATCATCAGAAAATGGAAGCACTTCCATTTAGGACTAGTTTAGCACTCCGAGTAGGTGGTTTGGGGTCATGTCAGACGCTTTCATGGGATCTCTAGCTTGGATCATGGCTTTTCCCCCTGTTCTGCCCTTTTCTCCACCTCTTTCCAGCCTGTTTCTGGCACCCTGACCTGAAACCCTGAGATTCTTGACCTCAGGGTCAAGGTCGACCTTCTGGGTCAAGGTTGACCTTGACCTAGGTCAGAGTCAACCTCGACCCTGACCCTGGGTCTACATTTCAGATTCCAAAAGTTTTTGAATGTCAGGTTTTGGAAAGTTTTATTTCCCGCTTCCGGGTCGGTTGTTTTAGATTTTGGAATGGTAAACTCTTAAATTATATTTAATCTAGGTCCATTTCTAGGGGTTAAGGTTTAAATGGGAATTTAATTCTCCTATGTTGGCCTCTCTAGAAGTTTGTGCCCTAGACTAGTATAAAAGGAAGCCTTCCTCTCTCATTTCAATGTGTTGACACCTGAAAAATCAAGTTCTAAATACGCAAAGTATCAGGGAAGTATAATCTCCATTTTTATTTTTATATAATTTCACTATGTAAAAAATCAAAATGATTAAAAAGGCATAAATACTTGTTATTATTCTATGTTCATGAAATCGGTTTTTAGTTATTTTATTTCAATAAATTTAATGCATGTATATTGTGAAATAAAATAATTATAAAAAATATAAATAATAAGGTGATTAAGTGAAAAAGGTGGCGAGAGGGAGTTAAACCCTCAACCTCTTAAGCCATCTTTTTTTCCTACCTACCTACCCTTCTACCCTCTAACCATTTAGTCTATTATTATTCTTCGAGAGGATTTGGAAGAGGAACTAATTTATTTACATTTTCATGTACAGGTGAAAAATCAACACAACATTCTCACACAGGGAGTATTTCTTGCCTAAATAACTTTAAAATTCAAAAATGAATATTCTTTCTTATGTATTATTTATTTTATTATTTTTAGGAAAAAAGAGTGGGGAGAGAGTGTTGAACACTCAACCTCTCAACCCACCCTTTCGTCATATCCTAACTACCTAACCTACCCTAACCGATTGTCCTATTGTATTCCTCGAGAATATGGGTAGAGATAAATGGATAAATTATGGATTATTTTATTTCCTTTAGTATTTTAGGGATAAAATGTTAGGTTAGAAGAATAATTGGATTTATCTTATCTCATGTGTTTTAAATGATTTTATATTTTATGTGATTTAGGTTTTTTCACTAATGTAATCCTTTTCAGTTTCATTTTTTTTACTCTAAAACCCTAAAGTGAGAGATTATAATAAGGTGAATCATGTTGGAAAAAGTTAATATGTTTTTGAAATTATTTTAGTTGGCATAAGGTTTTAATTTTCAAAATACCTAAATGTAATCTTTTATTTACCCTATTGTAATTTTAATTTTTAAAAAATCAAACTATTAGGTTGAAATGGGCATAAATGATTATATCTTACATTATTTGATTTTAACTTTTTCATTTTGCAAATATTAATTAATGGATATGAAAATGTGTGCTTTTATTTTATCCTTCACCTTTATTTCATAAAGTGCATATTTAGGGTTTTGTTTAAAAGGTAAAATTATTTTGCCTTAAACTTTAATGCATTTTATAGAATGGTTGTAAGATTATTTTTTACATTAGAAATATTTGTAACATTAGGGTTGTTATTTTGCAACAATATCAATGCACTTGCCCTAAGTAAATTATTTTTAAATATTGTGATGTTAGGGTAAGTGCTCCCCTCTTTTTAGGGTGAGCTATAAAACTTTTATACCCTAATGTCTTAGGAGTATTTCTATTATGTAATTTGTATTGCCTTATGTTTGAGAAAGGATATTTTTAAAAGTAAATGCATTATGGTTAATTGTTGAAAGCAAAAATTAAATTATAAACATAAAATCATATATTCATATTAAATGATTTTAAGCATTATCTTATTAATAGGATTTTTAAAGTAATACCTATGATTAGTTATTTAAATTTTATTGGTACTTTTTATCAATAAACATTTGTATAAATTTTATCATATTTTATTAATGTTTATTTGATATATTATTAGTTAATAATTAAATAATCTTAAATTGGGATCATATTGAAAACCTAAAACATTATAGAATATAATAACTTTAATTTCAATTTTTATTAAAAGATTACCTAATGCTAAGTGTTTTTGTGCTGGAATTAAGCATAAGGATTATTATGCACATTACCTGAGGATGTAGCAAATTAAGTTTGTTATACGGGAAATGTTTTTCCCTAAAAACCATTTATATGGTTAAATGTGTAATTTTTAGGGTTAGTTATAGGGATTAGGTTTTGTGAAAGGGTATGTCTTTTCACTAGAAACCTTTGATCAATATATTTATAGTGAAACATTTGTAAACAAAAATAAGATGACACAATTGGGACAATATCTCCTACAACTACAGATTTTGGACCTCAAATGCAATTTTTCAAATGTTATGTCAGATTAGTTATTTTATGTTCTTTGAGGTTATATATCATTTATTTTCAGTTAGTTTTTCAGATACTCTGTGTACCAGGGTGTTCTACTGTGTTCTATTCCCTAATTTTATAGTTCAAAGTTAATTTATGCAATTCGAGTATCAATTGTATGGTCTGTGAACCTACAATTGTTCTTATCGGTCTCTTAATTTGGGTTAAACTCGATAGGATTAATTGTATGAATTATTTTGAATTGTGAATCAAGCGGAAGCCTATAGGATGATAGTCTTACTTTAAAGGAGTAAGTTCTCTTAAAACTGTCTCTGATTATACGTTGGATTGGAAATAACTGACTCTATACCCAAATTTGCATTAGGCACTGATATCTTTTCATTTGAAATTGTTATCTGGTTCTTCTTTGTAATTTTCAAATCAATCTAATTCCTTCTTTATAAAGCATTCATAATTAGGTTTTAGTAATAGTGCAATCTTAGTTTAGATTTCATACAGATATAGCTATTTAGGAGATTATATCATTTTCCTCCAAGGATTGTTTACCCCTTTGGAAGGAATGTTTGTTTGTGCAGCATAGGGCACTTGTAAATTTAGGCCTACTAGCCTTGGCTCGATCGAGCCAAAATTGTAGAGGCACTAGTGTGTGCCTATTAGTTGGCCAAAAATGGTCCAGCTTTTTTGAGCACCAACAAATTGGCGACTCTGCTGGGGAAGCTATCAGTGAAGAACAGTTTCAGAATATTTGGTTACTGTTATAAAGACTCTACTTGGATAAAGGACTCAAAATAGTTATATATTCCTCACAGAAGGTGAGGTGGTGACTCTAAAACTCGAATCAGGAAAATCCTATGTTAGGGAGAAGATCTCTAAAGAACAAATTATTCGTTGAATTAAAACCGAAGAGGATAAATAAGAAATAAAAAAAGAAGATGTTGTACATGTCTCCTGAAAAACAACTTGACAAAGATGAAGGCTAGGAGTTTGCGTGTGAGTAGTTCCCAAGTTCAAATCACCATAGCCCAATGAGTAACAATGAGTATAGAAATACTTTTCCATATTTTGAGCCTGGTAATCAAGAAGTTGTTTATGAACAAGAACAGGAGGATAGGTGGATGGATGCAGTAATTCAGGGGATGATTAGATTGGAGAATAAAGATGAGAAGATGCTCAAAGTCCTCAGAAGATAGCCTGATGAAGCTCTTAGGAAGTTGGGAATAGAAAGGGAAAGCATTCTTTCACCTGAAAGAAGTGATGTCAAAAATGGGGAAGTAAATAATAATGAAGCTATTGATAAAAATACTCGGGTGCCGAGATACAACCCTCCTCATAAGCAACGCAACAATGATCTTTTCAAAGATTTTACTAACCCATTACACAACACAAATGACAAGTGGGGGAACACTAATAATCGCTGTGACAGTCAAGATAGTGAAAGAAGAACTACAAGGAATAAAAATGATTGGGGAGATGAAGATCACTGGAGAAAAGGGAGTAACAAAGAACTGCATGGTTACAACAATGAAATGAATCTCCCCAGATATGATCAACATAAAAAAATATAATCATCCAGATAATACATATCAAAATGATGAATATCAAAATCAGAATAATGAAAATGATGTGCATAGTAAAAATGTATGTAGTTTATCAAATAATGATAAGCATTTTCAAGATGTTGATTACATTCACAATCTACAAAAAGGTGGTCAGATGGCATGTAAGTTTGAGGATTATATGCGAGGAAAAAATAATGACTTTACCTTGCAGCCAAGTAATTTTAATAATAAAACTTATTATTATCAAGGCCCGCAATGTTCACAAGATGAAAATGAAAATTTTAAATATCCAAAAGAGTGCCTATATGACCAACACATTTTTCCTGGGAGAAAATATGAAAATGTGCTTATACAAAGCATGCGAAATGAAAAAATGCAGCTTTATGGCAATGAACAAAAAGAGAAGTTTATGCAAAAGCATAGAAATATCAACCAGCTTGCATAGAGAGAAGGTGAATATTGTAATGAGAATATTCACAATAGTGAACATGGCTAGCATGTAAAAAATGAAGGTGAAAATAACTATTATGTGCTATCTCAAGTTAAAATACAAGATGGACATGATAATGTTGTTGGGGATAATATATGGGAGCAGCCATATAACTCCAAATTTGTGTAGAGGGATAAGTATGTGGAGGAAAATATTCACACTGAGCAAAATAATTCATATACGCAGGGTAATGATAATCTGTATAAACAACAAAAGTATTATCAAATACATGATAAATTACATCTGTAAGACAGTAAAAACATATAGCCAAACAAAGGGAACTACCAGCCTACACGTAAGGAAATGCCAGACATTAATCCATGTATGCAACACAACCTCCAGCATGGCATGCAGCATGAAGAGTTTATACAGCTTCAAGATGATCCTTGTGGTGGTGTCTGAGAGAATGAACGTTGGCAAGGTGATAGGCCACGTTCTAAATACCTTGCATAGCAAGATCAAGGCCAGCTTACGCATAATGAAAATGAACACTATAGAAAGAATATCCATGCAAATGATGATAAAATGTAGCATTATATACACGCATTGGGTGATCAAGGAGAAGGTTGGTACTTTTCAAATCATCATACGTAGTTTGGAGACTCACGTGAGCAACCGTGTAACTTCAAACCTGCGCAAAAGGAGGAATATGTGAAAGAGAATATTCCAAATGAGCAATATAATAATAAACATTACATGCAGCCCCAACACAAGTTTGCGCAGAACAAGTATTCTTCTGAGGCACAAGCACAAAACGTGTACCAAGGAAGATATATTGAGCAACCTTTGAATACGCATTACAAACAGCAACATGATATGCATAACGTGTGTCATGGATAAAACAACACACAACATGCTGGTAATTACCAGATAGATAATATGCTAGAAAATATTCAAAGTAAGGTAATAATAATTTACATGTGCAACCAAGTGATTTTGCCAATGGCCAACATGTCAATGTTGGAGTGAAGTTTATAAATAAGCATTTACATGACATGAGGAGATATCAAATAGATCATGCTCAAAACATATGTAATAATAACTCATAGCTAAGTGAGATTTACCAATTTGCGCAGGGTGAAGAAGAATATTTTAAAAGGAATAATAATAATGTGTAGTTTGGTTGGAAAAAATGTGACCAACACGTTAAAAACAAAGATAAAAGTGAATATGAGCTAAATTATTTACATGGAACTAGTGACAACGTGATAATGGGAGCTGGCATTAAAGATAAAAGCCATTATTACCAAGGTAAAAAGGATAACAATCAATTGAATGATGATTTTTTGTAGCCAAGTAATATTTATCAGTTTGCGAATGAGCATGGTAAAAAAGACATTCACACCAACTTTGAAAATATACAAGGTAATAAAGATATCTGTTTACAACAAAATAATTATTTATGCAACTGGAACATTAATGTTAGAGGAAATAAAGTATATAGCCAATATATTGAAGATGAAAGGAAATATAATCATGATCGAAGTGCTGGAGATTATATATATCTAGGAAACCATGCACAAAGCCAAGGTGATGCACAATATTTTAATACTTACACGGATGATATAAGCAATGAGTGTTTTTAGCACTATGGAAATTACACACAAGGAAGAGGAGAAACTCATATTAATATGCAACCTGGAGGAAATCTTACACAACAAAATCATGCACAACAAATGTAGGGTTTAGTTCATCCAGGTGGAGGTCAAAACTATGTACCGCAATATAGTATGGGCAGGAATTAGCAGTGTGGGAATCTGAGACATCAACAACATCAACAACATAAAGGATGGGAGCACAATCCGATGAATATGGCTCAGCAACCTCACACAGGTCAGTGTGGTAACTAGGCAAATCAACACCAGAGAGGTAATCATGTGTGCCAAAATCAATATTTTCAAAATAATAATCAAAATAGAAATACAATTGATGTAAAATTTCAAGAGATTAATGAGAGATATAAACAATTAGATTTTTCAAATGTTCTTTGCTCTCCTGATTCAATACCAAATAAGTTAAAAGATGCTATCCCTAAATTTACTGGTGATGGGTCATAGTTAGTAGAACAACATGTTATAAATGTAAAAAATGTTGTTTAGGAATTTGACATAACTTATGAAGATGTGCGTATGAAAATGTTTGTGCATTCACTCAAAGATAGTGCAGATGAATGGTATAGGAATCTACCAGACATATCTATTACTTTTTGGAAAAGCTTCATTGATCAGTTTATGGAAGAATTTGGGGATCACAGAGATCCGTCTTTTGCATCTCATGAATTAACTAGTATAAAGAAAAATGTGAATGAGACAGTGAAGGAATTTAACAAAAGGTTTAATAGGTTGTTGAATAAGATTATGAAAGATATCTGCCCTATTGATTCCTTTCTAATAACTTTTTATTTGACAACTTTTGATGTCAAAAAAAATTATGAGATAAGGTCTCATAACCTAGAAACATTACAACAGGCTTTCAAAATTACATTAACTATTGAGAATAACAGAATAGCTGTCGGGAGAGTGGATAAAAGAAATGATCCCAGACTTTTCAATCCTACAGCCCCAAAAAAGAATGAAGAAGGTGATAAGATGGATGAATTAGTGAGTTTGATGAAAATTTTTCAATCAAATAAAAATCATTTTCAAGAAGGAAAAAATGATAGAAATTTCAACATGAATGATAGGTACAGGTTGCAAGACATGCCTTATCACACCGACTGGAAGGATGAAAAACCTTTGAAAAAACAAACAGATAATCCAAACCCTCTTAAAAAGAATAATCATTTTATAGGGGATGAACTTTGGTGTGACATTTGTAAGATGCCCCACCCCCAAGAGCAATGCCTTATAGCATAGAAAATTATGGAGGAAGAATACTAGGGGTGTGAGAGACCTGTGATAAATACTCTTTCATCTACCCCCTTTTGGTCAGGAGATAGTGATGACTCAGATGGAGATTATATGCCAGATGAAAGTTACAAGAGGTTGGGCTACCAACAAGAACAACAAGTTCTTTTAGATGGTGACGAGAATCTGGATACTAGAAGGACAATAAAAGAACAAAGAGAGGCATACACCATGGTAGCAATGGAACAGGTTCTTGGCAACTATCACCTAAGGAACAAAAATGTAAACTCAGGTAATGAACAAGCGGCAGGAATGTTCAAAATTTCAAACAAGAATGCTAAGATAAAGAAAGTAAAGGAAAATATCCCCAAAAAGTAAGTTGATCAAACATTAAAGATAAGAAAACCAGTGGATAAGCAAAGCAATGGTAAGCAAATTTCAAAATGCACCTCATTCATGTCTCAAGCATTATCTCAGGTGAAACTTTCTATCCCTCTAATGGAAATAGTGAAATTAACTGATTGCAAGAATGAGATGATCAAAATAATAAATGATGTTGTTAAAAAGGATTCAAAGGAACAAAAGGATAATGAAGAGTTACCAGATATTTACTTAGGAATTTTTGTTAATGAAGGTGCTACTAAAGTAGATCCTTTCTTTTTTACTTTGTTGATAAATAATAAATTAGTTTAAAATTATATGCTAGACTTCGAAGCAGCAGTTAATATTATGCCTCATGGAGTAGTGAAAGAATTAGGAATGAATGTGAATACTACTTATGGAAAATGCTATGCTATGGATAATAGATCTGTCCCAGTTATTGGAATAATGAAAAATGTTGAATTTAAGTTTCTCTCTTGTCCTGAAAAGTCTTATAAAAATTGATATTACTGTTGTAGAAGTACCACCTAGTTATGGGATGCTATTATCTAGACAATGGTCTAATTTAGTAGGTGGTAATGTCCAATTAGATCTATCTTATGCTTCTATCCTAGTGACTGATAGGATTATAAGGATCAAAAGGGAACCAAGATCCACTTATATCATTGAAGATGTTGATCCAAGTCAAATTACATACTTTTTCCATACCAACATGGAGAATTTCCAGGTGAGTATTCATAAAAATGTCATTGAAAATACTAGTCTTATTAAAATATATGCTAAGAAAAATAGTGATTTCATTTGGAAATTTTTTTTTGATGGATCATGTAGCAAAAGTGGTAATGGAGCAGGTGTAGTTTTCATATCCCCAAATGGGAAATCTTTTAAATATTCCTTTCTGTTGGATTTTGAGTGTACTAACAATACTGCAGAATACGAAGCACTTCTACTAGGTCTAAAAATACCAAGTAAGCACGGTATTAAAATTCTTTCTGTTTATGGGGATTCTGAATTGGTTGTATCTTAGATTCAGGATAAGTTTGTTACTAAAAATCATACTCTAAAAAGGTACAAGAATGAAGTTTGCGATTCTATAGAATGTTTTGATGCTTTTTCAATAACTTGGATAGATAGGTCTGAAAATATTCTTGCTAATTTTATGGCTAACCTAGCAATTAAGCATAATGATATTCCATGTGAAGATATTGCATAGGTAGAGATCAAATCAAGACCAACCATACCTGATAACGTTCATAATTGGCAAGTCTTCGAGGATGATAATGACATCATAAAATTCCTTGCATGTGAAGAAAGGTATGAAAATCAATTTATTGATTTGAATGCTTATGTTGAAACAATAGAAGAAAAGGATACTTTATTTGGAAAAGAAGTAATTCAACTTAAAACTAATAAAATACCCAAGGGCCTTGTGGCATTAGAGAGAATGTTTGATAATAAGGATTCTAATACTAGATTTAAAATGGAAAATACTACTATAGAGGAAGTAGAAAAGATAAATTTAGGAAATGAACATACTCCTAAAGAGGTTTTCATTGGTAAAAAGTAACTCCTAAAATCAGAGCTGATATTGTTAGTTTATTAAGGAAGTAAAGACATGTATTTGCTTGGTCCTACGATGATCTTAAGGCCTATAGAGAAGACTTGTTCCAACAGGAGATACCCCTAAGACCTGATGCAAAGCCTTTTAGACAAAGGCAAAGACTGATCAATCTAACATTGGCTCCTAAGATGAACGAGGAACTTATCAAGATGAGGGATGCCGGTATCATCAAGCCGATTAGACACTCTATTTGGGTTTCAAACTTGGTACCTGTTAGGAAGAAAAATAGAGGTATCAAACTTTGTGGATTTTAGAAACCTAAACATATCTTCATTAAAAGACAATTATGCATTACCAAATATGGAGGCATTATTACAAAAGGTTACAGGGAATGAATTGTTATCCATGATGGATGGGTTCTCTAGGTACAATCAAGTGAAGGTTAAAGAAGAAGAATAGTACAAAACATCATTCACTATGCCATGGGGTACATACGTTTATGCAAGAATGCCTTTTGGACTTACGAACACTGGAGCTACTTTTTAGAGAGCCATGGATGTAGTTGTTGGGGATTTCATTGATATTCATGGTAATATATCAGGATGACATCACAACTTATTCCAAGAAGGTAGAGGACCATTGCAAGCATTTAGAGAAAATCTTTAAAAGAGCCCTTGAATATGGAGTATCCTTAAATCCAAATAAATGTCATTTTGGGGTAACTGAGGGTAAACTTCTCAATCACATTATTTCTAGAGGAGTCAAAATAGACCCAAAAAGGATTGAAGCAATTGATAAGATTCATATTCCTAAAAATGTTAAGGGGATTCAATATTTTTTGGGACAAATCAACTTTGTGAGGAGGTTCATCCTGAATTTTTGAGAAATAATGAAACCTATTGCAAAGATGTTAAAGAAGAATGCAGTTCTAAATTGGATAGATGAGGCCTTATAAGCTTTTTCCAGCATTAAGAAAGCAATCAAAGAAGCTCCAGTTTTGAAATCTCTTGATTTCTTGAAGCCATTTCAGTTGTTCTCTTTCACTTCTTTCCACACCATTGCAGTAGTTCTACTATAGAAAAATGATGAAGGACATGAGCAACCTATAGATTTCTTCAGCAAAACCTTACAATCTTCTGAGCTGAACTATGATATACATGAAAAGAAGGCTTATGCATTAGTTAAAGCATTGAAATCACTTAGACCCTATCTGGTTGGAGCTAAGATTGTGGCGTATGTGCCTAATGCAACAACTAAGTGTATGAGTCAAAAGTGACTACACTTCTATGAACCATTACATGTAAGGTTACTCAACAATGAGGCCTCACAAAGCGTCTCATAGCTCTCTATGCATGGAGTTGCAAGGGACTATGATGAATTTGCTCTTCAGCTAGAGCTATGAAACTAGTGACCTTGCTAGTCAACCACACAATGAGAGATTCACAATGAAGACAAGGGCAACAATGCCAATATCCCCAAATGGAATCAAGGTATGCAAATGCAATGCAAACTAATATGAATATGCAAGATTAATCTACCAAAATGAAAGTACAATGCAACTATGAAAGGAAATACCAATGGATTACAAACCCCTAATTAAGCTATGTGAGTTATTCTAAAGCTTGAAAGTGAAATCTAAACTATGAAAGCATAAACATGAACTACTATGCAAGAATGGAAACTAAATTATGAAGCAAATAAGGAACTCTAAGATGTAATGCAACAATGATCTCCAAAAAGCTCCAAAGTCTTCAAGAATTCCTGCAGCATAAAGTTAGCATAAAACAAGTGTCTTAGAATGAGGGAGAGAGCTCTCCTTTTATAAGAAATGCAAAGGAATGGACCATGGAGATTAAGAGGCAAAAGTCTCAATCAACGGTGGAGCTTGAAAGAGAAGCAATCCATGTGCACAAGTATCCTCCAATGAGAAAATAGGAGTTGACTTTTGTGTCCATATGAGACAAAAAGTACTTTTTCCCTTTTCATAAAATAAGAATAATACTTTGTTTGTGCAACTTAGGATAAGAAGAAAAGGTGGGGCTTTTTTTATTTAATAAAAAGAGAAGAACTATTCCTTTTAAATAAATAAAAACTTAGGATAAAATGGTTAGTCCATAGGATAAAAATTTAATATATGATCGAAATTAAGATTTGATTAAAAAATTGATAGTGTTGAAAATATTGATTATTGATAAAACTGATTCAGGATAAATAAATCATATAAAGGGGGCCCAAAATCTAGGCGACCAATTTTGGGTGCATACACTAAGGATATATTGAGGCAATCAGAAGTCACAGGTAAAAGGTGTCGATGGATTAATCAGATTTAGGAATTTGATATTGAAATTCAGATCACTAAGTTAATCAAAGGACAAGGGTTGGCTAAACTCATGGCAGAGACAAATTTGGATGCAGCCCAAGTAAACCAAGTAGATTTGGAAAGTGTAGAAATGAGCATCGAACATTGTCCATGGTACACAGACATAGTCTACTTCTTAAAGCATATGAAATGTCAAGAAGATCTAAGTGATAATCAGAAAATAACTATAAAGTTATAAGCGTCAAGATATGTAGAATTGTATTGGAAAAATAATGATGGTATCCTCTTATTATGTCTAGAAACCTATTAGGCTAAGTCAATTATTAAGGAGTTACATGATGGGGTATGTGGTTGTCACTTTTTAGCTAAGACAACAACTCATAAGATATTGAAAGCTGGGTATTATTGGCCCCATGTATTCAAGGATTGTTATGAATATGTTAAAAAGTGTGAATCTTGTCAGAAGTTCTCCAAGAAACTGAAATACAATGGTGCTTTACCCCTTATTCCTTTACAAACTGAGGAATCTTTCAAAATGTGGGGAATAGACTTTATTGGGGAAATTGCAGATGCTTAGAGTGGAGGTCACAAGTGGATATTGGTTGCAACAGACTACTTTATGAAATGGGTTGAAGCTATACCTACAAGACAAGCTACAAGCAAGGTGGTCATCAAGTTTTTGATAGACAACATACTTACCAGATTTGGAGTACCTTGCAAGATTCTTTGTGAAAAAGGCATGTGTTTTAGA
Organism: Chamaecyparis obtusa; assembly: GCA_027943335.1. Taxonomy (NCBI): domain Eukaryota; kingdom Viridiplantae; phylum Streptophyta; class Pinopsida; order Cupressales; family Cupressaceae; genus Chamaecyparis; species Chamaecyparis obtusa. The sequence continues at coordinate 1,024,214 of BSBK01000090.1, forward strand.
TCTAAGGAATTTTTAGAATTTTGTGAAAAATATGGTATCATCCTATCATACTCATCCCTGTATCATCCGCAAGGAAATGATCAAGTAGAATCAAGTAATAAGAATATATTAAAGATTATCAGAAGAATATTGAGCAATAATAAGAAGGGATGGGATTCAAAGCTAGGTCTAGCTTTGTGGGCAAATAAGGTAACAGTGAAAAGATTGATAGGTTTTTCTCCTTATGAATTGGTTTATGGGAAACAAGAAAGGTTACCATTAAATAATCTCCTGCCTGTACACACTAAAATGGTGCACTTCTATGAACCATTACATGCAAGGTTGCTCAAGAATGAGGCCTCACAAAGCGGCTCATAGCTCTCTATGCATGGAGTTGCAAGGGACTATGATAAATTTGCTCTCAGCTAGAGCTACAAACTTGTGACCTTGCTAGTCAACCATACAATGAGAGATTCAAGTGAAGACAAGGGCAACAATGCCAACATCTCCAAGAATCAAATATATGCAATGCAATGCAAATCTAAGCTATGAAAGGAAAGTACAATGCAACTAATCTATGAAAGGAAATAGCAATGGATTACAATGCCTCCTATTTAAGCTATGTGAGCTTATTCTATTGCATAAAAGGAAATCTATACTATGAATGCCATTATCATGCAACTAAGAAAGCAAATATGCAACTAAGTGATGAAAGCAACAAGTCTTCAATATCCTCAAAAGCTCCAAATGCACCTAAAACCTGCAGCATAACATTAGCATAAAAACATGGTATATGCAAATGGAGGAGAGAGCTCTCCTTTTATAAGAAATGAGGTGAAATGGACCATTGAGATTAAGAGGCAAAAAGTCTTAATCAGCGGTGGAGCTTGAAAGAGGAGCAATCCATGTGCACAAGTATCCTCCAATGAGAGTGAAGTGTTGACTTTTGAGCCTCATGTGAGACAAAAAGTGTTTTTTCTCTTTTTTTAAAAATATGAATAATGTTTTATTTGTGCAACTTAGGATAAGAGGAAAAGTGGGGGCTTTTTATTTAATTAAAAGGGGAGGAAATATTCCTTTTAATCAAATAAAGACTTAGGATAAATGGTTAGCCCATAGGATAAAAATCTAATATATGATCAAAATTAAGACTTGATCAAGAAATTGATAATGTTGAGAATATTGATAAAAATGATTCAGGATTGATAAATCAAATAAATGGGGCCCAAAGTCTAGGCGACCATTTTAGGGTGCATACATTTGCCCCTCTTTGACTAATGTGTGATCGATTTGGGAACACATGCAGTCAAAGAATGAAGTTGAAATGTGAGATCGATCTGGGATCACAAAACAACTCAGATACGAGGTCGATTCGGGATCACATCCAGACAAACATAGACAAAGGCCTTTGAACATGAGGTCGATTCGGGATCACATTCAAAGTAAGAGATAAGAATCTTGAATTTGAGCGATAGCTCACAAAAGATGTCTGAATCAAGAGAATCAAGCAATTGGGGATGAGAATCCCATAGGTACTGCCCCCTCAGAATTGAAATCAAAATCAGGTAGAGAGGAGAACAGCGAATTGATAAGGATTTGATCAAATCAGAAGGAAATCACAATCGAATGTGAGGGTCAATAGGTTAACCATTAGGCAATGAACCATGCCCTAGCCTGACTGAAAAGATGCAATCAAACGTGAGAAATGAGGGAATGGAATGAATATGAATGAAAGACTAGAAGTTTGGAAGACATGGAAATGAAGAAACGACAATGCCCCAACAAAGATCGAAGGATTAGGCCTCAAAAGATCAGTCAACTGCGCAGAAGGGGGGAAGATGTTGAAATGAAATTTTGACTATGAAGATGACCTCAGATTTCAATTTCAAGTCTAAAAATGGATCTAGGACGTCAAAATTAGCTAGGGGTGCAATTTTTGTGCAATTTCGAGGTGTTTTGAAAATGAGGTCAAAAGGTCAAAAGGCTATAAAAGGGGTCAAAATGTCATTTTCAAAAGTCATTTGTCTTTTAGCGATTTGAGAATTTTCAGAGCTTAGAGAGAGAAAATGGCCCAGCAAGCAGGAGTTCCCATCCACAGGCATCGATTCGAGCGCGCCCGGTTGCACAACCGGCCACCACACTATCCTGCCCCGGTATGTTTTCGAAAACTCAAGCTTTTTGAGTCATTTTTTGCATTTAATAGCTTATTTTAGCACATTTTTCAAATTTTTAAATTTCAAAATTTTTTGCTAGGTGAAATATCGCGCGATACTTTAGAAGTATCGCGCGCTTTGGGGAGAAGTGTCGCGCGATACTTCACGGGTCCCCAAAGTATCGCGCAACCTAAGGCACCAGTATCGCATGATACTAGGTGAAAGATCGTATGATACTGGGCGAAGTATCGTGCGGCATGAGGTTTATCGCCCCAGTAGCCTGGAGTATATCGCTTGGTTAATTTCTACCGTGCTTACATTTTGGTCAGTTTCAGTTGCTGTCAATCAGGCTAGGTCTTAGAGTAGGCTTCTCACCCTGACGTTTGAGGCCTGTCTTGACTCTAAATTTCTAGTTTTAGTCCTCCGGGATAGCATCATTTGATTTACGAAATCACTTTGAAATAATTGCCAAGTTAGAAGGTCATTCTTGGTGCCAAGGTTCATCTCTAAGATTGTTAGCTACATTCTTGAAAAATTTTAGTACTCTTATTATCCAAATCATTTTCATTTAAATCTCAATTTCAATTATCTTTTGGCCTAGTCCAACCTCCTGATTCAAAAGTGCAAGGGTAGTCACCCTTTGATTTGAAGCACCTCTTTGACAGTGTTGGTAAAGCCCTTTTTTCTTTTCATTTCTTTTTCGAACAATAGAGGACTTTGATTATCCTAGTTTGGCGTTGACACTTTGAGAGGTCACCTTTTCATTAAGAGTATCTTTCTTTCATGTCAGTTACGACAAGGTACCAAGTCAATCAAGGGAAGCGACCCCCTATTGCCTTTAGCCAGTTACCACCTGTCAAGACTCATCGACAACCTAAGGGAAAAGGACCCCTTTTTTATCAATCTCCTAAGAGTGAATCTGAGGTCTATTTTAATCCAGGAGCTAATCCTAGTGAAGTAAGCACCTCTTTCATACCACTTTCATCAAGCATGGACATGAGTTACACATTTACCTGACAACAAAGAGAAGCCATGAATCAAACTCTCGAAGATATCTTCCAACGAAACAGGAGAGAGTATGGTGGTTCTTCTCATGCTAGCCCACCCGGGTCACCTCCCAACAACGCGAGGTATTTTGATGCTCACCAACAAGCTGAGAGACATCATAAGCAAGCTCACTCAGATTCAGGGTCACAACACGAAGACCAGAACAACGAATCTAGTGATCACCACATAAACGCAGCCAATGCAATAAGACATTCAAGACAATCCTCCCCACTTAAAGACACCTCTCGATATGCAAATACAAGATTGAGAAGCATTGAGAGAGAGAAGCAAGCCTACTTAGATGAACAGGCTGCTAAAAAGGAAAAATTCAGACAACTAGAAGAAGAGGAACGTGCATTGTTGGATATACAAAAAAGAGTCACCCAAGAAGAAGAAGATAGACTCTATACACAACAACTCCAAAGCCGATTTAACGGGAGGGGAGCCAATAGTGGGACCAAATCACCCCCATCTACCCCTTCCCCTAGCCCTAGAAGAAGATCAAGGACACCCTCACGATCCCTGAGTCCTAGAGGAAGAAGGGCTTCAAGATATGACCATCATAGGAGATAGTCATCTCATAGACATTCAAAGCAACCCTCCCAATGAGCACATCATGGCTCACAACATGGAGGAAGTTATGCTAAATTTGATCATATGGACTTCATGACTATGCAACAAGAACCATCCTTTCAAGCATATGTGGAGCAATATGTGGAACAAAACAAAGACCAATTCTTGGAAAGTCTTATCAACAAAGGTGCTAAAGTTCCATATAATTTTGATGTTCACCAAAAGATCAAGAAATAGAGCCCTTCAAATAATAAGGTGATCTTACAAATGCAAAAGGATATAGACAAGATGAAGGCTCCCAAGAGCACATTTCATTTGGACTCCATATGTCCTAACCCCATTGACAAAAGTGTGGTGATGGTAGAATTCCCTAAGAAAGTTGAGTTTCCAACATATGACAAATATGATGGCACTGGTGACCCTCATGACCATGTTCGACAGTTCTACATAATGAGCTTTTCCTTTCACCATGAAGACTCCTACTTGATGAGATTATTCCCAAGGAGTTTAAAAGGTCAAGCCATGGAGTGGTTCACTAATCTTTCCCCTCTAGTAAAGACATTTAAAGAACTTGTCCAAAGGTTTGTTCAGCATTTTGCTTACAACCTATCAAGGTCGGTCACAATGCTTGATTTGCGCAAACTCAAGCAAAATCAAGGGGAATCTTTTGTCACATTTTTACAACGATGGAGGCGATTGTGTTCAAAATACCCAAGGACAATTCCTGAAGAGGAGAGAATTGATATCATTGTGAGCAATCTAATACCGGAACTAAGATATGAAGTCAAGAAAATCCCATTTAATTCTTTTGATACTATGGTAGAGGTGGCATGTCGCATTGAGGATGTCCTGAAAGAACAAGGAATTTTGGCTAAACCAACAAATAACAACAATAGCCAAAATAACAATACTAATGGTAACAAGGACAAAAAGAACTCCTATTGGAATAAAAACAAGCAAGTGGTCAACGACAGAGTTGTTGACTCATCTCAAGTAAAAAATGAAGGAGTTCTTAACCTCTCCCATGCAGTTCAAGCTATGAAGCTGCAAATGTCTTCAACACAACAAGACAAACCTAAGTATCAAAGGAGATCTAAAACGGAGAAAAGACAATTTACTAAATTGGGAGAATCTTACGCAGATGTTTTTAAGACATTAGTTGCTCATAATTTGGCACACCCACAGGATCCTACAAAACATCATATACCGGATCCTTTACCTCATTGGTGGGATGCAAAGGCTTTTTGCATTTTCCATAATGGGATTGGACATGACATAGAAAATTGTTTTAAACTCAAGCATCTTGTCCAAGACCTTATTGAAAAAGGACAATTACAAGTGGATGGGTTAACCACTAATGCAGATCATAAAGCCTTTAAAGAGCCCTTGCCTAAATATGAGAAAGGAGAGAATTCTAACAATAAGAATGGCAAGGCGGCTATCAACTACACCTACACAAATGCAGAGAATGTCATTAACATGCTTGAAGTTGTGGATGATAGTGTCAACATGATGAGAGGGAAAGATTCCTATGGACATAATGTGGACTCAACTCCAATGACTAATGAAAGACCTGTTGTGGTGATAAGAGGTCCTCACCCACAAAGAATGCCCCAATCCCTCAATGATGTCACTAGGGGGCGGGCCCAGGCACTCATTATCATTAGAGGTCCTAGCACTAGCAAGTCTAAGCAGCCCATGTCCAAAGGTGCTCCTCCCAAATCTGTCATTGGTCCTGATTCCAATTATAATCTTATTGACTAGCTACAATGTACACCCGCGCAGATTTCCATTTTTGAGCTTTTAGAATTGTCTCCTAAGCACAAGCGCGTCCTTGAGGATGCTTTGCGAGCAGCCAACATCCCTAACAACTTAGATATTGATCAATTCTAGAACATGATCAACCATTTAGCTAGCCCTCATTACCTCACCTTCTCAGAAGAAGACGACAAATCCATCAGTCACCCACATAACTTGGCCTTACACATCGAAGTCGTGATTCATAAAACCCGTGTTAGGCGTGTACTGATAGATGGGGGTGCGGGGCTCAATATTTGTACCCTGAGTTTGTTGCTAGCTCTAGGATATTCTGAGAACGTCATTGACACAAGAAAAAGGATCACAATCAAAACATATGACGAAGCAGAAAGAAGTTCTAAGGGATTGGCTGTTTTGCCTATTCGCATTGGTCCAATAGAAAAAGATATACTATTTCAAATTGTTGATGTTGGACCTTTAGCCTACAACATTTTGCTAGGTAGGCCATGGATTCATGAAATGCAAGCAGTCCCATCAACATATCACCAGTGTGTTAAGTTTCCCCATAACGGTGTAGAAATTTGCATCCCTGGAGATAGTGCTTTATCAGTTAATAACATTTCTATGGGATCACATGTACCTTTGAATAGGGAAGCTGATAGTCCTAGTAGTTCACTTGAACAATGCAAGCAGAAGTTCAAGACCATAGATCTTGGGATGGGAGATTATAAAATTGATTCTTTTACAAACATGCCAATCTCTCCCAGATCTTATGGGAGACCATCACCAAATGTGAAGCCTTCGTCATCAACAATGACATTATTTGGGAAATTTGTTGAGTCTTCGGTCCCCATTAAAGAAGAGAAAGAGGAAGTTGATGTAAGGGACTGGATCTATCACGAGGAGAAATACAAATATAACAAGAATTTTACTCCTTCACCTGAAGCTTATGGGCGAGGGTATACACTGGTTAAAAATATGGGATATCCAGGATATGGTCCCCTTAGTCATAGGCTGGATGCTAAAGCTGAGCCTCTTGATCATGCTCTTTTCGAATGAAAGAATAAGTCCACGGTTGGCTTAGGTTTTGAGAATAAGAAGAAGAAAGGTGTCCCTATCCCAGCTGCGACGGACAGTGACAGTGACTCAGATTATACGCCTGATCTTTCCAATCAACAAGATGTGTCTAATGATTGGGTGCCCTCAACGAATCTCCTTTGGGGAGATTCCACAGATTTGATACTTGACAGCCCTACTATCCTAGCTACAACGGATAGTGACTGTATGACTGCTAGATCAACAAAAAAAAGTGTTATTGTCCTAGCTGCGACGGATAGTACCAATACTAGCACTAGAGAGGGGGAAACCCTTCCTAACCTTGAGGCTTCTACATCATGAGGCCCAAATGATGACTCAGACATAGACTCTCATGAATATGAGTGGGACTCGCTCTCAGATGCAACAGTTGATCTAGACGTAGATATTATCCATGCTTATAGTACCCAACCCGATGCGGCTAACGAGCCTAATGTAGGACTAGAGGATCGTACTCCTCAAATTGCCTTCATGGATGATGCTTCGTTTAGTAGGATGAGTCCTAATTTAGGTATCTTAGGAGAAGACTTGATGAACTCTGATTATATGGTCACCAGAGATGACACCTTTCACATAAACAACATTGAACCAATCATTGACCTACCCCTTGTTCACTCTGACCTAATTGACTGGTCTCAGCACCATCAAGAGCCCACATTCCTCACCTTTTAGAATGATTACGAGATTGTCTGCTATCTGAATGCTCTTGAACCCGTGGCTGCTTCCACCAGTGAACCGACAACCAGCATGATAGAGCCTGATATTAAGTACCTGAGTCTCAAAATAAAAAAAAATAAAAAAAATAGGTCTGATGGCGAAAACCACTTTGTGGCGGTGTCAGAACCAAAAATCGTAAAAATAAATGACGCATCTGAGGGTGAAAACCTCTTTGAGGCACCTAAGGATGGGGTACTTAATAACTTATCTAGAAATGTGGAAGTTATCTGGACCTATATGTGCTAAGCAAAAAATGTCACATCCCCAAAATGGGCATGTGATATGAACCCGAGGTACCTATAGATGAAGGGGTACCTCCTCTCCCTCGGCTAAACCCTGGGGCACACCATAGCGATGTGCTCCCACGCCCATACCTATGCTAGGATGGCACCGCATGCCCATGTCTGACTGTCTCTATAGATGATCTTGTGCAGCTCATGGTACATCTCTGCCAATATGGAAGGACCCCATGCCATCCGTCGCGGCTTGCCGACCAAGTCCACCAGTAACCGAGCCCATCCAAGCGGGAATCCCTTCTGACTGTGGTCAGTCATCAGGATCTGAGAAATGATAGATGCCACTATACATGGCACTGGGTAGTCTCGGCCAAAATCATCTATCAGCCTCTCCCAGGAGCTTGAAAGAGGAGCAATCCATGTGCACAAGTATCCTCCAATGAGAGTGAAGTGTTGACTTTTGAGCCTCATGTGAGACAAAAAGTGCTTTTTCCCTTTTTATAAAATAGGAATAATGCTTTATTTTGTGCAACTTAGGATAAGAGGGAAAGGTGGGGCTTTTTATTTATTAAAAGGGGAGGAAATATTCCTTTTGAATAAATAAAGACTTAGGATAAATGGTTAGCCCATAGGATAAAAATCTAATATATGATCGAAATTAAGACTTGATCAAGAGATTGATATTGTTGAAAATACTGATTATTGATAAAATTGATTCAGGATTGATAAATCAAATAAATGGGGCCCAAAGTCTAGGCGACCATTTTAGGGTACATACATTTGCCCCTCTTTGACTAATGTGTGATCGATTTGGGAACACATGTAACAAGACAAGATTTCTGGTGGGCACTAGAAATGTACACACTTAAACGGTGCACTTCTATCTAATGGTTCTTAATAAAGATTTCCGTTCACAACACCCCTCTTGCTCCTCATAAAGGACTAGGACCTTGCGGCCTCAAGAGTACCTTAAGCATTCTTGTTCAATATTTTCCCCATGGTCGCAATCCCATGAGCTACTCACATCAAACGAAGACAAGTGTTATGTCTATCAAGGTTTTTGGTGTCCTTGATAGCCTTGAGATTATAGTGAGTTGGAATCACTTACCACCAAGGAAAATGATGACAAGGTTGTCCCCACTTGAGTCGTTCCTCTTGATTGCTCAAGAGCAGGCCCACTAAAGGATCCTAAACTAAACAAAGAATAGATCAACTCTTGAGGTTCAAGGTTTTTGGTTCACCACAAGGGTGAAGAGCATACTCTCCTATCTCAAGAATCTCTCCCAAACACACCAAGCAAAGAGGTTCAATTACTCCCTTGCTTCCAAAACCTTAAGATGGGTCAAGATTTTTTGGTCCACCTAAAGGTGAAGAGCATACTTCTCCTACCACCTCAAGATCCCTTTCACAAGGTATTAAGATTCCTAATACAATTAGTGAATGCCACACTTGAAAGGAAAGCAAATAAACAAGCAAGCAAAAAAATTTTTTTTGTTTTTTTATGCTTGGGCAGCCCTGCAAAAACTGTTAGTAGCTCTCTTTGACATGCATTTTTAGCAATTTTCAAGCAAATGAGAGCACCTACAAGCACAACTTGTTAGACCCACAAGGTTAGCAAAATCAAAAATCCAAATGTAAATGTGCAATAAACTGATAGATTTAAGCTAAAAGATGCAGGTTAGACCTATCTAAACACAGCAAAACAAAATAGCAAACTAAAATGATCAAGTTCGGATGAGAAAATTGGAAATGCAAGTCTCTATCAGACCAGGTGATATTTCTCAGACTTCACCAGTATCGCGCGACACAGTTTCCTATAGCCGCATGATATACTTTGGTCTGGGAGATACTTCTCACTATGGGCAGGCGATACTTCACCCGATAACAGGTGATATTTCTCAGTACTGGCGGGCGATTCTTCTCTCGCGTGAAGTGTCGCACCGCTATACAAAGGTATATCGCGTGATATTTCTTAGAAGTATCGCGTGATACTCTGAGACAAAAAAATCAGAGACTGAAAATCAAGTCAAAAATTGATAAAAATTTGACAGAAAATGCAGAATTAAAGGGACAAAGCTAATCTACTCAGCCCCACGGTGGATGCCAAAAATGTACACACTAAAATGGTGCACTTCTATGAACCATTACATGCAAGGTTGCTCAAGAATGAGGCCTCACAAAGCGGCTCATAGCTCTCTATGCATGGAGTTGCAAGGGACTATGATAAATTTGCTCTCAACTAGAGCTACAAACTTGTGACCTTGCTAGTCAACCATACAATGAGAGATTCAAGTGAAGACAAGGGCAATAATGCCAATATCTCCAAGAATCAAATATATGCAATGCAATGCAAATCTAAGCTATGAAAGGAAAGTACAATGCAACTAATCTATGAAAGGAAATGGCAATGGATTACAATGCCTCCTATTTAAGCTATGTGAGCTTATTCTATTGCATAAAAGGAAATCTATACTATGAATGCCATTATCATGCAACTAAGAAAGCAAATATGAAACTAAGTGATGAAAGCAACAAGTCTTCAATATCCTCAAAAGCTCCAAATGCACCTAAAACCTGCAGCATAACATTAGCATAAAAACATGGTATATGCAAATGGAGGAGAGAGCTCTCCTTTTATAAGAAATGAGGTGAAATGGACCATTGAGATTAAGAGACAAAAAGTCTTAATCAGTGGTGGAGCTTGAAAGAGGAGCAATCCATGTGCACAAGTATCCTCCAATGAGAGTGAAGTGTTGACTTTTGAGCCTCATGTGAGACAAAAAGTGCTTTTTCTCTTTTTTATAAAATATGAATAATGTTTTATTTGTGCAACTTAGGATAAGAGGAAAAGTGGGGGCTTTTTATTTAATTAAAAGGGGAGGAAATATTCCTTTTAATAAAATAAAGACTTAGGATAAATGGTTAGCCCATAGGATAAAAATCCAATATATGATTGAAATTAAGACTTGATCAAGAAATTGATAATGTTGAGAATATTGATAAAAATGATTCAGGATTGATAAATCAAATAAATGGGGCCCAAAGTCTAGGCGACCATTTTAGGGTGCATACACTGCCAGTTTACAGATTCATTCAGGAAGAAGAGCTTGAGGATGTAAATTTTACGGAAGACAGGTTGAGCCAATTATCAGAGCTAGATGAGATGAGAAGAAGAGCACAAGAAAGGAATCTTCAACAACAATAATAGATTAAGACCCTTCATGACAAGAGAGCATCAGACGGGCCTTTCAAAGAAGGTGATTGGGTACTGAAATGGAATGCAAAAGACCAAGATAAAGGAAAACATGGTAAGTTTGAGACATTATGGATAGGACCCTACATGGTCATCTCAAAGCTAGGTGAGAATTCATACTATTTACAGGATACTGATGAAGTTATTCAAGAGTTCCCAACTCATGGTCAGTATTTGAAGCCCTTTTTCTCTTAAAACAGGAAGAATTCTCTAACTTGTACATTATTTTATTTGTTTTATCTTATTTAAGCCTCATGATTCTTTTCTTATTGGGGTCTGCTTTTCCAAAGATAGCTAGACTCTCGGTGCATCCAGGCATGAATGCACGTCCCCAATAAGAGCCACTGTTGACACCTGAAAAATCAAGTTCTAAATATGCAAAACATCAGGGAAGTATAATCTCCATTTTTATATTTATATAATTTTCCTATGTAAAAAATCAAAATGATTAAAAAGGCATAAATACTTGCTATTATTCTATGTTCATGAAATAGGTTTTTAGTTATTTTATTTCTGCATGTATATTGTGAAATAAAATAATTATTAAAAATATAAATAATAAGGTGATTAAGTGAAAAAGGTGGCGAGAGGGAGTTGAACCCTCAACCTCTCAAGCCAACTTTGTTTTCCTACCTACCTACCCTTTTGTCCTCTAACCAGTTAGTCTATTATTATTCTTCGAGAGGATTTGGAAGAGGAACTAATTTATTTACATTTTCATGTATAGGTGAAAATCCAACACAACATTCTCAGGAGTATTTCTTGCCTAAATAACTTTAAAATTAAAAAATGAATATTCTTTCTTATGTATTATTTATTTTATTATTTTTAGGGAAAAAAGTGGGGAGAGAGAGTTGAACACTCGACCTCTCGACCCACCCTTTCTTCCTATCCTAACTACTTGACCTACCCTAATCAATTGTCCTATTGTATTCCTTGAGAATATGGGTAGAGATAAATGGATGAATTATGGATTTTTTTATTTCCTTTAGTATTTTAGGGATAAAATGTTAGGTTAGAAGTATAATTGGATTTATCTTATCTCATGTGTTTTAAATGATTTTATATTTTACGTGATTTAGGTTTTTTCACTAATGTAATCCTTTTCAGTTTCATTTTTTTTACTCTAAAACCCTAAAGTGAGAGATTATAATAAGGTGAATCATGTTGGAAAAAGTTAATATGTTTTTGAAATTATTTTGCCTTAAACTTTAATGCATTTTATAGAATGGTTGTAAGATTATTTTTTACATTAGAAATATTTATAACATTAGGGTTGTTATTTTGCAACAATATCAATGCACTTGCCCTAAGTAAATTATTTTTAAATATTGTGATGTTAAGGTAAGTGCTCCCCTCTTTTTAGGGTGAGTTATAAAGCTTTTATACCCTAATGTCTTAGGAGTATTTCTATTATGTAATTTGCATTGCCTTATGTTTGTGAAAGGATATTTTTAAAAGTAAATGCATTATGGTTAATTGTTGAAAGAAAAAATTAAATTTTAAACATAAAATCATATATTCCTATTAAATGATTTTAAGCATTATCTTATTAATAGGATTTTTAAAGTAAATACCTATGATTAGTTATTTAAATTTTATTGGTACTTTTTATCAATAAACATTTGTATAAATTTTATCATGATTTTATTAATGTTTATTTGATATATTATTAGCTAATAATTAAATAATCTTAAATTGGGATCATATTGAAAACCTAAAACATTATAGAATACAATAACTTTAATTTTAAATTTTATTAAAAGATTACCTAATGTCGGGTGTTTTGTGCAGGAATTAAGCATAAGGATTATTATGCACATTACCTGAGGATGTAGCAAATTAAGTTTGTTATACGGGAAATGTTTTTCCCTAAAAACCATTTATATGGTTAAATGTGTAATTTTTAGGGTTAGTTATAGGGATTAGGTTTTGTGAAAGGGTATGTCTTTTCACTAGAAACCTTTGATCAATATATTTATATTGAAACATTTGTAAACAAAAAGAAGACAACACAATTGGGACAATATCTCCTGCAACTACAAATTTTGGACCTCAAATGCAATTTTTCAAATGTTATGTCAGATAAGTTGTTTTATGTTTTTTGAGGCTATATATCATTCATTTTCAATTAGTTTTTTAGATACTCTGTGTACCAGGGTGTTCTACTATGTTCTATTCCCTAATTTTATAGTTCAAAGTTAATTTATGCAATTCGAGTATCAATTGTATGGTCTTTGAACCTACAATTGTTCTTATCGGTCTCTTAATTTGGGTTAAACTCGATAGGATTAATTGTATGAATTATTTTGAATTGTGAATCAAGTGGAAGCCTATAGGATGATAGTCTTACTTTAAAGGAGTAAGTTCTCTTAAAACTATTTGTGATTATACGTAGGATTGGAAATAACTAACTCCATACCCAAATTTGCATTAGGCACTGATCTCTTTTCATTTGAAATTTTTATCTGGTTCTTCTTTGTAGTTTTAAAATCAATCCAATTCCTTCTTTATAAAGCATTCATAATTAGGTTTTAGTAATAGTGCAATCTTAGTTTAGATTTCATATAGATATAGCTATTTAGGAGATTATATCATTTTCCTCTAAGGATTTTTTACCCTTTTGGAAGGAATGTTTGTTTGTGCATGTGTTTGTGCAGCATAGGGCACTTGTAAATTTAGGCCTACTAGCCTTGGCTCGATCGAGCCAAAATTGCAAAGGCACTAGTGTGTGCCTGTCAGTTGGCCAAAAATGGTCCAGCATTTTTGAGCGCCAACACAATGGACCATCTCGATCTCAAGTAAGCTCTCCATCTCTCAAGTATTCCATCATCAAGCAAGCATTCTCAAGGAAGCATTCAAGCCATCATCTACATTCAAGCATTCAAGTTCTCCATTGAAGATCAAGGATTCAAGATTTCAAGCCTTTGGGGGGATTTGGTTCAAGCATTCAAGATTCATCATTAAAACCCTAGATCAATCCATCATGGTGATGTGATCTTCCTTCAAGATCCTTTTGTTCATCTTCAAGATCTAGTCATTCTCCCTTCAAGGTGGATTCCAAGCATACAATCATGGAGGTTTTGATTTACATTTGTTAGTTTTGAGTCTAAGCTTTCATATCAACATACTTGTTTACATTCCAAATATAATTACATATCTATTGAGTATCATAGCTTTGTTGTTAGATATACTTCTACTACTTGCTAGCATTCTGTATTTCAATACTATTTTAAAGGTTCAATCCAAACCGGGGTTTGACCAAGGCAAACCCCTCATCCAAACAACAAAACCCTTTTTCTTGCAGGTACAGGTGTGGGACAATGAATATCAATGTAGATATGAGTACCCTTTTCGGTGAACTTCTGGGATCCATGAACAGATTTTCTATCAAAATAGTGCAGGTCAAGGTTGACTTTTAGGGGTAAGATTGTGCCCTGGGGTAAAGATCTTACCCCTGTTTTGGGTCAAGGTCGGCCTTTCTCAAAAAGATAGAAGGTTTCTTAGTTTTCTCTATTTTTGTGTTTCCAGGCTAGATCCAGTTGCAGAATTTCCCAAAACTGAGTGTAGACACTCGAAAACATTGATTTATGACTTTGGTCCCTTTCAAGATAAGAATTTATGTTTTATTAATTTTTTCATGTCCACAACATTTTCCACACACACCCCACATCCAAAACATAGATATAAAAATATATCAAAGATATATTTTTATATCTTACATTTTGGTGAACCCGCGATAGACAACTCTTTCTTTTTGGTGTTAGATCCTTTGTTTTCTTTCCTTAAGATTATATTCTTTTATGCTCTTGCATTTTAAAATTATATATATATATATATATATATATATATATATATATATATATATATATATATATATATATATATATATATATATATATATATATATATATATATATATATATATATATATATATATATATATATATATATATATATATAATTGCATTGCATTTATTATGAAGAGCTTTAAGATGCTTTGGTGTATGGTTATTTTCTTTATTATCCTCCTCTTAGCATCTCTTTATCATACTTATGATGTTTATGAGAGTATCATCCATTTCATTATGTTTGTCACTCTTCATGTTTCACTTGCCTATATGAGTTTGACTGATACTAGTCTTCCTACTTTCAAAACTTTGATTAAAGATTTATGTGGCAAACTTATTACTCTTTTGGATTATGTGAAGAATTTGGTAGATGATACACCATCTCTTAATCTTCCTAATCCTATAATCCCTAATCTACTTCCTAATCCTAATCCTAATTTGATTCCTAATATTCCTAATGTGCCTAATTCTCCATCTGTTATTCCTTGTTCTTCCCATACGTATGATGAGGTTCAAACTATGGTTCATGATCCAAATGTGCAAGAATTATTGGATTTACCTTCCAATTCTTATCCGATCCAAGATGATATTAAAGGGAAGAGAAAAGCAACTTCTTCTAAACCTATTATTCCACCTTATGTAACCTTTACTCATGAACATAATAAACAATCACCTCCTGTAGAAGCTTTACATGATATGTACACTACATGATATAGTATGATGGCTAAACAAGGTTATAAAGGTTTAGGGATTGGTGTTAATTACCATGGTATTAAGTATCCAATTCATATATCCCCTAAACAAGATATGCATGGTGTTGGTCGTTCACAATCTCAATTTAAGGTGGCTGATTTTGATCGTCGTCCTCCTCTTCATGTTCTTCTTCCAACACCTACCTTAGATTATCCTGATACTCCTCAAGATGTGGCTAAGAAGGTGTATGTTCAGTTAATGAATTCCAAGAAAGAAATCTTTAAACCTATGCTGAAAGATGCTCTATCCAAGTATAAATTTCCTTTTCATTATAGTAATACACATTTACTTGTTGATTGTGTGCATTTCAAGTTATATGTTAGAGAAAGAGTTGCTTTAGGAATTATATCCCACTCTCGTGTAGTTTTACAATTCCTTCAAAACTTTGATAGGGAGCACCCCCTTGATTTTTCCATAACATAGATCTTTTATCCGCTTGTCTCATGACTGGGGGGCAAAAGGTATTCCATCTATTCTCCTAGGATCCATTAGGCTCTTAGCATATATTTTGTCTTGAGCTTAATCAGTATTCTTTCTATCCTTCCTCTCTATGGTTTTGTATTATGTTTATAATCATCCATAGATTCTATTTTATATTCAAGATATATTTTATAAAGACATTTGTTTTGGAAAGGTATCCCTTGCTTTCATCCCTGGGGGGAAAGGTTCTTCCTTCTTTCTCTTTGTCTAGGGATATACTTTCCTTAGCTTAGTGGCATTTGTTTATCTTGCAACATTATTTCATTATATTGACTAAGGTTTTGGCTATCGATATCCTTTTATGTGAGAGGTTGTTGTCCTAGTTCATCACCTCTTCTTTATTCTACAAATTATGTTCTTTATAAATTATTTCCCTTGTTGTAGGGTTAGAGTTTGATTCCTTTCTTCAAAGATTCCTCTTTCTCTTGATTACAAGGGGCTAGATGATTGAATCTTTGTTTCCTTTTGAAAGATGATATTTTATCTAAAAGCACTCCTCTATGGTGGGGATCTTGTTGATAAGATCTCTTTCTTTGAGGATACTTTTTCCATGAGTGACATATCCTTTTCACAATTATCTATGCTCTTGGATGTAGGGGTCAATACCCTTCGCTAAGAATATAATGTACATTGTTGTTAAATAGGATATCTCCTTATGTTGTGAAGTAGGTATCCTCCTTCTCTTCCTTATCATGTCTAGTAGACATCCACGATAAGGAGGGGGGCATATATAGGGTCTCCCTTATGCTGCATTTTTTAATTTTTAATAAGCTAAATCCTCCGAAGGTAACGCACATAAGTTGCTAAATCCTGAAGAGACATGCATTTTTCAAATTTTAATATGCTAAATCCTCGAAAGGTAACACACATAAGTTGCCAAATCTTGAAGAGACACACATTTTTCAATTTTCAAATATGCTAAATCCTCTGAGGGTAACACACATAAGTTTCTAAATCCTGAAGAGACATGCATTTTATATTCATAATGATGTAGGAATGTGGATCTATGGGTATTCAAAAAGCCATCAGAAGATGCATTACAACTACAAAGCACATTTTTTGGGTGAACTATCAAGTTTTGCTACCTGTTGGGCTCTCCATCCTTGGTGATTCATGGTAAGGTGGGCATCTTACTAGGTGAGGTAATCACTTTCTCTCTTTTCGCTTTCATGCTAGTAGGATTAGATCATGAAGCTATGTTATTTATAGTGTTTCTCTTGTCTTTCTTATGTAATCATTTATGCTTTTATGATAGCTTTCCAAATATGATATTAGTATAGGAAGCATTTCTTAGCAAGGTTTCCTTTGCTAGTTGATATGGATTTATTTGTACTAACCCCTCTTTTTGTGTTTTTTAGTTTTCTCTTTGCTTTGGCACCCTCATGCATGTATGTTGAGTTAGAATCCTTAGCTTGGGGGCTTGTGTCCTTAACTAAGTGATATTCTATCTCGTTGCAAATCCACTTGGAGCTTTCTTCTCCTTTACCAAGTGTTTGTATTGAATCCATACTCTTGCTAAAGTGGGGGCTAAATGTATCGTTAGAAAATGGAAGCACTTCCATTTAGGACTGGTTTATCCCTCTAAGTAGGTGGTTTGGGGTCATGTTAGATGCTTTCATGGGATCACTGGGTTGGATCATGGTTTTTCCCCTTGTTCTACCCTTTTCTCCACCTCTTTCTAGCCTATTTCTGGCACCCTGACCTGAAACCCTGAGATTATTGACCTCAGGATCAAGGTCAACCTTCTAGGTCAAGGTTGACGTCAACCTTGACCTAGGTCAGAGTCGAGCTTGACCTTGACCCTGGGTCTAGATTTCAAATTCTAGAATTTTTCAGATGTTGGGTTTTGGAAAGTTTTATTTCCCACTTCCGGGTCAGCTATTTCAGATTTCAGAATGGTAAACTCTTAAATTATATTTAATCTAGGTCTATTTTTAGGGGTTAAGGTTTAAATGGGAATTTAATTCTCCTATGTCAGCCTCTCTATAAGTTTGTGCACTAGACTAGTATAAAAGGAAGCCTTCCTCTCTCATTTCAATGGACCATCTCGATCTCAAGTAAGCTCTCCATCTCTCAAGTATTCCATCATCAATCAAGCATTCTCAAGGAATCATTCAAGCCATCATCTACATTCAAGCATTCAAGTTCTCCATTGAAGATCAAGGATTCAAGCTTTCAAGCCTGTGGAGGGATTTGGTTCAAGCATTCAAGATTTATCATTCAAACCCTAGATCTATCCATCATGGTGGTGTGATCTTCCTTCAAGATCATTTTGTTCATCTTCAAGATCTATTCATTATCCCTTCAAGGTGGATTCCAAGCATAAAATCATGGAGGTTTTGATTTACATTTGTTAGTGTTGAGTCTAAGCTTTCATATCAACATACTTGTTTACATTCCAAATACAATTGCATATCTGTTGAGTATCATAGCTTCGTTGTTAGATCTACTTCTACTACTTGCTAGCATTCTCTATTTCAATTCTAATTTAAAGGTTGATTCCAAATCGGGGTTTGACCAAGGTAAACCCCTCATCTAAAAAAAAAAAAACTCTTTTTCTTGCAGGTACGGTGTGGGACAATGAATATCAATGCAGATCTAAGTACCCTTTTCGGCAAACTTCCGGGATTCATGAACAGATTTTTTGTCAGAACAGTGCAAGTCAAGGTTGACTTTTAGGGGTAAGATTGTGCCTCAGGGTAAGATCTTACCCTTGTTTTGGGTCAAGGTTGACCTTTCTCAAAATGATAGAAGGTTTATGGGTTTTCTTTGTTTCTGTGTTTCCAAGCCAAATCTGGTTGCAGAATTTCTTGAAACTGAGTACAGACACCAAAAAATAGTGATTTCTGAATTTGGTCCTTTCAAGATAAGTATTTATGTTTTATTAAGTTTTTGATGTCCATGACATTTTCCACACACACCCCACATCTTTAACATAGATATAAAAATATATCAAAGATATATTTTTATATCTTACACTAACACATAGCTAAATTAATAGTAAAGGAAAATGTAAGGTTTATAAAATAGTTATAAGAAGAATAGGATATTCTTAAGGACTTAGATACATTTCCATTAATAAATAATGCCTTATTTAAGATTACTTGATCTAACCTTTTGTAGACACTGAAAAATCCTTTAGAAAATAAATTATTTTTGTTTTCTGAAAATCCTTGATGACATCATCATTTATTAATTAATTAATTATTTAATTAATTTATTTATTTTTATGGCATTAAATCCCTCTCTCTTAATTAAAAATCTTTAATTAAGGAATCTAGCCTAAAAATGTCATTTGGACATTATCCCTAATTTATTAATTATTTAATTAATAAATTGACCAAAAACTTCAAAAATAAATTAATTTATTTTTAATTTATTTTTTGTCCCAAAGTTGGCCAAAATTCTAAAGAGCACTAAACTCTTCTAGAAAGTCCTAAACCTTCCTCTAAATGGGTCAAATCCCTAATCTAGTCCCTTCAAACCCTAAGCCTAGATATTTAATATTTATTAAATTTACCTTTAATAAATATCTAAATCTCACCAAAAGCCACTTGCCCATCCCTTTCTCCTAATCCTAATCCTAATCCCCTTTCTAATCTTGTCACATTCCATTAGCAAAAGGTTTACCAAAACTTATGCTAACCTCCTCTTAGTCATCCTCCTTAGTCAACAAGGATTGACACCTCTTGGCCACCTCTTGCAAATGCATTTAAGGATGCATTTAAGCCTTCCTTATCTTTCTTACATGCATTCATTATGCATTTAAGACCTTCTTATCCCTTCCTTGCCACCTCTTGGCCTTGGGCACATTTACCAAATTGTGCACATGCCCTCAAACTTTCAACTCAATCCTCCCTTGACACTTGTCAGGACACTTGTCCTTGACTCAACCCTAACCTTAGCCCTAACTCTGACTCATCCTTTTAACCCAAGACCTTTCCTTTTCCTATAAATAGCCTCACTTCTTTGAGCAAACCATCCTCTCTCATATTTCAACTCTTAAACTCAATAGCAAAGTTATAATGTCATTTTCATTCTAGCATAAGCATAAACTCATCATTTTAGATCATTTTCAAGCTTAAATCACATCTAAATTAGCTTAATTGGATTAACATAGATTCATTTCTTGTTTAATCAATCTTAGTTCATCATTTAGCTTTGCATATTTGTGTGTTCTTGAGGCCTTTGAGGCAAAATAGGTTCCTCATACCTATTTTGTGTCATTTTGGGTCTTCTTGATCCTCAAATCATCCTATTTTGCATGCTCCAAGTGCTTGAGTTTGCACACCCACATCCATCTATATCCAAGCATATCAAACGGTGCATGGGCGCATCCTTTTTAGGCTTAAACTGAGGTGGCTTTGATTTTAGTTTGTTTACCATTAAATTTGATTTGATTATATGCTATGACGTTTGTTTGTCTTTGGCCTTCAAAACAGGTTTAGGTGCATACTCAAATCCTAGTCTACATTCTGGCATGCCCGGTGGGACTCAAACCACAATCATTTTGATGAGATTATACTTTATATGCTTGTATTTGCAGGAAACAAATGAAATGTCACCTTCAAGCAATTAAATGTTGCCTACAACAATTAAATGTCGCCTTCAAGCAAAGAAATGTCACCTTCATGAAAAGAAATATCGCCTACATACAATCCAGTCACGCCTTCTAGCAATGAAATCACGCCTTTGAGGAAATAAATGACGCCTATGAGCTCTGTTTTCACGCCTGCATAACTGAGATTTTCCCGTGATCAATAACTTCTGTTCCATCCCAGAATTCTTTTTGGTCGCCTGGATTAAAAGAAATCACACCTGTGACGAAAGAAATCACGCCTCTGCATATTTATCTGTCACCTTTTGAGGTACAGAATGTCGCTTGTAAAAATGAAATGTCACTTCTGCACTTTCCAGCGTCGCCTATAAGCTGGACAGTGTCGCTTTTTGTTTTTTTTGTCTTGAGCTGCTTGGGACTAGTTTTTCATTTCTTTTATTACAGCAAAGGTCAAAAACAAAATCTTGAATGACATTAAAGAAATGAACTTAGGTCCTAGAATGTCATTGTCATTTTGAAAAGCTAACTCAATCTCGAATGCACTAAAGGAACGAACAACTCTATTCCCTCTCTTATTTCAGATTTCAAAGCAAGCAAACAAATTCAATCTTGAGTGATCTAAGGGATAAAACAAAGCTTTTTAAAAGTTTTTAAATCAACTCGCTAATCAAATCTTGAATGCACAAAAGGAAAGAACTTGCAACCGTTCAAATCATTTACATTTTGGAGAAAGGAACAAATCAAAATCTAATCACGAGTGTCTTCATTTCAAAGTTCAAACATCACTTAATCAAATTTGGGAAAATGAACAAAATCTGCTTGATGTGCATGTAGGAGTTTTTTAATTCTTGCATAATCCTTGTTAGAGTAAGCAACGTGGAACATTTGAACTTGGACAAGTTCACCTGTTCTACTTTTAGCGAGGCCTGTCCAAGGAGAAGCACTTCCTCCTCGGAGAACGACCTCAAACCGGTATCCCCTCCGACCGGTATACAAATAAGTGAAGTCCAAAAGAATCACTTATATCTCCTAATCGCCGGGCGTTCATGCCAAACATGTGTCTGGGGATGGTAAACATTCCTCTCCCCCAGCATTATTGGCAAGGCTCTTAAGTGAGTCACGAGCGGTCAGCATAACCGGGTATGGAGACTCCACAGAACTATTAAAAACCTGATAAACTAGAGGCTACCCTATCTACATCTGAAAGTATCAAAATCCTTGTGCAAGGACCGATTCCAAGGGGTTTACCAGGTTGCCTCAAGATTACTCACCATTTGTATTCCCTTCTAGGGGATACCAAGCTGTGGGCAAGCGATTTTGATACTCACCTTCCTTAGGTAGATCTGTTTGAAGTGCTTGACAGTCAAAGACTCCGTGAAAACACTTGTTGAAACATACACTTTTTCGAAAGCATTTATCAGAGTCTTTTATCTTGTTTGTATCTCACAAAGTTGCTTTGTCCTTTGTGAAGATTGCTTTTATCAAATCCTTTGCCAATGGAAAAACATCAAGCAGATCTATAACTTGGTTCGAAGGACAATCAGAGCAGCCATCCCAAAACTTGGTCATCTCCCATCCCTTTGTCTGTCTTCTTCTGGAAAACTGTCTTCTTCCAATCTTGAGCTAAATCCAATCCTAGTCTACTTCCGTCAGTCATCCCAATCTGAGTCTTAGTTTTCCAAACCATCTTCATCCTTCCTCCTTATCCAAATCATTCGCAAAGTCAGCATGTCTCAAATCTATAATGAGTTTGGTTATGATATCTCTCCTCTCCGTCCAATCGATCCTAATGATGATGAAGGTCTTGTAGACCATGATGCCTATTTCAGCCAGTTTGCTCCAAGCAACCCCCAGCGTTCCATCATTCCTCCAATCCAGCCAACCATGCCTTCGCGCTTATCTCCTAGCACTCCCTTTCATGTCCTTGGCAAGGCTAGCACTTCTTTTCATGTCCTCGGCAAAGCAAACCCAGTATCTTATCCATCCCTAGCATACCCTTGTCTTCAACCCAAACCTCTTCCATATGCTCCTTTCAGGCCTCCACCTTCTGCTATGGTCATATCCTAGTCACCATCATCCCTTAGAAGTGCTTCATGTTACTTTCCTTATCTAAGGCCTCCATCTACCCATCCTCCAAAACATTCTGAAAACCAAGATTCTAGTCTTCCTATCCTTTTCCCCAATCTTCCATCCTGTCCCAAACCACCATCCTCTCTTCCAAACCACATTACCAAAAGTCTCTTCCCTCAAGTAGAATGCTCCCCTCAACCCGCTTCATATCCTGTACCTCAAACCATCACCCCCATCTTTTCAGCACCGTCATCCCTTCAAACCGCTGCAGCTACATCATCCCCTCAAGCAAAACCCAAAGCTCCCTTTTCAAAGTCATCTTTTTCATGGGTGTTCCCTTCTTTCTCTCCTCCTTCGTGAGCATCTACCCAGGCACGATCCCCACCTTCATGCAGGGATCATCCAAGCTCCCCATCTCCTCCACCTTCCAATTCTTCTTCACCGCAAAAGTCTCCAAGGAAACTAATAACAGAACCCAAGGAAGAGCCAATAACAAATCTCACACCAGAAGTTGAAGAACCAAGTAAAAAAGAGCTGAGCAAATCTTCATATGAAGCCATCATTGATGTGGCCTATCTAGCGCTCCCATCTGTTATATGTCCTCCATCTATCCTAATCGACGATCTTCTTCCATCCCCCAGCATTGTTGAGACCCCTCCATCTAAAGTCTCTATCCAATTAGCACTACCTCCTTCTGGCATTACCCAAAGCATATCTGAAGAACCTCATAAGTTCACCCTTCTTCCTACCATTGCAGCTGAAAGATCTTCCATCCTTTTATCCATACCATCTGAAGAGTTCTTCCTTCTTCCAGACACCCCAGCAGCAGAGTTCCCAATCCTTCTATCCACTCCCTCTGAAGAGTCCATCCATACATCCCCCAATCCTCTATCTACACAAATCCTATCCTATCAAGATCTTGGCCAAAAGCATGATGAACTACTCATAGAAGAAAATCAAGATCCAATCCCTTCTCTTCTCCCATCGCCTCCTATCCAAAATCCTACAATCCCAAGTCTTCCGATCCAAAATCCTACAATCCCAATTCCTCCAATCCAAGATCCTATCATCCTAGTTTCTCCAACTGAAGCTCCTTTACCATCCCCCAATCCTAGTCAAAATCCCAGCATCCTATCCTCTCCTCTTGAGGATCCACCAGTCCAAACTAAATAGCTACCATCACTCTATCCACTTGGAAAACTAACATTTATCAAAGGCAAACCACTTGAAGAAGAAGAAATCAACTTCCTATCTTCCATCAGAGAACCAGAAAATGGCTGTTTGTCATTCACCCCAAGTCAGAAATATCCTTGTCTGGATAAAATGTTGAAAAGATGGAACTATCAAGACAAAGGCCTTGGCACTCACGAACAAGGAAATATACAGCCCATTCAAGGCAAGAAACATCCAAAAGGCTATGGAATTGGTTGCACACCAGAAGAGGACACTCCCTCCACATCAACGAAAGGTACTTCATCCAGAAATGTTGGTACAGCTAAGGCAAAGTTCAAACATCCATTCAAAACCAACAAAACATCTTTCAGAGCCCACAATGCAATTCCTCCTCCTCCATCGTTACAACCGAGGAAAACCTATCATATTCCTCCTTCATCCTCCCCATCCATTTTGGGTCCCTATGTCCCAAAGTCTTTCAACGCATCTCCATTACCCAGAAAATCCATTTTGGGACCTTATATCCCAAAATATCATCCTCCATCTTATCCTACTCAGCCTTTCATCCAACATCCAAGCATCCCTAGTCAAGATCAACAACGGCACATGTCCACATATCCTATCTACCAATCTCCTTCCATCTCTCCATCCAAATTTCCTCCATCCCAGACAACTCCTCATATTCCTCCCAATGCTCCTCGCAACTTGGATGCCATATCGCGCATGAATAAAGGGAAAAATCCACAAAAATCCCAGGATTGTTATGTCCAGTCTAATCGACATGCACAATCAAAGAAAAATCCGATCAAGCAAGCCAAAGCAAACCACTGGCCACAAAGGCCCATCAAAGCAAATGCCAAATCTAATGCATCCCAATGGCTGCAAAGGCCCAATGACGATTACCATGTCCAGTCTAATCGACATGGTCAATCAATGCAAGCTCCAATCAGGCAATCAAATGCACCGCAAAGGCCCAGCAAAGAGCCAATCAGGCATGCTAAAGCACCCCAATGGCTCCGAAAACCTAGCAAAGTCCAAGCAAAATCTATCACATGGCCACAAAGGCCTAGCAAATAAAAAGCACAATCTGATGCCCACCAATGGCCGCAAAGGCACACTAAAGCTAAAACAAAAATGATGTGGATCCCAAAGAAAAAAGATGTAATCCATCTAACAAAAACATCCACAATGGCATCCAACGTTGCCCATCTCCCAGCTCCTCAATCTTCCCCTCCATCTCCTCCATCCTCTAGCATAAATCCTCCATCACATCTATCTCTATCTTCCACATCCAATCATCCATCTTCCTCGCAACATGTGCCAATGTTGATCCTGACAACATCCCCCTATCTTGATCACTTTCCATCCTTCCATCCAAACACTTTCTACCACCATCTTTCCCATCTCCCCCATCTAATCCATGACTTTGCATGATCCCCCCCGTCCTGCTACAGTTGTACCAACATCCAGGCACACAATCAAAAGAAATCAGTGAGGAAAGTCAGCAAAGATCAGTCAGCACATCTAAAATAGCAAAGGGAAATCAATGACAAATCAGAGAAATCAGCAAAGTCAACAGGCAATCAGGCTTTAGCATCAACATATGCCTATCAGCTTAAAACAGAAGCATATTTTGGGAAGAGGCAAGCTTTAGTCGCAAAAGTTAAAAAAGCAAAGGCAAAATCATGAGTCTTTATGTGAAAACCCTTCTGGGGCACATTCTGATTCCAAAACAGTAACAATAAAGGGCGTATCTTCTAGTGAAAACTTGGCAATTCAAGCGCTAGAAGATGGAGCTTTGCCTCTTCCTCCTATCTGGGATAACAACACATGATAGTTCCCTATCAACATTGCAAAAACCAAGCTAAATCAACTTGGGTACAGAAGGATGTTTGTGGCTCATCTACATGGAGGTTAACCTGACAGAAAGTGAATCATGACCTTAAGTGCCTTGCTCCGAGGAGTCAATTATCAACTGTGCATGGTCATATGCACATGCCTAGGTGTGATCTTAAGCTTGTCATCCATCATCTAGCAATGGATCCCCATGACAAGCCGGCAACATCAGAAAATCAGCAATCCACATCAGAAAATCAGTGAAGAATCTCTCAGAAGATCAACATCAATTCGCATGATAGCACCAAAATCAGCACAAAACTCAGTGCCACATCAGAGAGTTAGCAACAACATCAAAATATCTGTGCAAAATCAAAAATAGCAGGGCCATCATCAAATCATAAGGGAACATCCAATCAAAGAATCAGCAACACCATCAGAATATCAGTGACAAATCAAAAGGTCACCATCTAATCAAGAGGAAGTGCCAAAACGGCGACATCAGCTGATCAGCAAGCACGACAGCATTAAATCAAAGCTTCAGCAACAAATCAAAATGTCAGTGCATATCAGCACCGAATCAGCAACACATCCAAACAAAATCAGAAGTATCAATGCATATCAGCACAAGCTCAGCAACAAATCAGCAAGATCAGCACAAAGTCAAGGAAAAAACACAAAAATCCATAAAAATTGGATAAATCAAAGGAGCAAATTATCAACAAAGCAAAAATCAAGAGAAAAACATTCGTCCTCTGGTGAAAACTTGGCAATTCAAGCACCTTGGACAAGTACCATGGTGAAAACCTGGCAAACAGGCGCCATGCGTAGTGCCCCCCCCTAATTCCTTTCTGCAGTTAGGGGCTTCCTTTCTATCACCTCTTATCCAACATGTCCTCCATCCCCTTTTGTCTCTCACTTCCTTCATTTTCCATTGGATCTTGATGACAAAAATAGAGATTATCAGATGTACATGCTTTTGGGCACCTCCTTGGCATCCATTGCACCTTTCAGCTACATATCCTCTATCCAATCCTTTCATCCTAGCTTCCATCCTTCCTCATCCTCTTGTTGGCATATCTTCCGTCCAAGCATACACCATGCCTTTAAAACACATGAACTATCTTAAACAGGGGGCATCCTCTTCCTTGGTGACGTATTCCTTGGAGGCTATCCAAATCCGAATCTTCCATCTCCCAAAATCCTCAGTAATTTCTCTATCCAAATCCAAACCAACCACCATCCAATCCTTCCAGCACTCCTCTATCTTAATCCATCAGCAGTTCCTCCAGCATCCTCTATCTTGATCCACCAGCAAACCAACTCAGCGTCCCATATCCTTTATCAGAATCCAACATCCACCATCCACAGCAGAAAGCAAATTCACCATCTTTTGCACCAAAATCCAAAGCTCCAAATCCACAAGCATTATCGTGTTCCAACCCTTTGAGTTGTTTCCATCCCTTATCCTAAATCAGAAATCATCCTCTTTTTGGCACAACGTGTTGTCTTAAAGAAATCAAAACATTATCCTTGCATAGCCTTATCATCTCGAGCAAGAGATTGGCTTGTATTGACAAGAATCTAGTTGACCGAAGATCATCAGTCTATCCTAGGTTGACGTAATCCTATCACTGATCCTCCATTGGGAAAATAGCAGCTCATTTTGTTGACACTTGGTAATCTTCCACCAGCTTTCCATCTTCCACCAGCTTTTCATCCTCCAAGCAGCTTTTCCATCTTCAAAATCCTCTAGCAGTTCCACCATCCAATCTCCCTGAATCTTCCTCCATCCAAATCTTCTAGCAGTTCCATCCTCCCCATCCTCAGCATTTTCCTCCATCTTTCCAACACCTAGTATCTTCTCTTGTCATTGGTATCTAGCTATAGGCCAACCTCATTGCAATCCAATGCCATTCATCCCTATCCACACCTTGCTAGCAATCTTCCCAACCTATCCATCTCTTCTAGCTATCCAACATCCAAGATCAAGCTAACTGATGAAATCGCATCCTTCATCTTGTAACAAGCCTTGATCTCGATCCAATCATCATCATTGGGATATGTTCTTCCCAAATCCATGTCATTTCAGGTCGCATCATCCGCTGCCAGTCCATCTTGGCCTTCCAACCTAGCTGGGGCACCATCTTGCATATCTTTGAAGTTGTCAGCTTCATCCCCAGGTTCTTTGTATATCCTATTCTTGAGTCTTGTACCATAGCGTCAGTCGTGTCTCCACCTAAGCTCATTTGTACATTTGTGTCTTTAGGACCCATCCTTTGTCTTAGTCCTTGTCCGTCTTGCAGCAGCATTTGATCAGGAATATCTTGTCCCATCCCTAGCCTCAGAAAACTTTTAGTCCCACTCGGGCCTTGTGCTTCAGCAACATCAATTGTCGACTTATCCTTGCTCATCCTGATTATTCCTTGAACTTCAACTTTTGCCAATGAACAACTACACTTATTCTCTCACCAACCCATGGGTCCTTGAGGATATATCATTCCTCCTGTCTAACCTAATCTTCCATCCTGGTCCTTGAGGATATATCGTTCCTCCTGTCCGACCAATCTTCCCACCATCAATCAAACCTAATCTCTCTCCTTGGCAAAGGATGTCTTTTTGGAGTTATCATTTTGATCTTGGATTTTTGTCCTTTGGGTCTTGTTAATCTTTTTGGCTTCTCTTTATCCCACCAGGGTCACCACGATTCTTTATATCACGGTGTGCTGCATGTGCGGATAATCTGGGGCAAGGTCTTTTGATCTTTCGCTTCTGCCTGTGAGTCAGTTGTGTGTTTGTGGTTCCTTCAGCATCGGTTCCGCCATGTCACCTCTACGCTTCATGTGTGATGTTGGGGCAACCCTGTGTGTTTGTTTAGCGTCAGTCCTCGTTAGTCCTCTACGACATTGTTGACAGGCCTCGTGATCCCAGTATCCTTGGCAGGTCTCTAACATAGCTATATTAAATCTAGGTTGTGCACTCCCGTTTGCACTTAGAGCTATCTGGTCCCTTGCATTTATCATATAGATTAATCTTGCATCTTTGCATATAGCTGCATCTTGCATCTTGCATTTGTCATCTCACTCTACGTTCATCCACCTTTTGCTTATAGAAGTGAGGTTATTTATCTCCCCTTTCTTCCTAGGCCCTTCCTTCCTCGTCCCAGCAGGGCACTCTTTGTCTTCTTGCTGTCCCAGGGCGTAATCCCTCTTCCTTCCTCATCCCGCCGGGCACACTCTGTCCCAGGGCGTAATCCCTCTTTCTCCTTGTCCCACTGGGCGCATCTTCCATGATTTTGTCCCACCGGGGCATGTATCCTCTTTCTTCCAATCCCCCCCGCGCGTCATACCCTCTTCTTCTGATTCTAGCCTTGGCATCTTGTTTTCTTGTCTTTGACGCCATGCCACTTGCGGCATTGCATCAAAGAGGGGCAAAATGTAGACACTGAAAAATCCTTCAGAAAATAAATTATTTTTGTTTTCTGAAAATCCTTGATGACATCATCATTTATTAATTAATTAATTATTTAATTAATTTATTTATTTTTATGGCATTAAATCCCTCTCTCTTAATTAAAAATCTTTAATTAAGGAATCTAGCCTAAAAATGTCATTTGGACATTATCCCTAATTTATTAATTATTTAATTAATAAATTGACCAAAAACTTCAAAAATAAATTAATTTATTTTTTGTCCCAAAGTTGGCCAAAATTCTAAAGAGCACTAAACTCTTCTAGAAAGTCCTAAACCTTCCTCTAAATGGGTCAAATCCCTAATCTAGTCCCTTCAAACCCTAAGCCTAGATATTTAATATTTATTAAATTTACCTTTAATAAATATCTAAATCTCACCAAAAGCCACTTGCCCATCCCTTTCTCCTAATCTTAATCCTAATCCCCTTTCTAATCTTGTCACATTCCATTAGCAAAAGGTTTACCAAAACTTATGCTAACCTCCTCTTAGTCATCCTCCTTAGTCAACAAGGATTGACACCTCTTGGCCACCTCTTGCAAATGCATTTAAGGATGCATTTAAGCCTTCCTTATCTTTCTTACATGCATTCATTATGCATTTAAGACCTTCTTATCCCTTCCTTGCCACCTCTTGGCCTTGGGCACATTTACCAAATTGTGCACATGCCCTCAAACTTTCAACTCAATCCTCCCTTGACACTTGTCAGGACACTTGTCCTTGACTCAACCCTAACCTTAGCCCTAACTCTGACTCATCCTTTTAACCCAAGACCTTTCCTTTTCCTATAAATAGCCTCACTTCTTTGAGCAAACCATCCTCTCTCATATTTCAACTCTTAAACTCAATAGCAAAGTTATAATGTCATTTTCATTCTAGCATAAGCATAAACTCATCATTTTAGATCATTTTCAAGCTTAAATCACATCTAAATTAGCTTAATTGGATTAACATAGATTCATTTCTTGTTTAATCAATCTTAGTTCATCATTTAGCTTTGCATATTTGTGTGTTCTTGAGGCCTTTGAGGCAAAATAGGTTCCTCATACCTATTTTGTGTCATTTTGGGTCTTCTCGATCCTCAAATCATCCTATTTTGCATGCTCCAAGTGCTTGAGTTTGCACACCCACATCCATCTATATCCAAGCATATCAAACGGTGCATGGGCACATCCGTTTTAGGCTTAAACTGAGGTGGCTTTGATTTTAGTTTGTTTACCATTAAATTTGATTTGATTATATGCTATGACGTTTGTTTGTCTTTGGCCTTCAAAACAGGTTTAGGTGCACACTCAAATCCTAGTCTACACCTTTCACATCTGAAGTAGATAGATTATCAAGGACTTAGCTATGTCAATCTCAAATAACATATGCCATCAGGATTGTTTGTCATATTTTTCTATCTAGGAATATGGATACTAACCTTTGTGAATAGGACTTTCATAAAGTATGGACCATAAAGGGTAATCGATCTCTTTCTAAATGAATGAGTTTTTCTCTCCAATTTAAATTTTTTAGTTAAAAATGGTACTAACAATGATCTTATCTTGGCATGAGTAAAGTGTTTTTTTAGGTCAGACTATAAAGATTGCTTATCCCAAGATGGACACTTCATATTTTGATGGTTGATATGGAGCTACGAGATAGAGTATGATTAATCATCCAAGTAATCTGTGATAGCAATACTACCTTCTATTGTAATACAAAGAATGCAAAAATTGATATAATTTAATTAAAAGAGGGATTTCCCTCAAACCTAATTAAATAAGGGTATTCGCTTATATAATTTAAACTTTAATGGAAGGGACAATGGTCCCTGAGCAAGACTAGAGGTTTTCTTGACTCTGTTCTTTCCTACCAGTGCTCGTTTGAACAGAGAAAAAAAAAAAAAGACGTAAAATTTATTTTTAAATGATTAATAAAAATATCAAGGCCTAGGCCTATTATTGAGCAAAAAATAAAAATAAAAATTGTTGCACGTAGGTGAGAGAACAATTTTAGGTGTCTCCATTTTGCTCCTCTTTGAGACAATACATTTTCAAGCATTGTTTCAAAGAATAAGTAATAAAAAATATGCCCTAGTATGGCATAGCGAGATCATGGTAGCGACTAGTTAATATGATGGCCCCCTCAAAAAATTAGGCAAAAAGAAAAGGAAAGGGACTCAATTTGTCAAAAAGCTGGTTAGGATCGCAACAAAACTGATAGATAAAAAAAATGAGGTGTGTATCAAAAGTTATGGACTCTATAAGGTAAAAGTATACATGACCAATTAAAAAGGGGAGTGTGGATGTCTACTAAGGAGGGATAGGGGGATATAAATAGGCTCCGGGGGATCATTTCTAGTTTCATTTGTTCTCTTTAGAGTTTGAGAATTTAATGAAGAAGAGGTCTATGAACGAATTTGAGGAGAAATGACATGCTATGAGGATGGTGTTTACATTGACAAGAGGTTTAGGATATATCGACTACTAAAGGGTGCTCCAACACTATTGAGTACATTTCATACTACACATTAATTATCTTGCATTTTGTGTTTTTTCGCAAGTAGGTCTAGACAAGAATTTGCACATGTGACACATGTAACAATCGCATTGTAGTACCTCCCTCATTTACCTCTTAGCATAAAAATCCTGATGGTGAGGTTTCGACTTTCACACTCATTGAATATGATCATGTTGGTCCCATGTGAGGGTTAACCACTAGGGGGGATTTGATTTTAGATTATATTTTTTATGCCTTGTGTTAATGTGGAGACGTTGGGTATGGTTTAGGATGGTATTCTAGTGATTCTTAGAGATAGGGATGACTCAATCTTGAGTTGCAATGACTCTTCCTCACATTATGTTTTATGATGACATCGTGAGATGCACCTAGTTTAGCTTTATCTTGTGTTTATCAGGAGGTTATCATTGGGGTCATGACAGATTTATTGAGGGACCCTACCCCGATCCTGTCATTGTATTTCTTCTATCTGTATTATAGACTCAATATTTAGATACGCCATGTTGATGCATTATGGATTTATATTCTAATGGATAGAGGTTTGACCACACTGATTTGTGATGTACTCTTTTTCATGTTGCTTATGTACTTATGTCAATATTTCTAGGATGCACTATGTTTTCTTATGGGCTAAATGAATTCAACTAATTTTCTTACTATACAAAAATTGAGTGCATGTTTTGAGGGGTTTGAATGAGAATCAGGCAATTTAAATTATAATGAGATGGGATGTAAATTCTAATGAGGTAAATGTTGTTTTTCTTGTGTATGTAATTTCTAATAGAAAATGTAGAAGGAAAGGTGTGTAGAGTTGTGAATTGAGTAGGTAGAATGTACCCTTAAGGAATATTGAAATGTTACTATTAGACATGAATACTTAAAAAAATGACCATTTAAATTTATATTAGGTTGAGATGTGAATTAATAGGTAGGTGTGTGTGTGTGTGTGTGTGTGTGAAAATTGTACCTAGCTGTGGACACAACACTTTAGTAAAACATTAGAGGTTAGCAAAATCAAAATCTGCAAGTAATTGAAACTAAGCTAACCAGGTGATTTACTGCCTTCTAGTAGGTGCGAGTATGGTATTCTCATATTAGACTAGGATCAGTGACAATGCAACACCTAAATGAAGGATTTAAAATGATGAAAGCAATGAAATATGAATGCAAATTAATCTTCTTTTTTTGGATTTTTGATGCAATTAGATGAAAAACTCAATATGAAACTAATCTAAAATGAATTGAAATGATATGCAATTAATCTAACAATGCTATGAAGATGAATGCAAAAGTATGCAAAAGCTATGAAAAACTATGAAATGATCTCACAAAATTGCTTGTTGCAAAAGCTTTGTTCTTCAGTTGTAAATTTGTCAGAGTAATTGTGCAAATTTGAGAGATAATTTGTGAAGAGCTGAGCCTTGTTTTTATAGATATCCAGGGTTTGAGGATGCATAAGAAAAACCATAAATCACTCTTGATAAACTCAGGTTGATTTTTGAGTCAACAAGAAATTAGAAACATATTAACTCACAAAATCATGCAAAATCATGCAAAAATAGCTTTTAACTCAAAATAGAGTTTTAGATCAATTTCCAACTCACAATCACATGTTGAGTTTAAATTTAAAATTGGTTGTTAATTTCTAGTTGCCCGCTTTTTTGTTAATTTATTTTGAATTAATTTTAAAATAAAGTGATTTATTCTCAACTTAACTAATTTTAAATTTAAAATAATTGATTTATGAGTTAATCAATTATTTTAATCAAACTTTTATTCAAAACTATACTATTAAATATTGACAACTTGGATTTAATCAATTAAATAAATATTTAATCAATTATTCGTAGGAGATTTGATTTATTGTCAAAATTAAATAATATAATTAGGAATAAATAGAATTAAATCTAATTAAATAATTAAGTGGCAGAATCAAATTTAATTAATTAAATATTTATCATATTCAATTAATCAAATTTAGGATAAATATGATTTATCGCCAAATAATATTTAAAATATGTTTAAAATAATTGATTTACGGGTTAATCAATTATTTTAATCAAACTTTATTCCAAAACTATTTTATTAAATTTGACAATTTAATTTAATCAATTAAATAAGAATTCAATTGATTGTTTTTAGCAAATTTGATTTATTGTTAAATAAAACAATATTAATTAGGAATAAATAGAATTAAATCTAATTAAATAATTAAGTGGCTGAATTAAATTAATTAATTAAATATTCATCATATTCAATTAATCAACTACAGGCTCCTACAGACAGACACCATTTCAATCCAGAATTTCCAAAGTTGTTAGATTTTCATATACAAGCAGAAAACAAACAAAAGATTATGCCCCTAGTCATCACTCTCTAAATCTTGTAAAGGACATCATCGAAGAGCTCGAAGGGACACAATATGCAAAAATATCAATGCGAATCAGTAAGCATACAAAGAGATAAAAGCATGTAAAAGCATAGATTGTTTTCAATTTGTGTTGATGTTTGATCTTGTTGTTGTAGATGCAAAATCCTTTCTGGAGAGGAGACTGACTGACTGACACAGATGTAGCTTCAAAGGACTTTGACTGGATATGACTTGTTTGAGATACTGATGGCTGTAGGATATGACTTTGATTGCCCCCAAGTTTGAACATTGATAGGATATAGACGTTTGAGCCGATTGGTGCACAGATCGACTTTATTGAAAATAGGAATGCGAAAACAAACTAGGAGGTATTTACAAACTAAAGCAAGACTAAAAGTTGGGAGAGACCAAGATTGCGCTGATAGATGGAGCATTTTGAAACAAGTGGCACTCATTTGCTGGGTTTTCACCATCTTGGTAGAGATTATATTTTTTCTACCAAGGTGCTTGTTTCCAGGTTTTCACCAAGGCACGTTTTCTTTCTCTTCTTTTTATGTATTTTTCATTTTTTTCAATTTTTTTGTACTTTTGATTTTTTATTTTTATTTTTTGTGATACATCAAGGCGCCTATTACTAGGTTTTCACCAGGATGTTCATTTTTTCAGGACTTTTTCTGATTTTTATGATTTTTTCAAGACATTTTATCATAGACTGAATGCCTTAGGCATAGAATTTCTTTAGATGGAGAATGTTGATTGGTTCTTAGAGCTATTCTCCTTCAGTCGTTGAGAGTTGATAGGCTCTAGAGCCAAAAGTAGCAGTGATTACAAAGGGACCCAACCAATTGGGTTCAAACTTCCCCTTGCGTTCTCTATGTGATTGATTTTTAGGATTCTCTCTCAAGACTAGATCGCCAACCTAAAATTCTCTGTGTTTGAATTTCTTGTTGTAACCTCTAGACATTCTCTTCTGATATACTCTGAGATGATCATACGTTGATTGTCTATGCTCATCTAGTAGTTCAAGTTCTTGCAACCTAGACACTTTGTAGTAATCATTAGTTACTAGACCATGCATTCTGATTCGTAGTGATGGGATTTCAACCTCAATAGGCAGTATTGCTTCAAACCAATAAACTAAAGAGAATGGTGTAGCCCCAGTGGGTGTTATGATACTTGTTATGTAGGCCCAAAGAGATGGATTAATCATGAGATGCCAGTCTCTTCCTATTTTATTAACTGTTCGGTGCAAGATTTTCAATAGATTCTTGTTTGAAGCCTCTACTTGTCCATTCCCTTGAGGAAAGTAGATTGATGATCAATGTTGTGTAATCTTGAATTTGGCACAGAGATCATCTAAGTCTCTGTTCTTGAATTTTCCACCATTATCTATGACTATAGAATGTGGAATACCATACCAACATATGATGTAGTTCAAGATGAACATTGAAATTTGTTTGTTGGTTGCTTGAGTCAAAGGGACTGCTTCTACCCATTTTATAAAATAGTCAGTAGCTGTAATAATATGGGTATGTCCAGTAGAAGAATGAGGATGTATGGCTCATATAAGATCAAATACCCATTGGTGAAAAGGCCATTGTGTAGTAAAGGGAATTATATCTCTTCTTAGTGCGTGAATTAAGTTGCCATGTACTTGGCACTTTTGACAGTTCTTAGCAAACTTGATAGCCTCTTTTTCTATTTCAAGCCAATAGTACCCAGCCCTAATAAGTTTTCAAGCTAGTGTTAAACCATTGGAATGTGATCCACAAATACCATCGTGGACTTCCTCTAATGCACATTGAGACTCTTCCCGTTCTAAACATCTAAGGAGTACCATCTAGACCTCATTTATACAAATCATGACCAATGATGACATACTGGGATGCATTGCGAATAAGGTATCATTTCTCATGGTGGTTGAAGGAATTGGGAATAATTTGGTCTTGGAGATAGGAGAAAAGGTTTTTGCATTAGGATGAATCATGACCAACAATAGTGCAAATCATGTAGGTTTCAGGGGAATCATATGTGGGATAAGATAGTGCTTCCACCAGGAACTCATAACGTAGCTCATGTTCGGGCTGCTGTAATAAAGTAGATAGAGTTACCATTGCATCAACAGCCTTGTTCTTTGTTTTAAAAATTTGTTCAAAGGTGATAGATATGAAATATTTCTTTAGATCATCTACCATTCTCTTGTATGGGATTAGTTTTCCATCTTTCGTTTGATACACATCATCGACTTGGTGTATTACAAGTTGTGAGTCTCCATGAATGTGTAGTTTTGTTACTCTCCACTCAATTGCTATCTTCATGCCGTTAAGAAGGGCTTCATATTTAGCAATATTGTTTGTGCAAGGAAACTTGATTCTGAATGCTTTAGGGATTGAGTATCCTTGAGGAGTGATGAATAATATGCCTGCTCCAGATCCATTCTGTGTATAGGAGTCGTCAAAGAATAACTTCCATGCTCTAGAAGAAAGATTCATGATAGAAGAATCTGGAAATTCCATTTGCATTGGTGTATCATCAAACAAAGGTGCATCAGCCAGTTGATCTATAATTACTTGGCCCTTGATAGATTTTCTTTCAACATATTCAATGTCGAATTCACTTAATAGCATCACCCATTTAGCTAACCTACCTGTGAGGGTAGCTTTGCTTAGGAGGTACTTTAGTGGATCAATCTTAGCTACCAAATGTGTGATATGAGCTAACATGTAGTGTTTTAGTTTTTGTGATGCAAAGATCACAACTAGACAAGCTTTCTCAATCATTGAATAGTTCTTCTCATATGCTATCAATGTTCTATTGATATAGTATATAGCTCTTTCCTTCTTGTTCTCATCATGTTGTGCTAGTAATGCCCCCAGTGATGTATTTATGGCGGAGACATATAAGATCAATGACTTCCCTTGTATAGGAGGCATCAAAATAGGAGGATTTGATAGATATTTCTTGATATGGTTAAATTTCTTTTCACATTCCTCATTCCATGCAAAGGTCACACCTTTATGTAATGTCTTTGTGAAAGGTTGTGATATGTCTGCAAGCTGAGATATGAAGCATCTAATAGATTGTACTCTCCCTTGTAATGTTCTCATTTGATTGATATTCTTGGGAGGTTGCATCTCCATGATAGCTTTAACCTTTGTCGGATCTACTTCAATTCCTTTCTTTGAAACAATGTAACCTAAGAGCTTTCCAGAAGTGACACCAAAAGCACACTTCTTAGGGTTCAGCCTAAGACTAAACTTCTCCATTCAATCTAGTATTTTTCTCAAATCATTTAGATGTTCAGATCTTATCATAGATTTTTCTAAAGTATCATCAACATAATCCTCCATAGTTCGATGCATCATGTCATGAAAGATAGATGTCATAGCTCGTTGATATGTAGCACCAGCATTCTTAAGCCCAAATGGCATGACATTCCAATAGAAGGTACCCCACGCACATGTGAAAGCAGTTTTCTCTTGATCTTTTGGATCAATTTTTATTTGGTTGTATCCAGAAAAACCATCCATCAAAGAATACATCTCAAAGCCCGCAGTCATGTCCAATATCATATCAATATTAGGTAATGGAAAATCATCCTTACGACATGCTTTGTTTACATCTCTGAAATCTGTGCACACTCTGATTGATTTATCTGGTTTAGAAATAGGTACAATATTAGAGATCCATTTAGCATAGTTAATAACATGGATGAATCTGACTTTTAGTAGTTTCTCTAATTCAACTTTGACCAAGAGTGCAACATGTGGATGCATCTTTCTTAATTTTTGCTTAACAGGTTTGACCACTGGAGCTATAGATAAATGGTGCATTATAAGATCAGGATCCAACCCTGGCATATCTGAATATTTCCATGCAAAATTGATCTTCTTTTCTGTTAAGAATGTGGTAAATTTTTGCTTTTCTTCTTCTGATAAGGATTGTGCTACATAGATCAACTGTGGTTCTTCTGTTGTTCCCAAGCTGATGGATTGAGTGGGCTCAATTAAAACTGGAGATCTGTCCTATAAATGACTCGAAAGGACATCAAATATCTCATCCTTAGGTGCCTTAAAGAGGTTTTCATTTGAATACATCTTTTATTTTTACTTTTGTAGGTTCTGAGACTGCCACAAAGTGGTTTTCACCCTTAGAACTCCTTTTCTTTTTATTTTTATTTCTATTCTTTTGACTAACATACTTGATGTCTAACTTTGTCATGCTAACGCTAGGTTCACTGATGGAAGTCATCATAGGCTCAACTACATTGAGGTAGCAAGCAAGGGCATAGTCATTTGGAAAGGTATAAATACCTTGGGTCGGATTCGTGGAGGTTTGGTCAAGAAGTTCGGGATGTTGGATAGTCAAAGCGGTGAAAGATTGGGAAATAGTGTTTACGGATATGGATCTGTTATCATTGGTCCTAACCCGACTCTTGATTTTGAAGGTGATATTACAACTCAAAATGTTCAATTCGTGAATAGGCTCAATGTCATTGTGGGAGTCCACTTTAGCCATCGGTGGATCAGACTCGTTAAGTTCATTATTTCACTCTAGACTTACGTCGCGTTTAGGTGCATATTGGTGAATAACATCAATATGTTTTTCTATGATAAGCTCAGCTTCCTCTGAAATGACTCTCCATTCATAGTCATTTGATGTTGGAAACTGTAATTGAAACAATTTTCGTATTGTCATTGATGTCAAAACTTTAACTAGTAAGATTGTTGCTACTTAGGAAAGTACTATATCTATTGAAGTGTTGTGAATGAGTGAAGCAAGGTTGGTAACAATAGCACCTAGGGAAAGGTTGAGTTATCTTGATACTACAAAGTGTACTTGACTATGTTGCACAATGATGAGATAATGTATTATTTATCTTAGTAAGATTGAAGACTAACTGGTAGGCTTAACCAAGCAAAAATAGATAAAATCATGTTTAAGCCAAGTTATGTTAGTGTCAACTGAGTTAGTGGATGCTGCGCAAAATCTTATGTCGACCAAGTATCAGTAAATTGCCGAGGAAGATAGTGCATGCCAAGGAAACAGTTTTAGTAACAATCGAACATTCTACATGAAGACCGAGTGGATGATCATAGTATTGACCGAGCATTGACAATTTTATATTTGAAGAGAATTCTTTTTGGGGACGACATTGTTTGAATTCTTGGATTATGTAAAATGTGTTGACTTTATTTATTGATTATATGGAAGCATTTAATGCACTATAAAATGTTTTATTGTAAATCTTTACGAGATTTGAGATGTTTCTAGAAAAGAAGGTGAAGAACAAAATGTGGGTAGATTCAGTGAATCTGACCTAACCCTAAGATCTACGAATGAGATTAAGTGGTAAAAGATGAGTTAAACTAATTGAGGAAAGTATTAAGGGAACCTAAACATTGGATTAGATGTATGAGAGTGGAGAAAAAGGTTGATGTATTGGGGTGAAACCAAAATACTGGAAGATAAGTTTTATTAACTGTGTAAGCAAAAAGGCTGAAGGTGAAGTGTGGTAATCACTTGAAGAAAAGTTCTAAGCAGATCATAGATGGAGATGGAAAAGTTTCAAAGTGAGTAAACCAATATTTATGTATGGAATTGGATCTGATATTTGCAAAGTAAGTTGTATGTTTTTCAAATCAACACTGCTGCTACTTTCTAACCATTGTAACAGTCAAAATCCTTTTAACAGAGGTTGATCTAACAATCATAGGTTAAATCCTTTGAACAAGGTTGCATTCTAATGGAATGTATGTAAGTCCTTTGACCAGGCTCACTTTTAACAGGGTGATTAAATCCTTTAACCGAGTCACACTTGACAGTGTGCATTGTAACCTTTGACAGGGTTGGCTTTTAACTGAGCTCACTTCAGAAGAGTGAAAATAATAGTAGCATGTTACAAAGTGATTTTTCCCATATTGGGTTTCCACTATAAATCCTATTGTCATACTTGTATGTGAATGTTTTGGTGTGAACATTTCTATGGTTTACAAGTTAGATACAGCTGGGTAGTGGACTGCATTGTTATATGTTTCTATTGATGAATCAATGATGACCGAGTTTGTTTTGGTTGCTTGATCTGATTTAAAGTAAAGTTTTTAAGTTTGTCTTATACATCAGGACCTGAGAACAACTGATTCACCCCCCCTCTCTATTTTTCTAAATCATATTAACAATTGGTATCAAATTTGTGTTGCTTATTGGTGTATACAGAAGTCAAGTTTAAAGGGACTTGAAGCAAATGATCAAGATGTATAAGAAGGAGGTACCGAAGCTGAATAAGGAGAACTTCCCTGCATGGCAAAGCTTGATGAAGCTACACCTGGCCGGTATTGGTGATTCTGCAAAGTACTATATTGAGAATGACTATGTCTCACCTGCTGCACCTATGACTGCCGAAGAAATGAGAGCTAAGCAAGAACATAATCAAGCAATGCTGAAAATTACATCTGCCCTAAGCTATCCAAAATTTGAAGACATTAAGGACTGTACAACTACTAAGGAGATGTGGGACACTCTTGCAAAGATCTATGGTGGTGACTTATTTGTACTGAAAGCAAAAGTTGAGAGTCTCAAAGGTAAGTTTAATGAAATGAGAATGCAAGAAGGTGAAAACATTGGACAATATTGTGGTAGAATAAAAGAAGTTGTAAATGCTATTAGGGGAGCCAATGGAACTATTGATGAGGAAACCATTATTGGAAAAGTACTAAGAACTCTGTGTCCTATATATGCTATCAAGATCTCAGCTATTCAGGAATCTAGATGTAACTCTGCAAATGAACTCACTTTGGAAGGTTTGATTGGTAAGCTGACTACTTTTGAACTCTCTAATTATGATAATTTCACTGTTGGAAGTATTAGAAATGTTGAATCTACTTTTAAGTCACAATTATTTTTGAACAAACCTAAGAAGGAAAAAGAAAGATGCACAAGTGAAAGTGAAAATGAAAGTGAAAGTGAAAGTGAAAGTGGCACTTCTGATGAAGAACTTGAAGATCTAGTGTATGCACCTTAAAATGGTCGCCTAGACTTTGGGCCCCATTTCTGCAATTTATCAAATCCCTGAATCAATATTTTCAAATATCAATAATATCAATTATATCAATTTCCTTGATCAAATCATAATCAATTCAATATTTCCTAAGGTTTGATCCTTATTTAATTTTAAAATAATAATAAAAAAATAAAAATATTATTTAATTAAGAGAACATGCTCCCTTTTAATTAATTAAAAATCTCTTTTAATTAAATAAAAATCTCTTTTAATTAAATAATAAAATCACTTTATCCTAAGCTTTTATTTAATTAAAAAGAATTTCCTCCCCTTTTATTTAAATAAATAATCCCCACTT
This sequence comes from Chamaecyparis obtusa, assembly GCA_027943335.1. Taxonomy (NCBI): domain Eukaryota; kingdom Viridiplantae; phylum Streptophyta; class Pinopsida; order Cupressales; family Cupressaceae; genus Chamaecyparis; species Chamaecyparis obtusa. Next base: position 1,065,451 of record BSBK01000090.1, read on the forward strand.
TTCTTCTTATCCTAAGTTGCACAAATAAAGCATTTATTCTTATTTTATAAAAAGGAAAAAACACTTTTTGTCTCATATGGACATAAAGTCAACTCCTATTTTCTTATTGGAGGATATTTGTGCACAAGGATCAAGCTTTTTTTTTCTCCATTGTTGATTAAATCTTTTGCCTCTTAATCACAATGGTCCATTCCTTTTCACTTCTTATAAAAGAAGAGCTCTCTTCTTCATTTTCACATCTTAAATTTTTATGCTAATGTTATGCTACAAGTTTTTTTAGGTCATTTGGAGCTCTTTGAAGATATTCTACATCCAAGCTTTGAAGACTTGTTATTCCATTTCATTGTAGTTGCATATTTCCTTTCTTAGTTGCATTATCATGGCATATTAGCTTAGATTTTTTTTTATGCAATAGATTAACTTGCATTGTCATATAGATTTGCATTGCATTGCATACATTTGGTTTCATTGGATATATTGGCATTCTTGCCCTTATTTTCATTGTGAATCTCTCATTATATGGTTGACTAGCAAGGTCATGAGTTTATAGCTTTAGTTGAGAGCAATTTTACAAATCTTGCAACTCTATGCATAGAGAACTATGGATCGATTTGTGAGGGCTTATTCTTGAGTTTTCTTGCATGTAAGGATTCATAAAAATGTGGTCACATTTTCACCATATATTTTTGGCACCCACCATGGGGCAACCCACCTCTTACATGCTGGTTTTGATTATTTTTGGAGCTAACCCTTGTGCAGATTTGTTTGGAGATAAAAAAAACCTTAGATTTGAAAGATTTGATCATATCTCCCAAATAGCTTGGTATTTTGGTCTGAAAATATTTTTGTAGGTTGGTGACATATCAGAGAAGTTCCAAAAAAAATTTCAGAATTTTCGGAGGTGATTTGTATTTTTTATGATTTTTTCTTGATTTTTCAAAAAAAAATCAATTTTTGGCGCAAATCAGCATATTTTTCAAACTTTTTTACATTTCTGGAAAGGTCTTTGAATTCTATAGGGGGTCCATTCACTGTATTTTTAATTTAGAAATCATATCATAGCTCATTTGGTCAATTTATAAAAATTAGTCTATTTTGGTAAAATAGGTCTCTAGGGCACAAATGAAGAGATTTTTCTAAAAATTTTACATTTTTGGAAAGCTTTTTTTTTTTTGATAGAGGTCTCTTTTCTGTATTTTGGGTTTAGGGTCTGAATTCATGTGGTAAAAATTAGATCTTGTTGACTAGGTCAAATGCAAAAAAAATAAAATTTTGTGATGGATATGCACTTATTTTTCATTGTTCATTGCATGATATGAGTTATCATTTGGATTATTTGCTAGTTATCATTGCTCATAACAATTTATTTTCAGATCTAACCCTAGGGTTTGCATAAGTTGGATATACATTGCATATCTTGTTTGCTTATTTTCTTGTCTTGTTCATTTGAAGGTGCTTTTGCTTTCATGGAAAATGCTTAAAACAAAGCGTTGGACTTGAGGTACTTTGTTCCATCTCTACAAAATTTAGATTTTGGAATTAAAATTGAACCTCTCATGTGTTTGGCTTGAGTGTTTACATGTTTTCATAGAGCACATTTTAATTGATGCTCTTAATGGAAAATGAATAAACATAGATTTGCTTTCATACAAGTTTGTGTAAGTGAATGCTTGTGTTTAAACCTTAAGTAATTCTTGGTTCCAATATCAAATATCTCATTGAGTGATTGAGGGCATGGATTCATTCCTTGTTTACATAAGGATTTAAATGCACCACTTTGTGGACTCACTCTATGTTTGCTTGGAAAGTTAAATATTCCATTGATTCAACCCTTTGTCATTTGTGAGTAGTATTGATAAGTAACTTTAGATTACTTTTGATTGATCTTGTTAGCTAAATTGAGTGTTGGACTCACTTATTTCTAATTGCCCCTCATTACCATCCCTTGGATGCAAGATCAGCATTCATACATAGGGGAGGGGTCTACTTGAAAAGAGCGTTAAGTGTTCCACAAAGTTTCCCCCTTTTTATGCTTTCTTGATCTCATTAGTTTTCTAAGGTGTAGACTCACTTTGAGTTTGTGTGAAGAGTTAAATGTTCCACTTTTGGACTCACTTTGAGTTTGTGTGAGGAGTTAAATGTTTCACTTTTAGACTCACTTTGAGTTTGTGTGAAGAGTTAAATGTTCCACCTTGTGGACTCACTTCACATTCACTTGAAGAGTTAAATGTTCCACTTTTGGACTCACTTTACATTCACTTGAAGAGTTAAATATTTCACTTTTGGACTCGCTTCACATTCACTTGAAGAGTTAAATGTTCCACTTTTGGACTCACTTCACATTTACTTGAAGAGTTAAGTGTTCCACCTTTAGTGCTTTAAATACTTTTGATAGTGAATTACTTAATTTTATTTTTAGAAGGCCTGCTTGGGGACACACCACCTCAAGGGAGGACCTTAACTCCTATGTTCCAACGGAGTATAAATAACGGGTGGTGAATCAAAAGACACCTCTTTTGGGAATTGAGTTTGATATCACTCTTGGCTAAGCCTCAAAGAACCTTGTACCTTTGAGAAGTGGAGGAGATTTGAGTTACCGTCTCCCTCCGGCTGTGTGATTTTGGATTCTTCTCATCTACGAATTTGGGCCTCATGTACCTTGCATATATCGAGGACTCCTTTTAAAAAGCCACGTATATCTTTGTAGATAACTTGTTAAGGTGTTGTTGTGTTCTATGTACCTGCTAAAATATTTTCAAGAACATACACAAGTAGAACCTTTAAGGAGCAGAAATACTAAGTCACTATACTTGTTCATGTGCAAGGTTGCTTTGCCCCTTGCTCATTGTTTGAAGACAATTGCTTGCTTGAACTCCCTGGTTGTTGTTCTATGTGCTTGATCATCATTGCAAAATCTTTTGAAAATTTTAATTGAAATATTGAAACTGAGTTCCATCTTGCTGTAGTGAGTTCTCCTTAAAAGCTTGGTCTTCCTTGGTCAGTCCAGGTCAGATCTTAGGTGCTATCATGTTGCTCAACATCTCAATGAACGTTATGGTATCAATTGCATAAGATGACTCTTAATCTTCTTCTTCCTTCTCCATTTTCCATGTTCTTCTGAAGTCTTCTATTCCCATGGGAAATTTTTCTTCTTCTTCTTGATTCTTTTCCTCTTACTATCTAGTCTACCTTCTTCTATTCATCTATTCATTTCTTCTATGTTTAATTCCTCCTCTTCTAGAACAATGAATTTTAACTATCTTGCTAAGGAACCTCTCTTGAGAATAGATGATCTTAATCTCATTGCTCAATTTGAAGAGTATCTTTATTCCTCCAATAGTCATTCCAAATATCTCATGGGTGATAAATTTATGACAAAAATACAAGAAAAATTAATTAAATCAGACGCCTTTGCTAGAATCATACTCATGATCTCATCCAAATATTCTTCATCTTCTAAATCTTCTCATCATTCCTCACATTCTAAATCTTATCACAATTCTTCTAAACATTATTCACATTCTTCATCTTCTAAATCTTATCACAATTCTTCTAAACACTTTTCACATTCTTTATCTTCCAAATCTTATCATGACTCTTCTAAATATTATTTGAATTCCTCATTATCCAAGTCCTCTTCCTACACTAAGTCTTCAATTTCCCCTTCTTCACAATCTCGTTCTTCTTCTACTTCTCCCAAGAATCTTCTTTCTCTTCAGAATACATACCATAAAGAGCAACATGATAGTCCTTGTGATGTCTCTTCCACAAAGAGTGACACACCCACCTATGATGACTATGATGACTATGATGATGGACAATGTAGTGATGCCTATGAAACTTTTATTCCTAAGAGTCCTCCTAGTCATGTCCTTGTGCTTACTAAAAATGGGTCCTCATATTGGAAAGATCATGATGGTGATTCGTATGATTCAGATTTTGAAAGAAACTTTGATGAGTTTTGTGAACAATACCTTGATTATAATCCAGCTACTACTGTTGAGGAATATAAAATGCACCGTGCTGATTTGAAATGTAAATATTATAAGAATCCTTCCTCTAAGAACATTCATGCTGAAAATAAAGATGACACTCTCAAGCAAGATCATGTTAATGTTGAACCTTTTTCTTATGACAGTTCCCTTCCATCTACTACTTCCTCCAATACTCATACATTTTCTAAAGCTTCCAATTCTTCTAAATCTTTCACAAATCCTTCATCCAACAAAGATCCTAATGCTTTTCATGTAGTTCCCTATAGTTATCCTCAAGGGCTACCTCTTAAAGATACTCAAGCTAACCTTCACTTGGCTGAAAATACTTTCAATAATGCTAAACCTAAAGACCCTAAGCCTTTATGCATTATAATGCCTACTTCAGCTAGTCCTTCACCATCTCTTCCAAAGTCTTCCATACAATCCCAACCTACTTCCTTGTCCTTAGAAGTGGATCCATGTCAAGAGGACTTTAAAAATGATAAAGAAAAGAATATAAATAAAAATCAAGATCAAGAACCCTCCATATCATCCAATTCTCTTCATGATGTATCTCCTCCATTTCATGATTCTTTTGATCCTCTACGCTCTTCCACATTCATTCCACCATCTCCTAAGCAAGATCAAGCTACTACTTACATCATTGAGCTTATTAATAAACAAAATAACCTTACTACACTTGCGCTTTCCAAAGATGATACTTCCATTAAGGTTATTAAAAATGGTGTCATTACTTCCAATGTTAATCCTATTGAAAATTCAAAGAAAAATGATACGCTTATGCTATCCAAAGATCCTTGTCAAGATCAAAGTCTTCCATCTTCTTGTTCTACCATTCCATGTTCGCTTCCGCTTTCTACTCTTCCTAAGTCTTTGCAAGCTCCGAATAATCCTATCAAAGAAGTTTCTCCTATTCAAGATGTGCATGATCCTATTGAAAATCCTCATGCTCACTCTAAAGATGCTGATGTCCTTGGTTGTCATATAGATGCTGATGAACTTATTGATTATCCTTTTGCATCTTCCACTTCTATCCTTGGACTTCCTCCACCAATACCAAAGGCTTCATGTCTTCCTTCCATCTTGGGCCCTTATGTCCCTTCACTTTCCCCTCCTAACTCTCTTAATTCATCATCCATTTTGGGTCCTTACGTTCCTTTGTCTCCTATCTTCCCTCAAGATCAACATAGATGCATACTCTTAAATCTTTTTCATCCATCCACCCATCTAAACCAATCATATTATTCTTCTTCTTCCAAAAATCCTAAGTCTTTTGGAAGTAACTTGAATGTTCAATACAAAAAAAAGAAGCAATATAAGAATCCATCAAAAAAAGAAGATCACCATGTCCCTTCTAATCGACATGGAAGTATAAAGTCAAAAGAGATATCTAAGAAGAAAACTACAAGACAAGTATGGGTTCCAAAATTTATCATTTAAGATATTCTCTCTAAGACATCAAAAGGAAATAAAAAGCCTAAGGCTATATGGATTTCAAAGTCTGTCTTGAAAGAGTCTAATATTGAACAAAAAGTGAAGTTGACATTCAAGCTTCCAAAGGCTTCTGATTCATCTTCTTCCAAAAATATTCTTCCATTCCATGTTCCTGAACCGCAACCTCTACTAAACATTCGTCATATTCCTTCATGTGTTCCTTCATTCATGTTTCCTCCATCCTCTCACCACCCTTCAAGGTGTGTGTTGATGTTGATCTTGTCTTCCTTTCTGTCTACTCTTTCATAATCCTTTTGTTCACTATCCTTCTACCTTCTATCCTTTGTCCTCATTTTCCTATTCCTCATATCTTCCAACCTCACTCGCTTTACATAGAACCTTATCCTCCATTTTTCTCTTCCATCTTCCTTTCTCTATCAGCATCTTTGAGCATATCATTTTAAAGCCTTGACATATCATGGTTTATCCTTTCAAGGAGCATTATCTAAAAAGCTTGCCTTCTTCCAAAAAATAGAAAATTAAAAAAAAAATAGAAAAAAATGAAAAAAATGAAAAAATTAAAAATGTGCCTTGGTGAAAACCTGGAAACAGGCGCCTTGGTAGCAAAAGTAAAGAGAAATAAATTCATCCTATGGTGAAAACCACTCCCTTGTGGTGCCTTGGATAAGTACCATGATGAAAACCTGGTAATCAGGCATCATGCGTAGTTTTTCTACATGTTTCATTCATTTCATCTTCACTCTTTGATCTTGGCAATGTTGAACTATACACGAATATTTGACTATCTTACGATGATCTTGCTTTCATTCCATTCATGTTTTCCTCCTTTCATTCTAGCCTTTCGCTATTCTTTTCCCCCTTGATCTTGATCTAATAAAAAAAGAGTAAAACATGATGTTATAAAGCCTCTTGACATGTCTACTCCTTTGGACTGCATCCTTTCCTTCTGTTGCATTACGCTTTTGAGGCTTATCCTATGCTGGCCTTTCATTACTTATCCAAATGTGCTTTGCATGATAATTTTTCCCTAGCTTGGGTACTCTTGAGGAGTTTGACCTTGAGGATTTCTTCCCTTCATTTGCCTTCATTCTCCTTTCCTCCATCTCATTCACCAGCTTGCTAATCCTTCTTGTTCTCTACCTTGCTTGACATTGGGACTACACGATGTGATCTTGCTTGGGAGTTTGATGCACATTCTGTCTGGGGGCATCTTTTGTACATACTTATTGATCCTGAAAAAATCCAAAAAAATGGTATATTGTTAAAAATTTCTAAAAATTGAAAAATGTCTTGAAAAAATGATCATCTTAGTGAAAATCTAGTAATAGACGCTTTGATGTATCTCCAAAAAATATATATATTGCAAAAAAACTATCCAAAAAATTGATATATGATGCTGAAAAAATCCTAAAAAGCATAAAAAGTCCTGAAAAAATATTAAAAAATCAAAAAATCAAAAAATTTCAAAAAAAAAAGAAAAAGTGCCCTGGTGAAAACCTGGAAACAGGTGCCTTGGTAGCAAAAATACAAAAAAAAAAGAAGAGAAAAATTGCAATAAAAATCCAAGTGGTGAAAACCTGGAAACAAGAGCTACTTGAGGCCTTTGCACCCCTATTTATTAGCATGCATCCTCGACACTTAGCCACTTTCCATCATGTCTTGACCTTATTTGACTTGGTATGGAATTGGTCTTTATCTTCGTCTAGGGGGCATAACTGTTAGCATTGGTCCTTTAGGTGCGTTTGTCTCTTGGGGCATTTCACAAATAGGTATTTTTCAACACCAATCCAAATAGTGTTTTTCAACACTACCCTTGTGTCGAGTGTTTCTTAACACTTATCAGATGTCTTACCCAATAGTCTAAGTTTGATGCGATATTTCTCATTTGCAGATGCGATAACCAGAGTCTGACTCTATGACCAACACACGCGCACTTAAACAATCAACTCGCTTGAGATATGTTGACTTTATTTTTCTTTGTGTGTTGTCTATGAGGATTTATTTGATGAGTGGTCTCTCCCTGAGAAGTTTTCGATGATGCATAGCTAGAAGACTGAGGGAATGAGAACATGTTTTATTTCTTTATCTGCTTATGGGTATATTTTTTTGGTCCTACCTATCATGAGCATTTATGCTGGTCTTACTTGACACTATGGATTGACAAGGTATTATCCTTGACTGTTTTGCGAGTGCATGCTTCTAGTTATCCTGACTTTCATGTGTCTTGATACAAGCATAATCTCGCCATATCAAACTTAGGTAATCTCACTGCATTAGTCATCTTGACCTCCGTGTCTTTGATGCCTAGGTGGGATTTCCACATTTCTATCTGATAAAGATCATATTCATATCCACATAGTTATGCTAGTGTGCATTGTATGATCTTGCGACGCTACCAATAACGCTCGATGATGATAATTAGATGTCTATAGGCATTGTGACCTTGCAAGTCAACCACTTTCATAGTAACTTGCATTCTTAGGTTCATCATAGTTTAGTTTTTGCATCTTGCATATGGAGAGAGCTCTTCTTTTTATCATCTACGGACTAGTTGGTCAACTGTGCTCATTTTCTAATTCTTCTTGATCATATCTTTCATTTCTGGTCTTTCATGTCACATCATTTTCTATCCATTTTTGGACTCAAAATTGAAATCTGAGTCGCGTTTCCTAATTTTCTCATTTTTCTACGTAGTTGACTGACCTTTTGAGGCATAATTCTTCGATCTTTGATGGAATTTATTCTTTTCCATGTCTTCCAAACTTTTAGTCTTTCATTCACCCCTTTCGCTTCCTCTCTCTGAGGTTTGACTTAATCTTTATCCTATATCTTTTTCAGTCAAACCTCGTCAACCTGGGGCATATCTTCACTGTTTGATGGTTATCCTATCATGCTCCATCCTTCAATTATGATTTATTGTGACTTGATCAGGTTTATCAATTTGTTGTTCTCCTCTATCTGATTTCAATTTCAATTCCAAGGGGGCAGTACCTATCAGCTTTAATCTTTGATTCAGCTTTATCATTCAGCTCAACTTGAGATTCTTATTTTGAGACTTGATTATCACCTAGCAGTGATGGTGGTGATTTTGTCTTTCAATGTTTATCTCTTATTTTTCAGACTTGATTATTGCCTAGCAGCGACGGCGATAGTTTTATCTAAGGCTTGATTTGCACCTAGCAATGACGGTGTTGGTCTTGTCTTTCAGCTTATGCTTATGCTTGTCCTGATGTGTTCCCAAAATGAACACACATTTGGATTGTTTTGTGATCTCAAATCGATCTCACATTTCAATTCTTCTTTGATTGCATGTGTTTCCGAAATGATCACACATTAGTCAAAGAGGGGCAAATGTATGCACCCTAAAATGGTCGCCTCGACTTTGGGCCCCATTTCTGCAATTTATCAAATCCCTGAATCAATATTTTCAAATATCAACAATATCAATTATATCAATTTCCTTGATCAAATCATAATCAATTCAATATTTCCTAAGGTTTGATCCTTATTTAATTTTAAAATAATAATAAAAATCTTATTTAATTAAGAGAACATGCTCCCTTTTAATTAATTAAAAATCTCTTTTAATTAAATAAAAATATCTTTTAATTAAATAATAAAATCACTTTATCTTAAGTTTTTATTTAATTAAAAAGAATTTCCTCCCCTTTTATTTAAATAAATAATCCCCACTTTTCTTCTTATCTTAAGTTGCACAAATAAAGCATTTATTCTTATTTTATAAAAAGGAAAAAGCACTTTTTATCTCATATGGACATAAAGTCAACTCCTATTTTCCTATTGGAAGATATTTGTGCACAAGGATCAAGCTTCTTTTTTTCTCCATTGTTGATTAAGTCTTTTGCCTCTTAATCACAATGGTCCATTCCTTTTCACTTCCTATAAAAGAAAAACTCTCTTTTTCATTTTCACATCTTAAGTTTTCATGCTAATGCTATGCTGCAAGTTTTTTTAGGTCATTTGGAGCTCTTTGAAGACATTCTACATCCAAGCTTTGAAGACTTGTTATTGCATTTCATTGAAGTTGCATATTTCTTTTTTTAGTTGCATTATCATGGCATATTAGCTTAGATTTTTTTTTATGCAATAGATTAACTTGCATTGTCATATGGATTTGCATTGCATTGCATACATTTGGTTTCATTGGAGGTATTGGCATTCTTGCCCTTTTTTTCATTATGAATCTCTCATTATATGGTTGACTAGCAAGGTCATGAGTTTATAGCTCTAGTTGAGAGCAATTTTACAAATCTTGCAACTCCATGCATAGAGAGCTATGGATCGATTTGTGAGGGTTTATTCTTGAGTTTTCTTGCATGTAAGGATTCATAGAAGTGTGGTCACATTTTCACCATACATCTAGAAGCTCTTATGGCTAGAAGACTGAGAAGAGGAAAAGGAAAGTATAAAGGTAAACTTCCTATCATATGTTTTGCATGTAATAAGGTCGGTCATATAGTTGCTAGATGTCTTGACAGGAAGGATAAAGATGATGAAAGAAAAAGCAAACACAAAGATAGAAGAGATGACATAAGCTACCAAAGGAACAAAGACTAGAAGGGAAAAGGTAAGAAATCTTATTATATTGCTGAAGAAGGAACTGACACTGATGGTGATGATGTTGAAATTGAAGTTGTCTATGTTGCAATGAAAGATGAATCTGATGAGGATGAGAAAACTGCATTTATTTCCTATGTGAACAAGAATGATAAATGGATTATTGACAGTGGTTGTTCACATCACATAACTAGTGATAAGGATAAGTTTGAAACTTTATAACATTATAGAGGTAAAAGTGTAACATTTGGTAATGATGCACCATGTCCTATTAGAGGAAAAGGTTTGATTAAACTGACTAATAAGATATCTTGTGAAAATGCTTATTGGGTTGATGGTCTTAATTATAACTTTTTAAGTGTTGCTCAGCTGAACAAAACTAGTTACCGAGTAGAATTTCATCACAAGAAAGCTAAAATATTTGATGCCATTGGTGAACTGATTGGAAGTGGAGAGCAGACTAGAGGTAATTTGTTCTATCTTGACCTATCTAAAGAAACATGTTTAATTGCACAACTTGATGATATTTGGTTATGGCATAAGAGGCCGTGTCATGTGAATTTTGACAATTTGATAGAGATAAGTAAGAAGAATAAAGTAAGAGGTCTACCTAGACTGAAGAAACTTGAGAATATAATGTGCAAGGAATGTCAATTAGGAAAAATGACAAAGTGAAGTTTCAAGAGCAAATCCTTTACTTCTGAAAACATTTTAGATTTGGTTCATACTAACCTTTGTGGACCTATGGGTCTACAAAGTTACTGTGGTGCTAGATACTTTATCTTGTTTGTTGATGATCATACTAGGATGATGCATGTAATGTTTTTAAGAGAGAAATCTGATGCTTTTCAATTCTTTAAGTGGTACTTGGCTAAAGTTGAGAAGGAGACAAGTAGGAACCTGAAATGTCTTAGATCTGACCAAGGTGGAGAATTTACATCAAATGAATTTAATGTATTTTGTAATGAAAGAGGTATTAGAAGATAGATGTCTGCACCTAGAACTCCTCCACGTAATGGTATAGTAGAAAGAAGAAACAGATCTATCTTGGACTGTGCAAGGACATTGATGATTGAAAAGAATGTGCTTCAGAAATACTGGAAAGAAGCTATAAGCACTATTGTTTACACTCTTAACTAGGTACAAATAAAAAAAGGTACAAATCTGACACCTTATGAATTATGGTATGGACATGCACCGAATGTTAAATACTTTAGAATCTTAGGAAGAAAATGCTATATACTAAAAGATACTAGGAATGGAAAGTTTGATGCTAAAAGTGAAGAAGGCATATTCCTAGGGTATTCCACGAAAAGTAAGGCTTATAAGTGTTTGAACTCTAACACTGACAAAATAGTGGAAAGTGTGAATGTAAGAATTGATGAGTATGCAAAAAGAAACAAAGCTAACAGTAAAAGAGAACCAAAAGATAATAGATCTTTTGTGTACATTGAACAGGAAGAAGAGGCAAGTAACAGACTTGCACCTGATGCCAAGTCTTGGGTAAGAAATGTCGAGCGACAGACAAGTAATGCCGAGCATCAGGAAAATAGTGCCGAGAAAGAACAAGAACATGTCGAGCTATAGAATGGTACTGCCAACTATCAAGAAGAGGTTGCTGAGCATTCAGAAGCTGAATCTGACAATCTTGTTGGGGAACCTGATGAAATAGAAGAGAAAAATGCTGAACCTATTTTGGCAAAATATGTAAGAGGACATCACAAGCTTGAATAGATAATTTGAGATAAAGATGTTGGAATTTAGACCACAAGTAAGATCAAGGATCCAACATGCCTACTATGTGAATTTGAACCTAAAACAACAAGAGAAGCATTGGAGAATGAAGATTGGATACAAGCAATGAATGAAGAGATTGACTAGATCGAGAAAAATGATAGTTGGACACTAGTGCCGAGACCTGAAAATAAGAATGTTATAGGAACAAAATGGGTATTTCGAAATAAGATGAATGAAAATGGTGAAATCACTAGGAACAAAGCTAGACTAGTATGCAAAGGCTACGCATAGGAAGAAGGAATAGATTATGGGGAGACATTTTCCTCTATAGCTAGACTGGAAGGAGTAAGAACTCTACTTGTATATGATGCCTGTAAAAATTTCAAGGTTTATCAAATGGATGTCAAGTCTGCATTTCTAAATGGTATATTGGAAGAAGAAGTTTACATAGAATAGCCAGAAGGTTTTATTGATCCAAACAAAAGACACATGGTATGCAAACTGAACAAAGCATTATATGGATTGAAACAAGCTCCCAGAGCATGGTATGAGAGGTTGCATAACTATCTGATGCAGATTGGATTTTCAAGGACAAATGCCACAAGCAATCTGTATATGAAAGATGAAGGAAAAAGTATTTTGTTAGCAAAAATATTTGTTGATGACATTATTTTTGGTGGACAAGATGATTTGTGTAAGAGATTTTCAAATGAAATGCAAACTGAATTTGAAATGAGTATGTTTGGAGAAATCAAATTATTTGTTGGTTTACAAATATATCAGATGAAGAAAGGAATTTTCATTACACAGTCTAAGTATGTGAATGAAATACTGAAAACTTTTGGGATGGAAGATGCTAGACTAGTAGGAACTCCTATGGTTACTGGATAGAAGTTATCTAAAAATGATGATGCTGCTGAAGTGAATCAGACTTTGTATAGATCCATGATTGGAAAGTTGCAGTATGTTGTACATAGTAGACCAGATATTGCATTAGCTATTGGGATTGTCGCAAGATTTTCTACCAATCCTAAGGAAACACACATGATGGCTATGAAGAGAATTATGAGATATTTGAAAGGAACTCCTGACTATGGGCTATATTATAAGAAGAATGACATATTTGAATTGAAATTTTATACTGATGTTGATTGGGTAGGAAATGTAGATGACAGGAAAGAGTACAAGTGGTGGAGCTTTCTTTCTTGGATAGAGATTAGTTTCTTGGACAAGCAAGAAATAAAATTGCATTTCCCAATCTATTGCTGAGGCCGAGTATGTTGCTGCTGCAGTAAACTGTTCAAATCTGGTCTAGATAAAACAATTGTTGGTAGGAATGAAGGAAGAAATCACTGAACCTATTATTATTTTCTGTGACAACACAAGTGCTATTAATATTTCTAAGAACCCAGTGATGCATACAAAGACCAAACACATAGCAATCAAATATCACTACTTGAGAGAATTGGTACAAGACAAAGAAGTCCGACTGGAGTATGTGAATACAAAAGAACAAATAGCAGATATATTCACTAAATCTTTACCTAAAGAAGCTCATGAGTACCTGAGAAGCAAATTAGGGGTCCTTCCCCTAACTGAGGGTGCCTAGTCAAGCTAGGAGCACTGCATCAAATATGCTACAACAAAATATTTGACACATTGATGCAAAAGAATGTCACACTTTAGGACTACCCTAGAGTTGTGAAGAAAAAGCACAAACACTGAATTACTCATAAGCAAGATGACAGAGGGAGAAACATTGAACTGCAAAGACACTATCTACATCTATTGGATGTATGTTATGTTGTTGCTTTGGCATTTTTGTCAAAGAGGGAGAAGATACTGATAATGATAACACATGATATTGAGAACAGAGAAGAAACTGAGGGAGAAGATACTGAAAGATAAGAGGAAGATGAACTGAAATGAAAGATCAGGATAGAGGGAGATCTGATTACTGCTGATGGTCATAGAAGTATGATTTATAGATACTGAATCAGAATGAAGCTAAGGATATTATAAATTTCTCTGATGGATAGATAATTTTTGGATTGGTTGTTAATCTATGTGTTATTCAGGTGATATCATATGGTGTTGCCATCAATGCCAAAGAGGGAGATTGTTGGAAATTGTAATTGAAACAATTGTTGTATTGTCATTGATGCCAAAACCTTAATTGGTAAGATTGCTACTTAGGAAAGTACTATATCTATTGAAGTGTTGTGAATGAGTGAAGCAAGGTTGGTAATAATAGCACCTAGGGAAAGGTTGAGTTATCTTGATACTACAAAGTGTACTTGACTAGGTTGCACAATGATGAGATAATGTATTGTTTATCTTAGTAAGATCGAATACTAACTGGTAGGCTTAACCAAGCAAAAATGGATAAAATCATGTTTAAGTCGAGTTATGTTAGTGTCGACCGAGTTAGTGGATGCCGAGAAAAATCCTATGTCGATCGAGTATCAATAAATTGCCGAGGAAGATAGTGCATGTCGAGGAAACAGTTTTAGTAACAACCGAGCGTTCTACATGAAGACCGAGTGGATGATCACAGTATTGACCGAGCATCGACAATTTTATATTTGAAGAGAATTCTTTTTGGGGATGACATTGTTTGAATTCTTGGATTATGTAAAATGTGTTGACTTTATTTATTGATTGTATGGAAGCTTTTAATGCACTATAAAATGTTTTATTGTAAATCTTTACGAGATTTGAGATGTTTCTAGAAAAGAAGGTGAAGAACAAAATGTGGGTAGATTCAGTGAATCTGACCTAACCCTAAGATCTATGAATGAGATTAAGCAGTAAAAGATGAGTTAACCTAATTGAGGAAAGTATTAAGGGAACCTAAACATTGGATTAGATGTATGAGAGTGGAGAAAAAGGTTGATGTATTGGGGTGAAACCAAAATACTGGAAGATAAGTTTTATTAACTATATAAGCAAAAAGGCTGAAGGTGAAGTGTGGTAATCACTTGAAGAAAAGTTCTGAGCAGATCAGAGATGGAGATGGAAAAGTTTCAAAGTGAGTAAACCAATATTTGTGTATGGAATTGGATCTGATATTTGCAAAGTAAGTTGTATGTTTTTCAGATCAACACTGCTGCTACTTTCTAACCATTGTAACAGTCAAAATCCTTTTAACAGAGGTTGATCTAACAGTCATAGGTTAAATCCTTTGAACAAGGTTGCATTCTAATGGAATGTATGTAAGTCCTTTGACCAGGCTCACTTTTAACAGGGTGATTAAATCCTTTAACCGGGTCACACTTGATAGTGTGCATTGTAACCTTTGACAGGGTTGGCTTTTAACTGAGCTCACTTCAGAAGAGTGAAAATAATAGTAGCATGTTACAAAGTGGTTTTTCCCATATTGGGTTTCCACTATAAATCCTAGTGTCATACTTGTGTGTGAACATTTCTATGGTTTACAAGTTAGATATAGCTGGGTAGTGGACTACATTGTTATATGTTTCTATTGATGAATCAGTGATGATCGAGTTTGTTTTGGTTGCTTGATCTGATTTAAAGTAAAGTTTTTAAGTTTGTCTTATACATCAGGACCTGAGAACAACTGATTCACCCCCCCCTCTCTGTTGTTCTAAATCATATTAACATTTGATTCCTCATCGATGCCTCTAGGAAATATGAGAATGTGTGTAAAGTCAAGATGAATACCCCAAGAAGGGTTACCCTCAGATTCTAATTTGAATTCATACTCATGGGAATCTATTTCAGAATAACTACCACCTTCTTCTTTGTTTGTTTGATTGCCTTTGAGATTAGCTGGTTCTTGTGGTGCAACTGTCTCTTGTTCTATAGTAGGTTCTTGTGTTTCTACTAAATCGATTCTTTTTACTAGATCATCTTCAGCTTCAAGGAGGTCTTTTATTTCTTTAGGAAAACACTCATAAGTAATGAGCTCATCAATGGTGTCCAAATCATCATTGTCAGATTGTTCAATTGTTTCTTCCTTTAGTTGATTTGTTGTGGATGGCTCAATCTATTCTAAGACATGTGGGGAGTTCTTGCTAAGATATAAAGGCTTCTTCTTATATCCTAGACCTATTGTATTATTGTTGGTTCCACCATGGTGGTCAAGAGGTGATAGAAGACCATTACCTTGTAGTCCTAGAGGTCCTTTTCTAGTATATCCCTTTTTTGTGATCAATTTGTCCCCTGGTCCATATGACTTCTGAGGAATTTTTCTTGAAGTGGAGTCACATTTCTGGACTGATTGGGATTGAGGCTCATCCTTTTATAACCATGCAAGCATGACTTCTTCTTCCTCAAACTCTTGTTTAGATACTTGTTCTGTGACAAAGATTCCATTGAATATGACCTGGGATTCTTTAGCTGTAGGTTTCACTTTGTCATACAGTTGTCCATAAGATTTAGGGGACAATGGGAGAGATGTGAGAGATAAAATAGGTTCCATTGTGTATTCTCCCATACCATTGTCTTTTATTTTAACTTCTTTAGCAATGTCTTCCATTTTGGATGTTGAAGCAATGTCTATCTGCTTAGTGGAAAATTCTCTGTTATTAGAAACAAGTTTATCAGCACTTTCTTTCAATGCATTGCAAGTTGTGTATAGGTCTGTTGGAATCGTCACCTCTACTCCTTCATAAGGAAATTTCACACCTTGATGGTATGTGGAAGGAATAGCTCTCATTTCATGTATCCAAGGTCTTCCTAGAAGGATGTTGTAAGCCAAAGGTAGATCAAGAACTTGACATATGGTGTCTCAAATAATGGGTCATGTTCTAATAGGTAGACAATAGTTCCCTTGGAAGATCTTTCTTTCTCATCATATGCTTTAATAGTTATCTTCTTAGAATCAATGGTAGCTTCAAAGAATCCCAATTGTGTGATCAAGTTGTAAGAGAAAATGTTGAGACCAGCGCCTCCATCTGTCAACACGCATTTGACATGATGGTTTTGGATCAATACTTCAATGTGCAAGGGCTAGTCATGCGGATGACTCAAGGAATTATCATCTTCCTTTGAAAAGGAGATATATTATGGAGACGTGAGATGACCAACCATAGTCTGGAATCTATCTAAATCAAGGTTGTCAGGAACATTGGATTTGAGTAGAGCTTTGTCTAGAATGGTTCTATGAGCTGGAGATATCCGAAGCAACTCAAACATGGAGATTTTTGCATTTGTATGCTAGAGTTGTTGGACAATATTGTATGATGTTGGCCTTGTGTCTTTAGGATTTGATGATTTAGAGGTAGCCTTCTATTTAGAAGCAGATGAAAGATTGAAAGGTATCTTAGGGACATTGGATGAATCTAGGATTTGTCCTTGCAGATGTGCCTGAGCTTTTGATCGAATAACTGCATTTGCTAATTGATTTTCTCTATCTTTTCTTACAATTGTGATGACATTGCAATGCTTAGATAGGCATGGTTCAACCATATTGATGACAACATTGTTTCCAGAGGAGGCATAATTGACTTTAGCACCCACATTAGGCTGAGAAGATGAATCTCCTTGACCATGTTTCAGAAATGACTCTGTGAATGATGTATGATCATTATTGCTTTTATGATTGTCAATTATAATTTCTCCATTATCAATTTTGTCTTGTATGATGTGTTTCAAGCATATGCAATTATTAGTCTTATGACCCTTATTGCGATGGAAGTCAAAAATCATTCTCTCTCCACCATTTTGGTTAGGTTCAGGATCAAATACCTTTATCTCAGGCAAGGAGATGATGTTGTTGGCCAACAAAGTCTTCATGGCAGATTCCAAGGATTCTCCAAGAGGAGTAAACTTACATTTAGGATCTGTAGCCCAAGGTTTATAGTCAAATGGCTTCTTGTTAGATTATGTTGCTTTAGCTTCGGAAGCTTTGATGCCTTGGGTGCCAACAGTGAGATTGAAAGCAAGTGCCTTATATGGGGCACTGATAGTATCAACAACACCATCTGTGACGATGCCCTTATTCTTGTTCCAGTTTTTGCCTTTGTCTTTAGAATTAGATCCAGATTCATACTTGTCCTTTTGAAGTGATATGTCTCCTTTTTGTACAAGTACTTTCTCAATTTTGATTGCATTTTCTACCATTTTATCAAAGGATGTATGATTTTGCATTTGCAAATAGTAGTTGAGTTCTGGAACAAGATTGTTGATGAAAATTTCTAGCTTCTCAATTTCTGGAATGGGTCTAGCATATAGAGAAAACTTCTTCCTCCATCATTTGAGAAAAGTCAGGAATGGTTCTCCTGAGTTCTGTTTTAGATTGCAAATGTCAATTATAGTTACCAGATGTTGGATGTTGTAGGAGTATTGTTGATAGAATAGTTTGATTAACTCAAAAAAATTTATAGTAGGGGGCATTTTTGAGAACCAATGAATAGTCGACCCTCCTAGAGATCGAGGGAAAGGACACATTAGGTAGGTTGGTTCATGCATGAACTCCATAGATTGGGTACAAAATTCTCTGACATGATCTTGAGGATCAGACTTTCCATCATACTTATTGTATTTAGGTATTTCCACTCGCTTAGGGAATGGCGGCATGTACAAGTCTTTATCAAATGGAAAAGGGCATAGAGCTTCCATGGAGAACTCCTTAGGTTCCTTTTCTTTTTCAAGTTTGTTAAGTTTGACTTGCATGGCATGCATCTGTTTCATCATAGCAGTGATTGGAGTTTCTTCCTCATTCGTAATGATATCTTCAACATTAAAGTTGGGAGGAATTTTAGCCCCTTGATGAGCTAACTATAGGAAGTATGTTTCTTTGTCTTCCTTCAAGAAATGCCTCATCATTTTCTTGAAGTCATCATCATTTTGATATCAAGCAATTTCAGAAGGTGTGAGTTCTTGATCCGCACCATGTTGTGATTGATGTCCTCGGGAACCATGGTTTGTCCCTCCTTGAGACATGTTAGGAGTTTTAGGACTCCCTGGGATAGATTGATATGGATTTTGTTGATCACCTCCGTGGGTTGATGGAGGGGGGGGGGGTATGTAACCAATTTTTAATCGAAGATTACCGAGACCGTTGTCTTTGTAAAGACTTGAATTGTAGAGTTTCTCAAAGGTTGGACCCACGTGAGTAGACAAAGGTAAGGTATTGGGTGCTTCTCCAGATTTCTTATGTGAGGAAGCTCTAGTTTCCAACATTAACCTTGGATGAAGAAAAAGAGAAAGATGAAGACACTGAAGAATGACTTGATTCAAGAAGATCGAATGATGCAACCTTGTCAAGATTAGATTGATTGAAGATTAGATTGGACATAAATGAAGGATACTATGCCCTAGTAGTGTGGGTAGACACCCAAAAGATGATGGACACGAGCTCACAACACTTAGCCATTTTGTATGAAGATTGAATTTGAAGATAATTTTGACAAGGTTTTGACACAAGATGAAAAAGACTCAAATCAATAAATCAGAAGGCTAAATTAGACTCAAGAGACCACTTTAGGTAAATGATTGAATTATTTCTAATTTCTGCTATGTTCCTAACACATTGAATATTTTGACAGAATCTTGAAATAGGCTGCAAAAACTGGATTCCTGATAAATTTTGAAGGCCTCTGACAACTTTGACTTTAGCTTTGATATGAGTTTTGAAATTTCAGGATGACTTTTGACACCAGAAAGGATTTTTGCTTCAGATTTGCAATTTTTCAATTTTTAGTTTTAGATTGTTTGTAAGATATCCTCTGTTCAAGTTTGCAGATCTGTGTAATAGTTTGAGATTGTTCATTTCCAAAGGACCAAATAGATAGCAAACACACAGAACAACAAGCAAAGGGAAGAAAGCAATCATCTCAAAACAATGAACAAGGGCAAAAGAAACCTTACGCATGAACAAGCAATAGTGACTTAATGTGCTAATCCCTAGAAATGCTAATTGTGTATGTTCTCAAAAGTTTTTCAATAACACACATAGTCCTAGAAAATGAAAAATTGGCCTCGCTAAGGGTTGTAGTAATGGTCTGACTCTACAACTTTTATGATCTCAAGAGGGTGAACTCCAATCCAGGTGCACCAGGATTTTGACACAGTCCAAGAATTTAATCAATCAGGAGCTACTAGGGAGATCTGATAGCACAACAAGAGACCACATCAGTGAAGATTTCCTCCACAAGGACATTTATATAGCGGCTACTGCTACCATGGTGAAAATGGCTATTACCGCTTGAGGTTCCGTCCACATGGTTGACCCAATTAAGGGAATGTCCACTATGATTAACCCTCTCTAAAGGTGACTCAAAAAATATACCACAGGGGGACTAGATTGGATTCAAGGATCTGGGTTTCTAGTACTATCCAAAAAGGAAATAGAGCATAATCCCCTAGCCTCTTCACTTCACCAAAACAAAGCAGATAGATTAATCTGACACGCTAAGACTGGAATTATCTCACCAAGATCTATGATGTCAATGACTTATGATGTATCAATCTCTCTAGAGAGAGAATGTATCAATCAAAAGCTGAAGACTCAAAAATCCAGTAGAACACAAGACAAACTCAGTATCCTCCCTACCTACAAGGGGATCCTTCGTCAAGAAGAGCTTCACATGCATGAAAAAGAAAAAGAAGCCCACTCTCTAAGATCATCCACCAGTAGTGTTCATAGGGCCTATTTATTATGTGTAACAGATATGCAGAAAGCAAATCTATGTTCATTTTATATTTCAAAAACTGAAGTCTGTGATATGAAAGTAGGAAAAGTCACACAAGCTTGACACAAGAGAGTTCATTTTAAATGTCCAAATAGAAGTGTTATTTGATTTAATAGAATACCTAAGTTCCTTGCAATGTGCTTAGTAGATTTTACCTATTTTAGCAATTTTTGAGCATTTGTCTTCTATCTTTTGTACCCACGGGATGTACCTGCACCTGCGCCTGCAAACCACTGTTATGAAAAACTTACCTATTCTTGTACATGAAACCCACTGTTATAAAAATCCATCAAAAAAATAAACACAAATTTTCAACCCCACGTGGTAGAAAATTAGGTTAGTCAAAGATAATATGTCATTTGATAATCAAAAAACCTATTGTCATAAAAAATTAGATTATGACCAGTCTGCACTAAATCAATCATAAATTTTGTAAATCAAGACAAAATTAATTCAAACCAATGGAAAATGAAATATAACTCAAATACCTTTCCAAAAATATAAATTTAGGATCTGTATCATGTCATATGTGCATGTATCAATAAAAACATCAGTCGGATTTCATAAAATCAGGTTCTGGCCAATCTTCACTAAAATGATCATAACTTTTGAAAATTAAAAAAAAATTAATCCAAACCAACGAAAAATGAAAGCTAACTTAAATATCTTTCTATAAATATAAATTTCAGATCTGTATCATATCATATGTGCATGTACCAATAAAAACATCAGTCAGATTTCATAAAATTAGGTTCTGACCAATCTGTACTAAAATGATCGTAACTTTTGCAAATCAAAACAAAATTAATCCAAACCAACTGAAAATGAAAGCTAACTTAAATACCTTTTCAGAAATATAAATTTTGGATCTGTATCATGTCATATGTGCATGTACCAATAAAAATATCAGTCAGATTTTTAGAAAAACAGCCCTAAAATTTATCACAAAACTCACAAAAATTAACCTTGTCGTCGTGGGTTCGAGAAAAATGATAGAAATTTGATAGAATAGAACCTGTTTTAGGGCCCCACGGTGGGTGCCAAAAATATGTGTGTGAAAATTCTACCTAGCTGTGGACACAACACTTCAGTAAAACATTAGAGGTTAGCAAAATTGAAATCTGCAAGTAATTGAAACTAAGCTAACCAGACGATTTACTGCCTTCTAGTAGGTGCGAGTATGGTATTCTTAGATTAGACCGAGATCAGTGACAATGCAACACCTAAATGAAGGATTTAAAATGATGAAAGCAATGAAATATGAATGCAAATTAATCTTCTTTTTTTGGATTTTTGATGCAATTAGATGAAAAACTTGATATGAAACTAATCTAGAATGAATTGAAATGATATGCAATTAATCTAACAATGCTATGAAGATGAATGCAAAAGTATGCAAAAGCTATGAAAAACTATGAAATGATCTCACAAAATTGTCTGTCGTAAAAGCTTTGTTCTTCAGTTGTAAATTCGCCAGAGTAATTTTGCAAATTCGAGAGATAATTTGTGAAGAGTTGAGCCTTGTTTTTATAGAAATCCAGGGTTTGAGGATGCATAAGAAAAACCATAAATCACTCTTGATAAACTCAGGTTGATTTTTGAGTCAACAAGAAATTAGAAACAGATTAATTCACAAAATTATGCAAAAATAACTTTTAACTCAAAATAGAGTTTTAGATCAATTTCCAACTATAATCACATGTTGAGTTTAAATTTAAAATTGGTTGTTAATTTCTAATTGCCTGTTTTTCTGATTGTGCATGATTTATTTTGAATTAATTTTAAAATAAAGTGATTTATTCTCAACTTAACTGATTTTAAATTTAAAATAACTGATTTATGGGTTAATCAAACTTTTATTCAAAACTATATTATTAAATATTGACAACTTTGATTTAATCAATTAAATAAATATTTAATCAATTATTCGTAGGAGATTTGATTTATTGTCAAAATTAAATAATATAATTAGGAATAAATAGAATTAAATCTAATTAAGTAATTAAGTGGCAGAATCAAATTTAATTAATTAAATATTTATCATATTCAATTAATCAAATTTAGGATAAATATGACTTATCGCCAAATAATATTTAAAATATGTTTAAAATAATTGATTTATGGGTTAATCAATTATTTTAATCAAACTTTATTCCAAAACTATATTATTAAATTTGGCAATTTAATTTAATCAATTAAATAAGAATTCAACTGATTATTTTTAGCAAATTTGATTTATTGTCAAATAAAACAATATTAATTAGGAATAAATAGAATTAAATCTAATTAAATAATTAAGTGGCAGAATTAAATTAATTAATTAAATATTCATCATATTTAATTAATCAACTTTAGGATAAATAATGACATTTATCACCAAATAATATTCAATTAAAGATAATTATGATAAATTAAGAATATTCAAGGAATATTCTTCAATGCAGAATTAAGATAAAATCAATTAGGATTTTGATGTGCAGATGTGCCTTAGGTTAGGACTTTGATGTCGATTTCAATCAAATTGTTGATGTAAGAGGTTAATGAACCTATAGCCCATTTTTTGGGTATTACAATAGGAAGTTGATTTTAGGTCTTGATGTTAGGAAAGAGATTTCTAGGTATTATGCTTTGATTATTGATTCAAGAAATGTAATTCAAAGTGATTACAAAATCAATTGAAATGTTAATATTTTCTTGATTATGAAAGGGATTTTGGGATGCTTGTGAATATTGTATTTCTAGACATTTCGTGGTGAAGGAAATTCTGAGTATTACGCTTTGATGTTATATTTATGCAAGAAATGTGAATAAGTTAAAATGTTGTATGTAAATGATTTAGGTTGTCAGTGATAGATGTGTTTCTTGGAATATCATGATTTTGAAATTTAATAGATTTTGAGTAAATGTGTTCTTGTGAAAAGTGAATTTCATATGATGTTGTGAAATGTAGTTAGATTTTATGATGATTTAGGAGATATTTCCATGCTTTGATTTTCAGATCTTGATTATTATGGTATTTAATGAAATATTTAATTTAGAATATTATGCTTTAGTTTCACGTGGATGCAAAAAAATATTTATGTGAGATTATCATGGTTAATGAATTAGGTTATTTGATATATATGTGTTCTGAAAATAACTTGTTTGAAATTAAGAAATGCATTCTTGAGATTAAGTGAATTGCATGTGATGTTGTGTAGATGCAATTAGATTATATAATGTATTTTTATGTGATTATTATTATTATTATTATATATAGTGTGTGCATGAAATTGACCATGGAATTAAATAAGGGGAAATTAAAGATAGATGCATGTGAAAATCTTGTAAAGCCAAGTTAACTCCAGAGGGAGAAATAACCTCGTTGTTATGTACAATGTTGTAAAGCAATGTTTGAATGTATTATTTAAATTTTATTTATTTTATTTTATATTTATGTCTACTTGACATGCCATGTGTATAGTGATGTGTTGTGACTTTATGTGGTGTCAATTGACACATGTGTATGTGAGTTGACATGACCAACTAAATTATTTATTGGTTGTCTTCCACCTTTGAGTCACCTTGTAGTTTCCCAAAGTTAGGTATCTTGGTTATTGAGCCTTGGGAGGGAATCTTATTTCAAATTTTGTGGGTCAACTCTTAGTGGACTTTTGAGAGGTTAAACGTAGCTCTACGAGTTAGTTAGGGTTAAAATGAGATAACCCCATAGGTGCACTTTGGGTTGGGGGTAAAATTTTGACCAATAGGATGTTTTTAGCCCATTTTTGCCTCTTCTAAAAATGTCTTTTTAGAATGTGACAAAATTAGGAAGTGTGTCGTGTCTTCCTCTCTTTGCAATTTTAAATTTCCCTCTTGTTGGAGAGAGAACCCTTGGATAGTGTGTCCAATCATCTTTGAGGTTAGGTAGGGTTTTTCTTTTTAGTGGGATGGAGAGGAATTTGGTAGGTTAATTGCCCACTCTCCAATTTTGGAGACTTCTAGTGGACTTAGTAGGTTTTGGTGGACTTAGCAAGGAAGACTTATAGGAAGGGAGCTCTTCTCAAACCCTCATTGTCATAGCTTGGAGAAAAATTGGTGCCCTTTCATGGAAAACTCATTTTGTTTACTTGTTTGAATATGTAACTTTTTGTGTGTTATTGTATATGGTTTTTGTGAAGCTTTATGCTTGCCTTTCATGGCTTCTTGTTTAAATGTATTGCTGGTTTGTTTTTGTGTTCTTATTTTATTGGGGTGAACAAGGCTAAACTCACCCTTGGGAGGGAAGAGAGTCTTGATGGGTGAATTTCTTTAGTTGGGAATGCCCATTTAGTGTAGAGTCATTCCTCATGGAGGAAGGGGGTGAGGCATGGATGTATGGGCTCCATGTTGCCATTTTTGTTATATTCATATTTGGGGGTCATAAGGGTTGATACTTGTGTATGAAAATGGAAGGAATGGTACTTTTGGTTATGGCCTTGTGAAGGCATTGGCTATGATTTTTGGGCCTTGTTGAAGGCATGGTTTCACATTTGTATGACTTCTCCTACTTGGGTATTTTCCACCTTCACCCCTCTTATGGGTCCAATGTGACCCATTGTGTAAATCCATGGGAAGGGAATTTTATGTGGTAAATGTATTTGCTGGTTTTTGGATGTGTATGTGATATTTGAGCATGTTTGTATTCCCCATCCATCTTTGTTTCCCCAAGCTTGGGGGTGGTCATGTAATGGACTAGGTTGGGAGGTGAGCCTCCATGGTCAAAGTGGTTTTCTTTTGCAGATTTTCATTTGAATAAGTTGTTGGTTTTATTGAAGAAAAATAAAAATTTTGTCATTTGCTACTTGCATATTTTTATGGTGGAAAAAGGGCTAAAAGGCCATGTGTAAAAAGTAGTGTAAAAAGGCCATGTAAATGCCTAAATGCATGAAAAATTCTTGTAAAAGTTTGTATTGCTTTGTGTAATGCTCTCCATAACTTTCTATGTATTTCTAAAGAAAGAAAGTGTAAAAAAAAATGATTCCTTATGCTTTAGTGCAACAATAAAGCTTGCTGGTTTGTTTTCCCATATGCAAGAAAAATTAGATTTTCTTTATGTTTGATAATCTCTTCCCTATGTAGACAAAATTTACTTCACATATTTATTTGAAAGAAAAGAGAAAAGTTAATGTAGATTTGCTTTCCTAATTACCTATGTAAGAAAAGGTTTCATTTTGACATTATGTTAGTTTTAAAAAAAGTTTTGTATATACACTTATATATATACTTGTATATATACATAGATTTATATACCCTACTGGAATACATTGCTATGTTGATGTTTAAAAAAGAAAATAGACTTAGCTATTATCTATCTTTCCTCTTGTTGATTTTTGAAGAGTATATATATACATAAGTATATATGTATGTATACACACACCCTTGGTGTGTATATTGTATGCACCCAAAAATGGTCGCCTAGACTTTGGGCCCCATTTATTTGATTTATCAACCCTGAATCATTTTATCAATAATCAATATTTTCAACAATTATCAATTTCTTAATCAAATTTTAATTTCGATCATATTCAATTATTTTCTATGGGCTAACCATTTTATCCTAAGTTTTTATTTATTTAAAAAGAATATTTCCTCCCCTTTTAATAAATAAAAAGCCCCCACCTTTTCTTCTTATCCTATGTTGCACAAATAAAGCATTATTCCTATTTTATAAAAAGGAGAAAAGCACTTTTTGTCTCATATGGACATAAAGTCAACTCCTATTTTCTCATTGGAGGATACTTGTGCACATAGATTGCTCCTCTTTCAAGCTCCACCGTTGATTGAGACTTTTGCCTCTTAATATCCATAGTCCATTCCTTTGCATTTCTCATAAAAGGAGAGCTCTCTCCTTCATTTGCATATCCATCTCTTTCATGCTATTGTTATGCTGCAAGTTTTCTAGGTGCATTTGGAGCTTTTGGAGATCATAGCTACATCAAGCTTTTCTTGGATTTCCTCATTGCTTCATAGTTTAGACTTCATTTCTTGCATTATCATAGCATCCATAGTTTCATTTCATAGCTTAGTTTCCTTTTATGCAATAGATTAGCTTCACATAGCTTAATTAGGGGAATTGTAATCCATTGCTATTTCCATTTCATAGCTTAGTTTGTTCTTTCCTTTTCATAGAATACTTTGCATATTTGCATTCTCATTCTTAGCTTGCATTGCATTGCATTTCCATTTGATTCTTTGGGGATATTGGCACTCTTGCCCTTGTCCTCATTCGAATCTCTCATTGTATGGTTGACTAGCAAGGTCACAAGCTCAATAGCTCTAACTGAGAGCAAATTCATAATCTTGCAACTCCATGCATAGAGAGCTATGGATCGATTTGTGAGGGCTCATTCTTGAGTTTCCTTGCATGTAAGGATTCATAGAAGTGCACTACTTTTGTGTGTACATATATACACACATATATACTTATGTGTATGCAAAACTTGAAAATATTTATCTTCTTCATGCTCTTTGCCAAACCTGCAATAACCAAATGAGAGATTAGGGTTTTGGTAGATGTTTTAGTCTTAGCCTAACCCTAATTTGAAATTAGGGTTAGGGTTGGCTTTTTGAAGCCATTTTAAATTTTAAATTTTAAATTTTAATTATCATTAAATTTTGTCTAAATTTTAATCTCTGTTTTATTATAATTTAATGATTGTTGACTTTTCACAGTCACTTTATTTTAAATTATGTTTTACAATTATTTTATTAATCATTGAGATTTTAAAAAGATTCCTTTTTATTATTTAGTAGGATTTTGTTTGGATTTAAATCCCCGTCTTATTTTAATTTAATGAATGTTGACTTTTAATAATCACTTTAATTTGAATTCTGATTTATTTTTTATTTTTATTTTCATTGGGATTATGAAAGAGATTATTTATTTATTTAGTGAGATTCTATTTGGATTTTAATCTGTCTTATTTTAATTTAATGATTGTTGACTTTAGAGAGTCACTTTAATTTGAATTCTGATTTATTTATTATTTTGTACCCCAAAGGGGTTACTATATGAAAGGCATTCACCTGACAAAAGAATATCGACGGTCCAAGATGCACTAGAGGCGTGCAAGATGATTGAATTAATCCCAATCGTTTGTTTTGATTTTGCAAAGTACATTATAATGTCAAACGTCTGTTGCATTTCTCTGACAATATTTTGTGTTATTAAAGTCATTGTTAACATGTGACTAAAATAGACATGTAGTAGTTGGGATATGTGCCACACAATTTTGGGGGGCAAAATTTTAGCGATACCTGATTTATGTGTACGTATTGTCGGACATCTTTATCTTGCTCCATGAGTTGTTTGACTCAAAATTCCACTTCGTTGTCGTGGTAGACATGCTAAGGTCATTTTAGCTTTCTTTTATTATCCATTTTGTTCAATTTCCTATACAAGGCTTTGATTTTTTGTGTTATGTTATTGATTTTTATTATTTATGTTACTCGTGTAAGGAAAAAGTTGGTAATATTTATTAAACATATTATAATTAGAATATTATGTTTTATATAATATTTTTGATGTTTAGATATAAGATGTGAGCTATAAGCTGCTAATTTATTTATTTCATGTATGTAAAAAAATATTATATGTAATAAAATAATACTATGACAATAGAATCCAAAATAGCATGAGATGTAATAATAATAATACCATCCCAGGAACAAACATGTCATATATAATTATCAAACACAAAAGTAGTTAACTACAATTAATTATCATATATCAACTTATCATACTAATATATTATATTTAATTGATCATATTGTGTACTAGAAATTGTACCTTCATAGAATTAGTATTGAACAATAAATCAAATAGAAACTAAATAACCACAATTAGCAACTCTATTTAGCAAATAAAGAACAAGTAAGCATTCTATGGCTCTCTAACTAAGAGTGTTAATGGTGAAGCTCTCAGCAAGCCTCCATTAATGATAGTCCTAGAATGAGAAATGAGTGATAAGCTAAGCTAATTAATTCAATTCCAAATATAAATGCTCAATTAACCTCTAAATTGTCTTTCTAGCTATAATTCTCAAGAGGTTAGATGCAATTCTCATATTTGTGGATTGTTTTATGAGTGATTTAGCCTTTCTTATATAGGATTTGGCAAGGGTAGGGGGTGTGGTAGAGTTGATCATGATTAGGCTTGAGTTGAGTCTTTGGTTCCACCCTTTGAAGATAATTTAAATATTGTGTCCTCAAAGCTTGGGACAAGAAGACAAGATGAGTGGACAAGATGCTCTTTCAATTTGAGTGATTGAGATCGAATTTGGCTTGATCCATGTGAGCTCCTCTCCTTGAATGGGTTGATTTGATTTAATTCCAAATATGTCATTAATTGAATTAATTGCACATTGATTTAATTTCACTTGATTTAAATGCTCTTAATTGATCTTTTAGCTTTAGATTTTGAATTATATTGAATTAAGACTTGATTTTAATTTTGATTGGCTAAATACTTATTTCGATTCAATTGCCTTGATTTACCTTGATTAATCACTTGAATGATCATGTCCACTTTTTGGTGATTACAAATGCCCCTCTTTGTGTTGGCATGCAAAGCATGTTGATTCAAAGAATGTTCTGATCTAACTTGATAAAAGGTCCTGATTATGTCGATGGTCGATCTTGATGTTCTATATAAAATGCCAATTTTGATGATAGGATTGATGCAGTTCTGATTTGATTTGATAGTCCTTGATGATTGATCTGATGTTAGATTGCTAATGTGATACCTGATTTGATGTGGTTTGATGTTTGATGCCCCTCTCGATTAATTAGCAAAAAAAATTCCTGAAAAAAGATTACGCTTTGATTTGATGGTTGTGCTCCTGATTCGATGATGTTGTTGCTGATGATAATTATCCGATGGTATGCCCCCTCAAAAATGAAATGAAATTTGATAGATGGTTGAAAATTTTGATAATTTAGGTCAATTTGCGTTGATTGGGTCAATTTATAATGAATTTCAATTTCATTTTCGATAATGTTTTCACATCTATTTGATGACAAATGCCCTTGATTTGGTAGAATTGATGAAAAATTTGTGGTCCCTAGACCTCCTCTGATCAAAGATTTCCTTTTTAGGTCAAAGATACCCTTTTTAGGTCAAAAGGTTTATATAAAGGGGTAAAAAGTCTTTTTTACTATTCATTTTCACTTTTACTCTTGACTTTTGAGCTTTGACTTCCTTTGATTCCCTGATGATGTCAGTCCCGATACATGAGCACAGACTCAAGCGTGGGCAATGGTACCAGCGGCCACTCACCTACGGACCTCCGGTGAGTGCCTGAACTTCTTAGTTTTATCGATTTATGCTTGTAAACTCAAAAAAATTGAATTTTTCATGGTAGGGCTCCCTTTTTTTCATTTTTAAATTTCAAATAGCGCTTTTGCATCTTTAAATGGCACTTTTACCCTTTAAGTAGCTGCAATCACCTAAAAATGGACAAAGACAATTGAATGATAAATCAAGTCAAATCAAAGCAAATCAACGACAAAATTGAAGTAATTGAATCAAAATGCATAATTAGCCAATCAAAATTAAAATCAAGTCTTAATTCGAGATAAATCAAAATTGAGAGTGTTTTAATCAAATACAATCAAATCAAAGTGCAATTAAATCAATTAATTGTATAGTTTTGGATTAAATCAAATTCAACCCATTCAAGGGGTACATGGCTAAAATAAATCAATTAAATCAATTAATAAATCCTAATTACTCTCAACAACCCAAAAGAGGAGGAAATTCAATCAACCAATAGGATTTGAGGAAATGCATTCACATGGATCAAGCCAAATTCAATCTCAATCACTCAAAGTGAAAGAGCATCTTGTCCATTGATCTTGTCTACTTGTCCCAAGCTTTGAGGACACAAACTTTGCATTGTCTTCAAAGGGTGGAACCAAAGACTCAACCAATGTTTAATCATGGTCAACTACACCACACCCCCTACCATTGGGAAAATCTATAAAAGGAAGGCCTAAATTCATCATAATCAATAACCACACATCTTAGAATTGCATCAAACCTCTTGCATTTTATAGCTAGAAAGGCATTTAAGAGCTTACTTAGCATTTACTTTGATCTAATTGTTAGTTTTACCGTGTTTATCTTATCAATTCTCATTTTAGGACTGTCATTAATGGTAGCTTGCTGAGAGTTTCTATTAACATCCTTAGATAGAGAGCCATAGGATGCTCAATTGATCATTAAATTTTCTAAATAGTTTCTTAATTGTGGTTTATTTAGTTTCTATTTCAATTATTGTCAATACTAATCCTATGAAGATACTATTTCTGGTATACAGTAGTGCTTCCGCATTTTTAACCAGCACTTTCATGTTTTGAAACAGCATGTTTACACGCCTGTTCTTGGCCCTACACCGCTTTTGCCTTGTCAAATAGCGTGTTTGTATTTGATTGCACTTTTTCCATTTAGATTAGCACTTATGACTTTTAAAATAGCACTTTCAAATACTTTTAGCACGTTTGCTTGAAAAAGTGCTTTTGAGCTGTTAAGTAGCACGTTTACACTTTTAACAATGCTTTTGTGTTTTAGCACTTTTAAAGCCTGAAATAACACTTTCACCCTTTTAGGAAAAAATTTAAATTGACTTAGTCAGCTTTCAACCTATTCAATGTCGTCGATCAAAGGATTGGTTAAGGTAACCAATTTGATGTTATAGCGATTTGTAAGATGTCAGTATGAGTCAGTCATAGTTTGAATGTTTGATTATCAATCTAGATTTAGATGATGAATTTTCCATCCTCTCTGAATAGACTCAGGAAAATTGATTGTGGTTTGATATTTGTAAATTTTTTATTGACTTAGGATAATCCAAATGTTAACTAATTTCAAAACTGATGTGATTGAACTTGTTTCATGCAGGTTGTGCTCAAGTCATTAGGTGTTCATGGTTCATATCCCTTACCCATGAGTATGATCTAGGACCTGAGTGTGGCTAATCGTAAACATATCAGTCTGTGTGGTTTATCTTTCCTTATGGCTCTACCTTGATTCTGAGTAAATTAGGGTTTGATCACTGCTATGGCTAGGCGATGGCACTCAGACCATAACACCTTCCATTTGCCTATGGGTGAGATGACGATCACCCCGGAGGATGTGTATCGTATCCTTTGCTTGCTGACTAGGGGAGAGTTGGTTTATTACAATTCTATATATGATGGTTCAACATGTTGGTAGGTTTTTCTAGATCAGACCATTGGAGACGATCATATCCAGTGGGCACAATTTCTTTCTTTTCCAGTGCTACCAGTAGTCTTAGGTACTCTGATTGGTGGGTTCCTGCTTCTGGACAAATGTGGTCATGGGTTTGCAGTTGGATGGGGTCCTGTCCTTGAGGACTTGATAGCGCATCCTCGATGATTTGATTGGGGATCCTATGTATTAGCTCAGTTGTATCATGAGCTACATACAGTAGTTTACAGATGATCTTCTATGCTCATGGTAGGAGTGATATTACTACAGCTTTGGACTTGGGAGCATATCCCAGTGACACATCCTATTACAACGCGACAGCGAGATCCAGGTTGGCCATTCACTTGGATGTATGAGGGTATGGTGATTCAGACCCATATGGGTAAGATGTATTTTTTGTGTCGTGTCATTGATGATATGGATGTTGTAGTTTGGAGGCCATATGTTGGTTGTGAGGCTTGGCCTAAGGATGATGCTAAGTTACCTTATATGTTTTTCCCTCGATGGATGATTGGGCGTTCCTCTTATATCATTGAGATATTATTCTTTAGGAGAGTATTGTGTTAGTATGGGCACAGAAAGGGTATGTCATAGGGAGTAGCGATGTATGCTTGAGTGCAGGTAGAGAGATATTTGTGGGGTCCCTGTGTAGATTATGGCATAGCTGTCAAAGAGATTTGAGACCTTGGGTATCTACCTTGGTCGATGTGAGAGCATGTGATGGATGTTGGGATCATAGAGGATTATGCTGAGTGGTTGCATTGGTACCCATTTTCAAGATTTACTGATCCTGGTGAGAGAGTTCCAAGTATTGATGAGGTATCAGATGGAGATAATGGTGCTACAGGGGATGAGGGAGATGATGTAGATGATGTTGATGATGGAGATGGTGGGAGAGGTGGGGATAGGATTAGAGCACAATGTGGATGATGGAGTTTTCAGGTAGTCAGAGCAGGAAAAGTTCTTATTCCAGTGATTATTGTTGCTCCTATCCCTCCTAGGGTTGATCAGGTTAGAGGTGGTGCAAATAGAGCACTCCATCAGGTTATTGGGGATCCAGCCATGAGACTAGGCTGACATAAGGCTAGATAATAGAGAGAGATTGATGTAGAGGTTGCCCAAGTTTTACTTGATCAGGCACAGGGTCCTCCTACTTAGCCGATTATACCACCAGTTTTTCCACAAGCTTCTTCTTCTCAAGCACCTGCTTCTACTTCGATGCCCTCATCTTCTTCACGTTCATCTTCTTCCAGTTTTGTTCCATCCTTATCAGATCCATCTTCTTCCATGCCTTCTTCTTCGATACCTCCACCACAGTCTTCTACAGCATAGGCTCCTACTCCAGCTTTAGCATCAGATGTTATATATCTTCAGTCTCTGATGTCAGCGATGTAGTAGTAGGTTACTTATCTTAGTTCGATGATGCAGACCTTTCTGGCTGAAATGAATCAGCAGGGATTATAGGTGAGCTTGAGTCATCCTCCAGATAATGCTCATGGTCCTGATGGTGGAGATTATTAGTACTATCAAATTTTTTGGCCCCCTTTTTTCAAAAAATTATCAAAACCTTCATTATTTTGACCTAGTAGGAAGAAAATGTTGAAAGCCCTAATAGTCCTAGGCTTTGTTATATTTGGACATTACTTTTCTCATTCACTAAAGGTGCAAATAATGCATGTGTTAAAATAAACCCCTTAAGTTGTTGGCCTCATGTGTTTCGTGGTTAGGTTTTAAGCAGGTTCCTTTTTGTTTAATATTTCATGAGAAACTTTAGCTTTTTACCGATTTAAAACTTTTGGTTGTCATTGTCCCTTAAGTCTTATGGCTATCAAATTTTCTGACTTGCAGGGATGCGACTACATGACACCTGGTGAAGCAGGCCCAGTTTCAAGGCTATGTTGTCATTAACAAGCGGGATACATCGACGGTTGTCACAATGCCTTAGAGCTAAGATGGCCACTTGTTAATCTTTGTGCTTTAGCGACAACCGTCTAATTGGATAAGAGACTATGACAGCAGAGCTCTGACATTTTTGTTCTATGGTGATATGATGTGCTGACATGTGTCCAAGGTGACATGGTGCAGTGGGGTCATAGTCTTTCAAAGGTTAAAGTTCAGTAAAATCTTGTGGCTGTCATTTTGCCGCTGGAGAAAGTTGCTCGATGTTTAAGTTTGTGCTTCAACAATGACTGTCTGATTTTCCATATGGTTTTAGATTGTGAGGTGGGTCCTTGGTCGCTAGGTCATGCTAAAGTATGATGTGGAAATTTCCAGTAGGACTGGCACTCAGCAAGAAAAAATAATGTGTCCGCTTGCCAGATATTGTGACGTGGCCATTTTTTATTGGATGAAATGTTGGCAGCAGTAAGGGTAGGGCCAATTTTCATAAGTGACCAGCGATCATCCGATGGAAGTTGCATCAATGGTTGTCGCATTCCCTTAATCTGACATACCTAACAGTTCTTTGTTTTGCAGGGATGTGACTAAGTGACAAGTGTCCTTTGCAGTGTCAGTTGCCAATGGGTTTGAAGTTTTTAAAACCCTCCACGTGTTCACTTGCGAAGTGGGGTCAATAATTTTCAAAAGTGGTAAAGATTTGTCAATTTTTTAAAGAATCGATAGTGGTCACATTGCCTTAACTGAAAGATGCTCAAAATTTTATGCTTGTGAAAATGCGACATGTTGACACTTGTCTAGACTAAGTAAAGTTAAAGTAAAGTGTAAATTTTTATGCACATGGGTATAATGAAATGTTCTTGTTGGTCAAGAACTAAGTTTGGGAAAGACATTAAAATTGTTGTGTGGATTTTTATCAGCTGTTCGATGCGCTGGAAAGGAAAAGCATTGATGGTGTATATTCAAATTTAAATTTTTGATGTTGTTTCACGTCCTATGAATGTTGAAGCTGCCACTTTTAGTAATGGTGGACTTAATGAGTTTCATGTGAATCAGTTGTGATGGGTTGACAATGATTATATAGTTGGATTTGATTGTTGGAAACATCATTCTTCTTTCAAGTCTTTCTGCAAGCAATTTGGCTCTCTCTACAAGCGTCGACTACAAATTTTCTCAGGCATACGGTAGGCATTTTGAAGTTGAAAGTTCACAAATTCTTAAAGAAGAAAGTTTTAGTGATTAAGGTCTTGTCTGATGTTGCTATATTGAATTATCTAGGTGATTTTATTCTGGTATACATACATTTCTCTAAAAAAAACCTAGTTAAAATGCCGCCCAAAAGAGAGCTCTCAAGAAACACAAAGTACAAAGATAGAGGGGTTTTTGAGGATTTACTACAATTACTCCCTCACTCAAATATTGTACGATCCAGAATGAATGAATTAGTCCCTAAAAACCCTAGAGACTATGTTAATGATGAACTATATGACAGGGGTTTATGGATGAGAGATGCCAAAGTAGGGAAGGATTACAATGGCTTAATTTTATTCAAAGTTGCATACTCCCAAAGAAATACTTGTGCCCCTCTCAGTAATATATGGCAGTTCGATGTAGGGAGACTCATAGTGCCTGGAATTTTTATGGATGTTGACCTTCTTATACAGATAGCTAAGTGTTATGATCCTATAACTAGATGTGTTAAGGATATAAATGGAAGGGATTTGATAAGTATCACAAAGGAAGAGATTAGACAGGTTTTTTCACTGAACAACCCTTCTGTTGGACTGGAGAAGATTGATTTTGATGAATTCAATAAAATTTATGAGGCACAAAGAAATTATTTGAGGACCAGTCCTCTAAGAGACTTTGTTGATAAAATTGGTGCCATGTGTGTAATTAGCCGAAGCACTCCAGAACCTTTCAGACTAGATCTTTTTAGTATGAGGGCACAGGGTATATACAAGTCCCTAAGTTTAATTTTAGGAGAAGATGAAGCTACACACATGCCCATTCCATACATGTTCATGATGGTGCGGTCCCTACATCCCCATTTGGCATTGATTTTTGATTTTGCCCCTTATCTTGCAGATCAAATCCACCAAGGATTAATAGGGATAAAAAATATGAAAGTAGGTAGGCCTTTTGCATGGTATTCTATGTTAATGCATATGCTCTTACATAATGGTGTTGAATTCTTCAGTAAAATAATGAATATTGTGAGGGAGAAGAATGGAGAGGTATTGCCAGTCCAGTTGTGGACCACATAATTGTCATGGGATAGGACTGATGCTATTTACCTTGTTTTTTATAGGAATTTTGCTTCAAGGCTTAGATCCTTGTTATTTTTTGAGAATCCAAGAATTCCCATGGAGTTGTTAAGATTAATTAGGCCAAAGGAGTATTGTAAAGACATCACCATAGTTCAAAATTTTAGTGATATAATTTTGTATCCAGTCTCCACAATTTTTAGAGTATATGGTTGCAAGAAGGCACCTTATGTATTGCCTTACCAGGTCCCTTTGAAGATAGGGTATGCTAAAATTTTAAGGTAGATTGGTGACTTGCAGGATACTGCCTTAACTAACAAAGGAAGGGGAACTTTGTTCCCAAGTATTACAATAGCCCATCAGTATGTCATTATCAAACAAGGATGGGTGCATTTGAATCAAGTTTTGCAACCTTATAGAATGGCTACTGTAGTGGTAAGGTGTGCAGATAATGAAGGATTCATCTCTGGAATGTTTAGAGAGAAGACAAGGTGTGTTGTTTGGAACACCAGTTCAACTTCCCTGAGGATATAATCAGGAATGAGTTTGATCTTCAAAATCAAGAGATTAAAAATGAGAAATGGGTAATCTATAAAAATACTATAGATTTTATCTGGATTTTTTATAGAGTATGACCCATTGAAGGCTTTTCAACCATGGGCAAGAAAAGTGGATGCCCTTCTGGAGCATTTTGAGGGGATTATGTAGGCATCAAATGAGAAGAAGGCTACAGTTATTAAATCTAATCATGATAAGGAAAGAAGAATTTTAAGTCAGCCATGATATACAAAGTTGATCCCTAAAGGGATGTATATAGTCCAAGAGAGAAAAGGATAGAGTGTCCTCCTCCCAGCTCAACAGAAAGATAAGAGTCTCCCATCCACTTCCAAGGGGAAGAAACCCATGAGCGATCCAATAGTAGAGGAGCCCTCTCCAAAGAGGCATAGATAGGAGGAGCCTCAACCAAAGCAAGAGATATATTCCCCTTCCCAATCCCCATTACAATTAGATGAACGTGGAATTGCTCAGCAACTAGTGCAATTGAGCAATGAGGGGAAAATTTTTGTTTCAAGTGATGAACTACAAGAGGGAATGCCAGAGGCCCCCAAAGAAATAGAAATGGACCTTACAGTGGCAGAATTTGAGGGTAAGTAGCTAGACCTAATTTTGAAGCAGGTCAGTGATACTTTCATCTCAGATGATAATTTTGTTAAATCTAGGGCTTTTCTTCAGTTTTTGTGGAGAATGAAAATTAATCAGTATAAAGAGATTTGTGAAAAGAAAAAAAGATAGGGGTATGATTGAAATTGAAAATGAGACAAAGGGGGGAATGATGAAGAAATTTGAAAAGATAACCCCAGAAGAAGGCAGGGCTGTGGTTCACACTGTAGGAGTTTTGATTCTTCTTGAATGGGATATTGCTGACGCAAATAGTTTTTGATTCAGTCAAGAAAAGTAAGATCATAGTCCATTCTACTGCAGAGTAGGCACAATAGGATGCTAGGGGTGTGGCCTTTTCTAATGATCATGTTGCCCTGGTTATGTGGTCCCTCAAAAGGGAAGAGAATAAAGATAAAAGGGAGGCATTCTCCTCAGAATATTCAGGAAATTTACTAGTGCAAAGAGTTGGTAAGACTTCAGGTGTTGAAGACTCAAGTATGATCTTGGAGACAGCCAAGTTCAATTTAAAGGTAGCAGAAAAGGATGCCCAAGAAAAGGAATAATTAAGAATTAAGTTTGAGACTATTCTCAAGTCTTATAATGAGCTAAAGATAGAGCTAATTCAGAAGGACAAAGTAATAGCACAATTTTCATGACCACAGGATCACAGATCACCTCAGTTGATGACTGTTGATAGGCCTGTTGTGGCTTCTTCTTCTAGCCCTATTATTGATTTCCCACCATCCCCCTTCCCAAAAATAAATATAGATGCGAGAGTCAGTTGGGAAAAACAACAATTGCTTGAAGAAAGGGACAGATTGAGAGAGAGCTAGACAAAGATGGACAAACAGAAGGATGAACATATGAAGGCTAAGTCCCTTACAAATTAGAAATATGAAGAGATAATTATAGAGGCAGTGATGCAATTTGTTCATGATCTGAATCCCTCAGTTTTGTTTGACCATGCTAGAAGGTTGCAGGTATTGCTTACATCTTTAGGCAACCACAAGGTTGAGTTGAATCCAATTTTGGATAAATGGATAGGAAGGGCATCAAACATGAAGCTATTTTATATGCTTTCAAAGGCCCAACTTAATCCTAACCCTTTGATTAAGCCTGTACATAAATTTGTGAAAAGTATGGTTGAATTCAAGATAATCCTAGATGATTTTGAAAGGAAATCCAATGTGCTGAAGAAGGAATTAATACTCTCAAACTGTGAATTAATACCAAGAGTCTTCAAAGCAAATGGTGAATTAAAAGAGTTATTCAATTGGAGAGAAGAGATGGATGGTGATTTTTCTGCAAGGATGACAAGTATTCTACTTCAGAGAGTACTCTTTCTTTCTTTCACACCATCAATTTGTTAATGATTGTAAAATCAAGATTTGATTTTATTCAGCGGGAGGTTAAGCAAATGGAAAGCAAGTGGGAGCAATTATCTAGTAGGAAGGCTGAGATAGTAAATTTTATATTCCCAAGTGAAGAAGTGTTCAATGAATGGAGACATCAGTACATGCCTCACGTTGAAAGGCCAGGTGCTCCATCTACTTCTTGAGACAAATAATGATTGTGACTCATAGTCCTGAAGTAGGTAAGATGTAAAATGCATTTATTACAAGAACAGTCATGAAGAAATGGAAATTAGATTTGTTTGAAGAGATCGAGGAAAGAATTGAAGACTTGAAGATAGGCGGTGTGCCTACACAATGTCGGTCCAGAATCTGATTGAATCATTTATTATAAACCCAGTGTGGTTGTTGTAGATTTTAGGGTAAAGTTTTGTAAACCCTAATATGATCGATAGCTTATTGCATTTCCTTGTCTATACAAGGATTTTTCACGATCATATTAGGCATTGAGAGTTTAGGTGTCTAGAAGATAGAATTTTGAAACCCTAGCCCTCAGTTGAGGATTGTAACATTTTGTATCATTTCTTGTCAAAGTAATAGAAGAAAGCACAAGCTACTACCATTATTTTCAAGCTTGTTTCTCAAAGTGTATTGTATACAAATGATCAAAGTTCATTATGCTTAATACAAATTTCAGGTCTTTATCTCTCCTCTATGTCAAATTTGTGAATTTCTGAGTTTATCAGAGACTTGTGGATGTGTTTTATTTTGAGTTATGATCAAGGGTTGGATTAAATATTGCTCTAAGTGAGATACGTGTTCATTTGATTTGCATAAGGATTATTTACAAGTAGGAAAGAGTTGAGGTATTTGTATTTATGTCTATGAATTGAGTTCTTCTAAGATATTTGTATTTCCTCTATATTTTGGTGATATTAGCCCAATGGATAAGGCATTGGCTTGTGTGAGTGCATCTTTATTTTGTGAGGATTGATTGAAATCATTGCAATCAAAGTTAGAACAATCAAAATCAGTCTTTAATTTCTATTTGTTTGAAGAGGTAATTGTCCTACCCAGTGATGGAGAGTCAATGAATAATAGGTTGTTATTTAATACTTTCTCACTGATATCTGTTGTTAGATCTAGTATTAAGTTAAGAGAAGAGTATATATATATATATATATTGGATCAGGTGTACCATATATTGGATCAAGTGTACCCACCTTGGTTTTGTAGAGCTAGAAGTGAAGAGGGAACTCTTGTCCCTATAGTTGGTCCAATTACCTACCGATTTCTCACATTTGGAACTAACCCCTCCTTAAAATCAATCTTAGGTATATTGGTGTCTCATGGAGTCTAAAATCTTTTCAAGAACCAACAGAGATGGTGTTGGTGGTTCAGCCAGTTGATATATGATTTGAGATACTTTAGTTTATTTGATGATATACATGATCTCATTTCTTTGTTGATATCGAGACATTGGACTCTATTGTACCATTTTTTATGTGTTGAGGTTGTTCATGTTGATACTTTGATATTTTGGTTTACTTTGATAGACTTTGATTATCTGGATATTGCATTTATGATGTTTTGATGGACTCTGATATCTTGTTGATTTTATGATGATGTTACCATAGACCCTGATACTCATTTTGATAGCTTTACTATATTTGATACCATGATGTGTTGGATTTCCTTTTCAGGTGTTTTAGCATGATATGCAGATCTAGATGATTCTATCTCCTATATGCTTTGTTTTATGCTTTTCAGATGCAATTTTTGAAATGTATGCACATGTTCTAATGATGCTTAAATGGTTGTCTTATGTATGACATAAAATAGATGGATGAATGTGATGATGTGGATCCTAATGATTAATGCTTTACTTTTATAGTTGTAATGATATATAGATGGATTAGATGGTTGTAATGATTAATGTATATGAATGCAATGTGATATGGATATTTAATGATTAATGATCCTAGTGTTGGAAAAATAGTCAACGCTCCCCTTGGGATTTGTGACATGGATTAACTACCTCTTGTGTCTTCTATAAGTCTAGTGGTTGTATCGGGCATTAACAGGTTGATCTTTTGGTGCAATGACAACCACTACTTGTAACAAGTGGTATTAGAGCTTGGTCATAAGTTTGAATCCCCTCAGGTAATGCTGAGGGGGAGATTGTTGGCAAAATAGTCAGCACTCCCCTCGGGATTCATGACATGGCTTAACCACCTCCTGTGTCTTCTATAAGTCTAGTGGTTGTATCGGGCATTAACAGGTTAATCTTTTGGTGCAACGACAACCACTACTTGTAACACCTAGATGTTTATATGTGATATAGATGAATGATATTGCAATGCAATGATGTAATGGATATAATAATATAATTATTATGATTATAATGAATGCAATGGTAAATGTACTTAATGGATGTGAAATGAATGATTTCCTTTTGGCATGAATGATGCATATTAAATGAAATGAATCTTGAATGATGCAATCTAATGTAATTGAATGGACTTAATATGATGAATGCAACCTAATGTCATTGAACTAAATGATTATAAAGATAAAGATTAATGCAATGAACCTAATGCAAATGATGGTACATGACTTATGCAATTTAATGCAATGATTTTAAAATGATGAAATGCAATGAACTTAACGGTCTAAATGATGAAAACGCTTAAGTGAATGTAAGATAAAGTGAATGTAGTGAAGATGATTTCAATGATTTAATACAATGTAATGCAATGGTGATAAATGCACCTAACAAATGCAAGTAAACTAATGAAATGCACTTTTGTTTTTTATTTTTGATTTCCAACACACTCGATCACATATAGTTTTTGATGATCCTTTGATTTTTTTATTTGACCACACCCCCTTTTGTTTTGTCAAATTTACCTCTTGCAATCATAAACTAAGGCAAAATACATTAAATGCATTTAATCTAAGATGTATGCAACTAACTATCATTATTCAAAAATTTGGAGCTTATAATCATCATTGAGCAATTTTGGAATCCTCATTTTAGTACAACCATCACTAGTTCAACCATGATGATATGAATACTTTTTGCACCTCTTTTGTTTTGCTTTCCCATCTCTTTTCTAGTATGACTATCACTGATTGAAGCCAATCATGATAGTGTGAATATCGATTTTGTCGAATTCTATGTTGCAAGTGGATTTTGGTATTATGATATCGAAGATCAAAATATCCAAGGTATCCTTCTGCGTAAACAAACAGAGATCTCAGTTGTATCCTATGTACAAGTCCTTGATGATTCTTTGATGATCACATCCTTAGAAAAATAATACATGATTTAGAACTTTTATTTTAAGACAGTCATTCAGAAATCAACTAAAATATCACACTTTCATCATAGCTTGTCTAGTTTAAAAACTTTCATCGATTTGCTAGAAAGACATGATTTCATCAATCAAGTCAACACTTAGGAAAATTTTTGCAATGTTTTTCAAATCCATATTTCAAGTGTAGTTCCATCCATTTCATACTTTTAATCCTGATAAAGATCTCAGATTAAATTTTGCTTTTGGTTCAAATTGGATTAGGATTGAAGATTTGATTAAGTGTTTCACTTGCATTTTTTATGAATTGATTTGATGATTGATTGAAGTTTGCTTTTGATGAATCCTTCCTCTTTTCGAGTAGATTGCCCCCAGTTTGATATGATTTCAAAGTTGGACTTAGGATAATTTGTATATTAGGTGACCAAAATCTTGTGGTACTTGCAAATTATGTAGTTGTGGGGTTTTATTATGCAATATATACAAATGCTGGTGAATGCAATATTTACAAGGTGACCTTCTAGGTATGCGACTGACTTGGACTTTCAATGGCACTTGTTTACCAAGTTTTCACTGATTGAATGAATCTTGCTTCTTTTTTTCTATTTTTAAAGCTTTTTCCCCCTTTTTTTTTGCTACCAAGGTGCCTATTTGCTAGGTTTTCACCAAGGCACTTTTTCTCTTTTTTTTTGTATTTTTTTTTAGGTGGATTGAAAGTTTGGATACTCCCCTTTATCATTTCCTCCTAATATTCCATATTAGAATAAGGTTCAACCGCATTGAGATATTGGGACACCACATTGTCATTCAAAAAGGTTGGGAGAATGGTTGGTTTAACCCATTTGATTAATTCCGGGTATATGAGAGTTAATATACATCATTCATGCCAAAAGGAAATCATTCATTTCACATCCATTAAGTACATTTACCATTGCATTCATTATAATCATAATCATTATATCATTATATCCATTACATCATTACATTGCAATATCATTCATCTATATCACATATAAACATCTAGGATCATTAATCATTAAATAGTACATCATCCATGCCAAAAGGAAATCATTCAAAATGTAAGATGAGCTTTCAATGGATATCTCTTTCACTTGTTTTATGTATTTGTAAACACAACAATCATGCATACACTTTTTTCTTTTTACCCACTACACAATAAGTGTTTGATTTTGAAAGTACGTTATCATGGGTTTTGCACAAAAAGACACTTCAAGCAATCTACCTAGCTCAAGATTGGTTTGTAAACATGGCTCTATAAGGTAGTCTTTGCTAAGTTAACAAGGTTTTAGTCAATATTCTGTTCAAAATAGATATTAAACTTTCATCCTCCAAGTATATTAAGAGGCTTCCCACCACCGGTATATCAGAGTTTTGTGCAATCCGTGAGAACTACTTGAGGAAGTTCAAAAATTTAACACCCTTTTGTCACACGTCCCATTAAGGATGTATGTATTTCATTTTATAGTGGGTTGGATGATCATGGAAAAGGAAAGTGTATCCCACTTTGGGTTGTCCCTCTCACCGGCCCTTTTAAGGCAAATCTCAGGAGGCGAGGCCAACTAATAATCTAGCATGTTCATGTAAAAGCAAGAAAATGGAAAGAAGAAATAGGTTGTGCGAGTTTGATTCACCAAAAAGGTGAATAGAATATCCCTATCCACTTCTTAATCCCCAAACATAATTAACAAGGTTCAATTTCCAACCCACTAACTATAGGGATTCAAGTATTGCTACTCTCTTCCATAAACAAGGGGTTATTTGATTATGTGCTTGATTTCTTCAACCTTTCTTCTTAATCAAAGAGTTTAACACTTTTGGCATTTTGATTCACTAATAAAAGTGAAGAGCATAGGCCTAATGTTAAACTTCCTCAAACAAAGATAGGTTGTTCTTAATTACTAGATTTTGAAAGCACCAAAGCCACAATTTAAGTACAAAAAAAATGGCAAAGTTTTACGGCTTACCTTTTCCTTGTAGCTTGCAAAGACTAGGGGCATTTTTGAGTGATTTTCATTTTTAATGCTTACCTTGGTGATCGTTCCTTTCCAATGTGCTTTTCCTCTAGCAAGTTAGTCAACAAAACTAGCAAAAGTGAAGGAAACAAAGATAAAATTGAAGAAAGCAAGCTAAAATTGAACTTTAAGCCTTAATTTCCAACTTGAGCAAAACTTGATTTAAGGTGAAAATATCTAATTTAATGAAACAAATTTTGCCTTATATACTTCTACAACTTTGATATAATGTTCATGTACCTTTCCTTCTTGTTGAGAATCCTTAAGAACTAGCTTAATATGAGCAATGTTCTCCTTTTTAATCTTCCTTGTCAAAGCTTTGCCTTCTTGATTGAATCTGCTCTCTGGCTTTTTTACTTTTATTTGATCAGTCATCCTGTAGAGACATAAAAATCATTTTCTGATAGTCAAATTATAAAAATTTGTAGTTTATTCAAAAGCGTTGTAGAAATGATTAAAAGTGTTATTTAACTGTTTAAAAGCATTTTCA
This sequence comes from Chamaecyparis obtusa, assembly GCA_027943335.1. Taxonomy (NCBI): domain Eukaryota; kingdom Viridiplantae; phylum Streptophyta; class Pinopsida; order Cupressales; family Cupressaceae; genus Chamaecyparis; species Chamaecyparis obtusa. The sequence continues at coordinate 1,109,643 of BSBK01000090.1, forward strand.
ATCGAATTAAAAGCGCTATTTAAACTTTTAAAAGTGCAGAAATAGAGAGTAAAAGTGCTAAACAATTAAGCAAAGGCATTCAAAAGTAAGTAAAAGCGCTGGAGAAATATGCAAATGTGCTTGACACTTAGGGAATAAGCGTGATAGAATTTAAGACAAAAGTCAGAAGGATTTAAAAACATTGTTTCTCTGTGCAAAGGCACACAAATTTGTCGTGGAAGCACTGAAACGGTGCTCAGAAGCATTGTTTAACTGCTCAAGAGTGTCATTTGAAGTCTCAGAAGCGTTGTTTCACTACAAAACCAAGAGTTAAATAGGCAAATATTTGAACAAAAATGAAGATTATGAGATTTTTAGAAAGTGAAGCCTACTGCCCCACGGTGGGGTGCCATTTTGTGTACTAGAAGTTGTACCTTCATAGAATTAGTATTGAACAATAAATCAAATAGAAACTAAATAACCACAATTAGCAACTCTATTTAGCAAATAAAGAACAATTAAGCATTCTATGGCTCTCTAACTAAGAGTGTTAATGGTGAAGCTCTCAGTAAGCCTTCATTAATGACAGTCCTAGAATGAGCAATGAGTGATAAGATAAGCTAATTAATTCAATTCCAAATAGAAAAGCTCAATTAACTTCTAAATTGTCTTTCTAGCTATAATTCTCAAGAGGTTAGAAGCAATTCTCAGATTTGTGAATTGTTTTATGAGTGATTTAGCCTTGCTTATATAGGATTTGGCAAGGGTAGGGGGTGTGGTAGAGTTGATCATGATTAGGCTTGAGTTGAGTCTTTGGTTCCACCTTTTGAAGACAATTTAAATATTGTGTCCTCAAAGCTCTTTCAATTTGAGTGATTAAGATCGAATTTGGCTTGATCCATGTGAGCTCCTTTTCTTAAATCCTATTGGTTGAGGCTTTTTCCTCCCATGTGGTGTTGAGAGAAATTGGGATTTAATCAATTGATTTTAATTCATTTATTTAGCCAAGTGCACCCCTTGAATGGGTTGATTTAATTTAATTCCAACTATGCCATTAATTGAATTAATTGCACATTGATTTAATTTCACTTGATTTAAATGCTCTTAATTGATTTTTTGGCTTTAGATTTTGAATTATATTGAATTAAGACTTGATTTTAATTTTGATTGGCTAAATACTTATTTGGATTCAATTGCCTTGATTTTGCCTTGATTTACCTTGATTAATCACTTGAATGATCATGTCCACTTTTTGGTGATTACACATATAGTGTAATAATTAATAAGAAATATAAACATTCCATTAAGAACTATATATTTAATAGAAGAGTAGATAAAAATGTTAGTAATGGATAATATATGATCAATTAAAATAATAATTATTTTCTAAGTGTAATTTATTAAATATTTAAAGGATCCTAATATTTTTTAATAACAATTATTTTAATTATATTTTATTCTTATATTAAACAAAAAGAAACTAATAGTTAATCACATTTAACACAATTTATATTCAAATAATAACATATTATAATTTTAAAAATGAATTTAACAATACACTATTATATATTAACCTATTTCAATTCTAATCTATTTATTAATTCACTTCCATTTTTAATTTATTAGCTCTGTCTCCTAAAATATTAACACATTAATCTAAAATTTAGATAACATACCCTAAATTTACCATGGGTTCAAAAGCAAGGTCTTTATTAAAATTATAAATTATTATAAATTAAATTTATTATAATAGACATTATTAAAATTAATATATTATCTTTATTTAGAATATTATGTTGTGGAAAATTGAAATTTTAGAGAATATTATCTTTTAGATAATTATTTTTATGTAAGATGTGATATAGAAGAATTGATGACGAAAATGTTTGAAAATTCTAATTATGTATATTTTATTAATATATTTATTATAATAGAAAATTATTTAAATATTAATGTACGTGATATTCAACGAGTTATTATTTTATTTAAATGATTATGGTTAGAGTTCATTGTTAGAGTTATGATTATGTTTTAGGGTCTACAATTATGATTGTAGTTAGGATCACAGTTAATCAATGTTAGGGTATATTAGATATAGGTTAGAGAAATATAAAAATTATATTTATATTTTATTTGTAGTTGTATATTTTATTTGTGTCTATTGTAATAAATTTAATTTAAAATTATTTATCTTATTAAAATTATATTTCAGGTACCTATTGCACACCAAGGTGCAATTACTAGTTTATTTTAATTGGGATTCTAAAAAGATTTGTTTAGTATTTAGTGGGATTCTAATATTTGGCTTTTGGAGCCATTTTGAATTTTGAATTTTGAATGATGACTTATGACTTTTCCTTTAATTCTGGCTTAGTCTTTTAATTTCTGTTTAATTTTATTTAATGACGGTTAACTTTGCACAGTCACCTTTTTGAATTCTGATTTAATAATATTATTATTTTATTCTTGAGATTTTAAACAGATTCTCTTTTATTATTAATTTTGGGATTTTAAATATTTTTTATATATTAAAGATTGAGAGTTCAAAGAGTTAATACAACAATACAAGGGAGGCTATGCCTCTACCCACCAACAACTAGAAACAGCTAGGGAACCACTAAGTGAACATAATCTTAAGTAAGTACACATTATAGACAAAGAGAAAGAGTATGTAACAGAACGCGTGAAAAAAGGAACTTCAAAAAGACCAGGGGAGAAGTCTTCTAATGAAGAACACCATCCATATTCTCAATCCAAGTGGTCCAGCCTAGAGAGCCCTCCATCCAAACCACCTTCTTCCACTCCAAGATCTAGGTAAACATTTCAAGTTTATCAAAATTAGGGCCTTTGTTATCTCTGATGTATTGAATCAGCTTCTCAAGTGCCTCGTCGAATGCAGTATGGTTGTCCACAATGCTGGCCCATTCAAAACCATCCTTCATCTCATAAATGAACATAGAGGCGTGCCCATCTCTGAGAAACCTTTACAACTTCTCCTGTTCCAAGTTCATCACGCAGCAAACCTATGAAGCAATTTTGAAATGAGTGAGTTTTCTAAAAAACCCAGTAAGAGACCTATCAATGCCTTGGAACTTAGCCTCATTTCTTAATTTAAAAATAAACCAAAGGATGAAAGATGACAGAATTTGCCAAAATAGGTTAGCATCTTTCATGATCCCATGAATATAGCCAGTAATAATATCAAGAGTATAAACATGTTTAGTAATAGAAAATCCAAACATCAGCCAAATTTCTCTAGCAAAGCTACAATCAAAGAAGATGTGCCTCATAGTCTCAGGCATTCTACAAATTGGATAGATATCAAGGGCAGCCCGGTGATTCCTAATAGGCAACCTATCAAGCAAGAGCTTCCACTTGAAGCATTTAATTTTAGGTGGGATGGGAGATTTCCATAACTTATCAAAGATTTTCTGCCAGTCAGTCGAGCTGGAGTTAATATACCAGATGGAGTTAATATGATCAGTCATAGAGGTATCATGATTGAGGAACTTATAGATATCTTTAGCTTTAATTTTGGTAAGGAGAGAACCATCTTTCCATCTAAAGGTGAGATAGTGATGAGAATCAACATCAGTGCTTCTAGGAAGATTAAGGGGCGCACAGGCAGTCTTGATCAGATTGTAAGTTCTTATATGGGAATCTGGGAGATCAAACTCCCAGCTAATAATCTTGTCATGCTCCATGATGTCCATAATACAATTAATGCCTTTACAAGACCAGAACCTGGCAGAGCAACCTTTGGTAAGGGCAAGAGGTTTATTCAAATGAAAAAGATTCTACCAAATAGACTGTTCCACATGCAAGATGTGGTTATAATCAAAATTGGAGTTATTTATGAAGCCACACACATATTCACATGCCTTCCAAATGGACCTAAAGACCCGATTGACCTGAACATTCACAAGGAACCGACCAGCAACCAGGTCATAGAATGGGAGGGCTTTCCAGGATTTGGCAGATTTAGGAACAACATTTTGGATGTTATTTCTGACAAGAACCTTTCAAGGCTCATTTCCTTCAAGAGTGTGGAAGATCCATTCGGTAGCAAGGGACATTCCTTGAAGCCTGAGATCCTTCAGGCCAAGCGCATCGAGCTTTTTATCTAAATGGCACCAACTCCACTTAACTGCATGAGCTTTCCTATTACCCTTACCATCAGACCACAGGAAACGACAGATAGCCTTTTGAATTTCAAAAATTTGATAGTTACTAAACATCCAAGCAGAGGAGTAATATATGTTGTAGGAAGAAAGGATTTTCTGACAAACTTGAACCCTACCTGCAAGGGAGAGAACCTTATTGTTCCATTTATTGAGCTTTTTGTCAATCTTATCCTTAACCCACAGCCACATATCTTTAAGGGAGGGAGCAACAGAGAAAGGAATACCAAGATATCTAATAATCTTATTAGGTCCCCCCCAGGAATAGCCAAAGTGTTCAAGCCAGTCCGGGGGTTCCTCCTTCCAACCAAGCATAATAGATTTGGAACTGGATTTTAAATATTTGATTATTGGATAACTAATTGTAATTTATTTTTAAATTTAATAATATTGTATTGTTAATTAATGGACTTTATTATTTCAATATTAATCTAGAGATTTTTTATTTTCATATTTGTAAATTTAATATTTATTTCTAAATGAATATTATTATAGTTTTAATATAAAGTTGGTAATAAATTTAATATTTAATATTTAAATTAATTTTATTATCTTCAATATTTAAATGGATTATTCTAGGGGAGATTAGTTAATGTCCAAGATGAGACTTAGGTAAATTATTTATCCCTTAGCAATAATATTTTATTTATTATTAATGTTTTTATAGGGTTATTAAATCCTTTTTAATGCATAAATTAAATAAACAAATAAACTTTGGAGCTTATGACTTAAGTAAAAATATAACATTTTAATTTAAAATATTTGAACATTATTATATTAATGGATAATAATTTCTTGACCCTAGTTTCCGCATGGGGTTATTATCTTGGTTTTATTTTATCTTTTATATAATGAGGTTACTTTTGTGATTTCTAATCTAGTTAGTAACTTGGTTTGTGATAGGGACACTAGGGTTACTAATGCGATTGATTTAATAATTAATTTTAAATTAACCCTTTTCGGATGTGTTGACCCAAGCTTTGACCTTTTATCTTTATCTATGTTTTAATTTCTCTTTGGTTTATCTCTTTTAATAACTCTTGTTGATATATGCACTTGTAGAGTAGATTAGTCCCATTTGCATATGCAATTCAATGCATTCACCTGGTAATAATATAGAAATAATTAAATGCATATGTATATTTTATGTAACACATTTGTCTTGTTTATGACAATCTTACAATTAATGAATGCATATGGATATGTGGTAAAATAGATATAGCGTAAATGCAATTTCAATAATATGTTTATACATTTTGAGTGATCTTGTATTTGCATTTGATGGTTTAGATTCAAGATGATCTGAAAGAAGATGTAAATAACTCATCTTCATCGCTCCCATTCCTTCCCTGATTGCCTGTAAGTCAACACAAGAAGACTCTTCCTGAACTCCCTTATGTCTATTCTGTAACTGAATCATCTGGATGTGATCCTCTATCATATCTCGCATCCTATCATAATGAGATAATGTAGACACAACACTATCTTCATTTATCTTCAGTTGGCTTGACAAATCATGTGAAGTGCAACCAGCCTCAACCTCATGTGACAAAGCATCCAACTGTGCCTGATACTCTCTATCAGCAAAGTCATGAATACTCAATGTCTACTCATCGCTGATATGTATCTCATCATCATGCACAACAGCCTCCTCACAATCATCATCTGAATCCATTGTGCTGCAGTTACTATTCTGAGCACCTGTGACATCATCCTCAGGCAATCTGTATACAACTGTCTCAACTTGAGTACCAAGTTGATAGTTACTATCCATTTGCATAGTGTCCTTCACCACTTCCTCCTGTGGCTGAGTAGAAACTGAAACATCTGTTGGAATGCTAACTTTTTTCTCAAAATCCTCATGAAGGTTTCTGGTAACTGTGTCTGCCGATCTCATGTTATCTCTCCTGCGAGAAGATCTGCCAAATAAAAATCTAGTCAACTTATCCACCTTGGCTGGGTTAGATAGCATATCATTCATCCAACGATTTCTTTTTATCACAGACTCATTCAACTCATCAATTGCTTTCTTGATCTCAACCCAACTGTCTTAATGATTACTTTTTTTGCTGCTTTGTGGTTCCTCTTTCAGAAAGGTAGGCATTTTAGGATGGTTAACTGACCATGAAGTGTACCTCTTCCTTTCCATTCTACAATCAATCAAGTGCTGGTCACTCATACAATTCTGTTCTTCCCCAACAAGATGGTAGGAAACCGCTCTGATACCACTGTAATGACCCTTACTAATAGGATCACTAAAAACCCCAAATCTGATCTGTGTAAATTCATCAAATAGTTGGCATGCACTTGAATGTTTTACTTGCAATGATGTGTTTCAATGTGTTTATTGTTTTGGCATCAACTATGCAATTGAGATAAAAATACCAATATGTAATAATGAACAATAGAAGAACAATGTCGGCACCAATAACAATATTCAGAAATTCCTATCACTTGGCACCTTATAATGAACTACTCCAACAATGAGATACTCTCCTATTAATGCAATGGTCACACTTCTCAAGTCTGATTTCAATGACTAAATTCTGAGAGTATAATGGACTGTTTCAGATTGTAATACAATGGACTATACAATGCACTTCATTCAACTATGACAATCCAATGTCAATGTAAATGCCACTATATCAACCCAGCTAGCAATATATGATTCCAAATGATTGTTCTCAGACTGTGACAATAATATTCAGATTACAATGCAATGGTCTTTACAATCCTATGACAATGTGAACAATGCCCTTGCTTTGCATACCAATTCAATACAATAATATATGGCAATGTCTGAACTTAATGGACGGATTATATAGACTGTTACAACTACTAACAATATGGTATGAAATGAATGAACAGAAACTCATAAACAGTGACCTTACAATGCACACATCCCAATTATGACAAACCGATTACAATATAGCAATATCAGATTACCATAACAATGTTGACTGAGACTAACCTCTGTATACTAGTATGATTGTTATAACAGAGCACTCTCACACATAAAACTTGACAACAATAAGATATAATGGAACCTGGTAATGCTACAATAATGGTTGTCCAAAATGATGAAATCCAATGCTGAAGACCAGATATCAGACCGCCACCAAATCTGCCGCAATTGGCTGTAGTGTGCTGTACTGTACAGTGTCGTACCAGGCTATACATGTACGGCACCTGCAGAAAATAAAATGTAGGGTTTCGAACCCCCAAAATGGTATCAATAGGGCCGCCACTGATGTACTAGTCTTCCTCCAAAAGCATAAAAAATATCTCCAAGTATGTTGAGAGATATGAGCAAAATTCTGAATCCAGGCTCTGGTATAAAGTGACTAAAATGTGCCAAAATTGTCTTCAACCTTCACCAAAATGATTCACCAATTAAGTGATGAATTCCAAACCCTTATTCAACCAGTTACAAACCCTCAATATCAATTTTTCAGGTCTGCTTTTTCGGACTGCTTTTTCGGGTCTGCTTTTTCGGATTGCTTTTTCGAATTTGCTTTTTCAGACTGCTTTTTCGGACTGCTTTTTCGAACCTGCTAAAAATTGCCTCCTATAATTTTGGCCCTACTAAAAATGCCTCTTGAAATGCTGTTTCAATCACAAAAAAACCCTTACATCAAATTCTCAATGAAGTACCAATGAGATGGCTGAGTACCAACTCTAAATTTGCAACCCTTCAGTAGATATTTCACTACCTCAGTTATGCCAATCTAGGGGAGTGATTCGTTCCCAAAGATCGAATAGTATTTGTAGACCACAAGGCTACAAATTGCTTCATAATGAAGAAGTAGAAGAAATCCCAAATCCAAGCATGTCCAAATGAATGCCCAAGCCCTCTATTTATTTACTTTTCCTTGAGAAGTTGCTAGAACTTCTAGAAACATCCAATTATAATGTACTTTATAATAAAATAACATTATAATAATAAAGTACATTTCTCAACTCAAAATTATAACAATGTAGGCCCAAATGTCTCATAACTGAATGTAGGCCCAACTACGACTGAACGTAGGCTCAAGACTGAACGTAGGCTCTACTACAACTAGATGTAGGCTCAAACTGGATGTAGGCTCACTCTGGATGTAGGCTTCACTACAACTGCATGTAGGCCCAAATTGGATGTAGGCTCAGTCAACAATATGCAATCAAATGATCAACATAATGACCCTCTCTCCAAACTATTTGCCTACGAGAGTCGATGATAGGCAAATCCGTCATGCCAAACGATGTCAGCCAAAATGGGGACATGACAGACTCTATACTTTTTTAGGGTTTAGGCAGATATGAGCAATAAACAATGTTAAGATAATGCATAAATAGAGAAGATAGAAAAATAAATAACATAGAGATTTAATATGGTTCACCCAATATGGGCTACATCCACCAAAGAAACAATTGTCCACTTATTTGTATTATCCAATGAATATAAAATTACAATATGATAATTTCACATTACACTAGACCAACTTATCTATAGGCCCTTTGGTGATTTACCAAAGTTAGTTAAAAAATTAACCCTAAAAATGCTTAATGATTTAACCTAGGGAAATGATTGATGAGTTAACCAAAAATGCTTGATGAGTTAACCAAAAAAAATTGGATACATGGTGAGTGTACAGTACTTGCATGATCAGTCACCACAAACCAACAATCTACCACTTGGAGATTGATTAGGCTCCACACTAAACATATTCATCACTCAAGAGAATCATCGCAAACCTCTGGCATATAGACATTGACTCACTTAGGAGGAGCGTGATCAAATTTATGGGATGGGACTATTACATGTAACTCTGATGCCCCCAGACCAGGGCAAATAAAGGACTTATTACAACACTTTTTGAGAGATGGTATTTAGAGGCCTCTTCCTTTCACCTACCGATAGTGGAGTGCATGGTGACCTTGGAAGATGTATATAGGATATTGAGGTTATCAATTAGGGGATACAGGGTTATATATGCACCATAGGTTTGGATTAAGGCTCTATGTGAGTTATTCGATGTTAATCAAGAAGACCTAAGGATTCATCATTATGAGATTAGGTGGAGGGAGATGGTCAGAGACTATGAGTATTCTGGTTTATTGTGTGGATTGGTAGATGGGGTTTTAGTGCCTGATAAGAGGTGACATTGATTTCCTATAGGGTGGGGGAGGTAGTTTCCATCATGCTTATCGAGAGCACTGTGTATGCTTGGGGGCCTTGTATATTGGTTATGATATATTTCTATATGCATGACATAGCCTATCATGGTACATAGTCTTTAGGGTATGGAGTTACATTGCTCGAGGCTTAGGCTTGAGAACCCATACTAGTGTGTTGCCCAAATTTTGATTGACAACCACTTCAGGTAGGACAACCCTATGCATATTACTATTAGATGGTGCAACAGAGACAAGTAGGACATACTAGGTATAACATACATCAATTCAACATTTTGAGAGAGTTTACATGGAGATCGTATGTTGTGTGTATAACGTGGGATGTTGAGGTAGACCATTTAGAGTTTTTTAGATAGGAGAGGTGTCTTATAGGGAGGACTACCCATTCCTAGAGAATTATAGAGATATATATATGCTAGAAAATGTCCTTTAACAATTTGGTGAGAGGTAGGATGTGCCTACTGGATCTGCACAGTTTTCCTATTACAACCAAGATGTCATAGGATGGGGACCAATTATTCTAGTGGCTACAACAATGACTCAATTTCAGGGATTAACACCTTGAATATGGGCTTTGGGATCTTAGTTGGTGGATACATGCATGATGCCCAATTTTGACACATGGTGGGCATAGTAATGACCAGTTCTATATACAAATCCTATGTCGATTGATATGGTGAGGAGGGTTAGATAACCACACTAGAGGCTAGATAGATTAGGATAGAGAGGTGGTAGGGATGGTGTTAGGGGATGAGATGGAGGTACAGGTAGAGGGAAAGGTGGGAGAGATGGAGGTTTAGGTCAAGTGGGAGAGATGGAGGGAGGGGTCAGAGTGGGAGATATGGAGGGAGGGATGAGGTAGGTGATTGAATCCCACATGGTGGTTGTGAAGAGAATATCCAGATACTTGAAAGGGACTGAAGACATTGTATGAACATAAAGGTGATTTCTCCTTGAGTGTGTTTACTGATGTATATTGGGTAGGAAACATCGATGATATAAAAACTACAAGTGGAGAAGCGTTCTTCCTGGTAGGAAGACTTGTATCATGGACAAGCAAAAAGAAAAAATGTATTTCCCAATCTACTACAGAAGCTGAGTATGTGGCAGTTGCTATCAATTGTACATAGATTGCATGGATGAAGTAGATCCTAGAAGGAATCAAGGAGAAGGTAACTGAACTGACAACTATTTATTGTGATAATACAAGTGCAATTAACATTTGAAAGAATCTAGTGATGCATTCTAAGACAAAACACATTGCAATCAAGTATCATTTTCTGAGAGAGAAAGTGCAGGGAAAATAAGTTAAGTTGGAATATGTACCAACCAAGGAACAAATAGCAGACATATTTACTAAGCCACTACCCAAGGATACTTTTGAGTATCTAAGAAGTAAGCTAGGGGTTATACCCCTACTTGAACAAAATTAAGATGTTGTTGCAGCATCAATTCTATGGATTCATTAAATATTTTTTCACTATGGATTGATGTTAAGGGGACTACTCCTTAGGGGGAGTAGTCAAAGGAGAAGAAGATTTTTGTAGTAGAAGGTGACCTATGTTGTGTGGTTCCTTTGGCATTATTTTCAAAGGGGGAGAAGATGAGAAGACTAGGGAGATGATTACTAGAAGAAGATTAAAGGGGAGAAGAAGACAAAGATCCAAGGGGGACTAATTGTCATTGGGAAGAACTTGTGATGTTTCCATGATTATATTGTGGTTTTTTCATCAATACCAAAGGGGGATATTGTTGGCATAACTAATGCATATATTTTTTAGTGTTGTGTGGTTCAAGTTTGATGACAAGAAGATCAATTATTGTATTGCCATTGATCTCAACTTAGTGTTACGTTAGTTGATAGTATTCCTGATGTGCTTCTAAGTATCTAGTATCATAGAATGAATTGGAGTGTGTGTTTTTTATGTTAGACTTAGAGCTATCTCTAGATGATGCATGTTGAATTGCAGAGGTTGGTAACATGAATTGAGAGAGTTATGATCGATTGAAGGTTGACAATGCAGCCATAAGAACAGACAATGATAAACAATGAATGATTTGAGTGTTCTATCAAATTGGTGTGGACTTTGGTGTTGTGGTTCAGTTATAATTATCTTATCTAAGCTATGTGATTGATATCACAACTGCAAGATGATTAGAGTACCACAAGGCATAGTTTTAATAACTAGAAGATTGCTCTGTGCAAAATGGAAAAGTTTTTGGAATAGTTGGTGTTAGCTCCTCAACCAGTGATGATCTGGTTGGTTGCGGTAAATATTTTCACATTCCAAGTGTCATGGTGACATGATAGATTTGATTTGTATGATGAGTTTATCTCACATTGTTCAAGGTGATTGAATTTATCAAGTTTTTGAAAGTGTGTTGGAAAAGTCAAGGAGTTTGACTGCTCTTGATCAAATCAATGTGCGGGTGCATTTGGAGGTTGACACAGATTTGTAAATATATTTTATTATTTTTTAATACATTTTTGGTAGACTAGGATGAAGCACAAAATATTCAAATGGTGAAATTTAAATGTAATATGTTTTGTTTAAGGCGGTGGATGACCTAGTGAGTGAAAAAGCTATTTATATTCAGATTGATGAATTGTGAAGTTGTAGATCGTGGTTGTTGTGGTATGGTTGAGAGAAGGGTGAAGATATCCTGCAAGAAGCAAAATTTTGAGCTTAATTGGATCTGTACTAGCAAAGGAGGAGTTTTATTCTCAGATCATTGTACTTGCTAAATCCTAACAGGTTCTCCAAGAAAATCCCTTAATTGGGTAGATCATAACATGTCTTGAATTAAAATCCTCTAACCAGGTGACTCTTTAATTAGATTTCTAAATCCCTTAACTGGGCTACTCCTAGCATGGTAAAGCTCCTAATAGGGCTAGAGGTAAATCCCTTAACCGGGTGACTCCTAACAGGGCATTTGTAAAGCTCCTAACAAGGCTAAGCCTTTAATAGGTTGTACTTAAAAATAGTGAAAATATTTGTGGGTACTAATTATTGTCATGGTTTTTTTCTCTAAACTAGGTTTTCCACAAGAAAAATATTGGTGTTATTGTGTTGCATGTTTGGATGGTTTCGTTGTTTATTATTGCATAAGTTATTAGTAGATGAATGTTCTTGGATGGTTGATAGAAATTTTGGAATTGGTAGTTTATTGATTCACACCCCTCTCAATAATCTTGGACCTTATAATACTAACAATTGGTATCATAGATTTTTTCCTCTTTGTGGTAAGCTTAATAGCTTAGGAAAAAAATCCAATGATGATTAAGAAGGAAGTTCCTAAGTTCACAAGAGACAACTACACCATATGGAGTGACCAGATGAAGATTTATCTAAAAGGTATGCGGCAACAGTTCTAGAATCATGTCGAGCGTAAACATATAATCCCTACTAGAGATCTTACTATAGATGAATTGAAGGAGCAACAAGAGAATATAAAAGCATTGAAAGCTATTGTAAGTACTCTATCTGATACTAAATACATTTATATACATGGACTAGAGACTACTTATGAGGTTTGGGAAAAACTTAAATTAATCTACAATGGAGACAAAATGTATTATATTTAAATTTCACCATTTGAATATTTCATGCTTCACCCTAGTCCACCAAAAACATATTACCAAAAAATAAAATACATTTAAAAATCCATGTCGGCCTTCAAATACACTCGCACTGTTAGAAGTTGTAATCTTTCCTTGGTATATTTATAAACCAAGGTTAGACTTTTTTCTTTTCTTGTTCTAATATATTAGGATATAAGCCAAGGTATCCTAATATATTTCTTTCTCCTTCATTCTATTTTGTCCTCTAGTAGAATTTGTGAGGACAAATATTTATTTTTGTAATTTAGTTTATTCCTCCTTATGAGGAATCTCACACTTGGCCTCACACACTTATGAATGGTGGCATTCATTCTCATGGGAGTTACATTTTGAACTCCTTCTCTTATCTCTACATATAGAGATATTTCTCCTCTCTTCACACACTTCTTCTCTATTCTCTCTCTCACTCTTCTAAAATATTGTATGAGCTAAAGCTCTCTCTCTCTCTCTCTCTTTTTGGCTATTTTGCCCATTCATAATTCATGGGGGTTTTTTTATGCTTTTCCCCCTTCAAAAACTTCTTGTCTCCTTTGTTGTTTCATTTTGGTGTATGCTCTAAGGATTAGCTTGATTCATGATAATCTTCCTTTTTCCTTACTCAATTGGATTAATTTGTTCCTAGCTCGAATTTGTTTTCCATTTTAACATGGTATCAGAGCAGGTTTAATCCATTTTGAGTTCATAGGTTTAAGCGATTATCATATCTCGGAGCACTCCAATTCGGAGACTCATCTTTTTTAAATTTGAGAGAGTTGTTTAGTTCTTTTTTATTTCCCTCTTTGGAAGGCGTGCCGCCAAAGAGTTAATTAAAAAGTCTATTTGGCCTTAGTTTTTAAAAAATATATACATATTATTTTGATTAAAAGAAATTTGTTTTAAAAAAAAATTTAAATAGTAATCAATCTTTATTGTCATTTAACTTTTCAATTCCCATACTCAAGGAGGCTAATTTTCGTACTCTCATTTAGTAATTGTAGTTATTCAAATTTTTTTAGTGTTATTACTAACATTAGTGTTATTCAATTATTGTAGTTTTTTTGCATACGTTATTTGCATGCATTAATTTAAGGAATATTGCAATTTTAGTCTTTTGCATGCATTTTTTTTGCATGCGTTATTTGCATGCATTATTTAGTTTCTAACTTTAGTGCGTTAGTTTTAAAGATTCCCTTCATGTGTTAGTTTCTAATTGTAGTGGTTGCATGCTCATTTCTATTTTTTTTCATCTCTCTGACATGCTTTTAGTTTTCTTCATTGCCCAGCTCAGTTTTCACATTGCATGTTAGTGCATGTTAGCTAGTGTGTTTTCACATTTCTAATTCATGCTATACTCGATGACATTATCATAGTATTCTATATTAGTTTTTTTCTTCTCCTCTAAAAGTTCACAAGTTCCAAGCACCTCAGGAACAATTTTGTTCACAGAAGTATGCACTGATCCTCCTATCACAGTAGCAACATGTTGATCCTCCTCTGTTTCACACCCAACATAGATCACATCTCGTTCAGCAAAATATCGGGTTGCCAAATCACCCTTTTCTTTTTCTTTATCTCATTGCATGCAATAATATCTAGGTTTTATCGACATTTTTTTTTGCGCTTCACTCATTAAATCATGCCTTCTAGTGGTTTCATTCCTTTGTTTTCACCTTCTTCGGACGTGGTGGTTTGTAAAGGGTATCAAAGTCCCTAAAGGCTATTTTTGGAGAGTAGTATAATCCGTTCCTCTGGATATTGATTTTGATTTCATTCTGTTCCATTTGCATGTAATCTTGCATTTAGCATTCATTATATTTCTGTTGTGTGAGAGCCCTTACCCTTGCATCTTGTCCCTATGCTCGACTTAGTATTGGCTCTTTCCTCTCTTCGTGTTGGGATTTTGATCCCTTGTGTTATTTATTTCTTGTTGATTAAGTTTGGAGCCTTTGATTGGTTCATTGGATGAGTATTTCCTTTTGTTTCCCTTTACAGCTTCAGTTATCTAAAGCCGTTGGCAAGTTGATGTTCAAAAAACAATAAATTTCTTGACCTGCTAGTTCTTGTTCTGGTTTTGCTCTTCTTTATGCCGAGCTTCATCGAAAACTTTATATAAGGTCTCGGTGTCATGTGTTCTTTGGTTATTACGCATTCTTCTATAAACATTTCATCTTTGTCATAAATCTTTTTCACTTATATATTCGCTTGCTGGTGTTTCCATTATCCTCTTAAAGGTAATAGAGTTGTGTTTATTGGATCTCGAGCCAGATTCAAACCTTTGTCTTTGTAATAAGGCAACCCGGGGATTTAGAAGGAATCATCCTTTTGTTTCAGCCATCTTGTTTTTTTTTTTTGATGCCAAACTAGTTTTCCTAGTATCCTTGGTGCATGTGTTCTTTGTTGCATTGCCCTTTTTCAACATTTCTTTTTCTTCAAACGTGTTGTTTTTTCTTTGCTTTTTTCGCTGGTTAGGTTCTCTATCTTGATCGCCTTGCATTGAGATCGGCTTCCTCAATAGACTAAGAACTTTGAGTTCAAGCCGTGCTGCATGTTTTAGCTTTATCTTCATCAGTTTCTTCATTTGGAGGTAAGTTTGTGTGGATGCCCTTCCATCACCCAAGAGTTGTTTGGAGGGCATGTATCAAATCCAGTGCCATTTGCTTATGAGTTGCATCACTCGGCTGTTATCTTTAGATATATTTTTTATTCGTATCTCTCTATTTTTTGTCAGGATCCATATCTCTTTGCTCTTCCATTTTTTTTGCTCTTTTTCCATCGCCGTCGCACTTTACTCAACTTAGATTGTCACCTTTCCCACGGCATTTGTGTACGCCCCTTTTTGCAGTTAACGTTTATTATAATCATTTTGCAGGTTAACGTTTAACATTTAATTACATTTTTTTACTAAGGTTTATTTTTTTTATTACGTTAGTAATTATTTCTAACAGGCTTTTCTTTGCAGGTTTTTCATTGCATGTTAAGTTTATTACATAGATTTGATTCTAAACTAAACTCTAGTTTTTTTAGATTTAGTTTGTTAGATCTTATTAGCGGAGGAATTTTAATTTTTTTTGAGGAAGATCTAGTTGTTTTTTTATCTACAGATCTGGTAGATTTTATATAGTCGCAATCTTATGCCGATTTTTTGCTCTGCATGCTGGTGATATCAACTCCATTACATATTAATATCTTTTTTTGCTTTTTTAATAATGGTTTTCTATTAAAGTGCATAATTATCTTCAGTTTGCTTGTATTATTAATTATTTCCATTGGCTTTGAGTTGTTAATTTTTTCATATTAACTTGGCTAGTCAATCCATTCTTTTCTAAGAAATAAATTTCTTTGTTGTGTCATTAGATTAACTTTTTATTCATAGCATAACATTTTTCGTGTTTCAGATCAGCTCATAAAAGCCTTGCTTTTTCTTTCTTGTCGCTTTGTTGAAGTTTTTGTTAAATCTTTTTTAACATTTATAAGATTCTTGTTATTCTTGCATGCAAAGTTCTCAGTTTCGTTTATTCATTTAGTTTACTGTTGCTTTCAACCAAAGTTCGTTGTTTCCATTTTTCTTTCTAACCTTTTTTATCATTTTATCTTTAATGTTTTATCTCATATAAGTTAAAGTTTCTATTTATATGCTTATAGCAAAGTTCTATTTATAAACCTCTTACGTATAAAATAAGAATTCTTAAGTTCCTTTAAAGTTATTAGGAATCTTTTATGTAGTTATTTCTTAAGTTTAATATTTTCAGTTTTTTAAAAGTTCTAAATTGTAGATAAATCAAGTTCTTTGTTAATTTAAGTTTTTCATTTTTTTACTTTTATTTTTTTAATTTTTTGTTTTTAAAAAATAAAATAAAAAAATAATAAGTTAAATTTTTTTAAATTCTTTAATTTATAAATGTTTTTTCTCTCTCAAATCTGGTAGGTTTTGTTTTGTTTTTGTTTTTTTCATTGTGCAAATTTTAACCTTATAAAATTTGATATTATATTTTCCTGTTAATTATTATTATTTTTTTCATTCTGTTATCTACATTAAGGAAACTTTTTATTTATTTCCTTTCTAATATAATTTCATACTCCTTTCAAATAAGGGGAATTTTTTTTTTCCTTTCTTGCTTCCCTGTCCATTCTGCCTTATTCCTGTATCCATCATGTCTACCCTAATGCCTAAAATCAAACTAACCAGCACCAACTATCATGCATGGAAAACCCACATGACCTGGATATTCAGATTTCACCATCTGTTAGACGTGGCCACTAATGCCAGCATCAAACCTGCTACCACTGCTTCTCAAGCTGACCAAGATGCTTGGCAAGCTAAGAATGATGAAGCCCTTGGCTTAATAGGCATATCCTTAAGTCCCGAACTGTATGTCCTTATCTCCTCTTGTACAAAAGCCCATCAGGCTTGGGACATCCTAAAAAACACCTATGACAGTGCAGATGAGACCCGTAAAATCCAACTTCAAGACTAGCTTGAAGATCTCAGGTATACAGATTTCAATTTTGTTGATGATTTTTTACTTAAATTTGATTCTATTAGAGTTCTATTAAATGGTTTACAAGTTCCTCTTTCTGATTTAAGGATCATTCATATTATAATTCATAAATGTTTACCTAGGCAGTTTCAACAATTTATTACAAATATCTATTCTCAATTAGCTATTCCTTCTTTAGCAACTCAATTAACTTATCCTATTTTTCAAACTATGTTGCGTCAAGAGGAGGCTAAACTAATTCAATTTGGTATATTGAAATCTCATGAACATGCTTATGTTTCTCAATCTCATAATAATAATAATAGAGCTAGTAATAATTCAAATAACAATCACAATAATCAAAGATCAAACAACTCTAACTGCAATCAAAATCATCAAAGAACTAACACTACTAATAACAACTATCAAAGACCTAATAATAACAACAACAACAACAATAATAATAATAACAATCCTTCAAATAGGCCTTACTGCACTTATTGTGGTAAAAATGGTCATCTAGTTCATAATTGTTTCAAGAAACAGAAAGATGATCAACGTAATTCTCAAAATAACTCTAATAATCAATCTCGTTATGCTTTTACTGTTAGTTTTAATGCTTCTAAACCACTTGAATGGATTGTTGATAGTGGTGCATCTCAACATGTTACTTCTCATAAAGAAGTTTTTGATTCTCTGCAACCTGATTCTTTGAATGTTCCTATTTCTTTAGCTGATAATCACTGTTGTAAAGTTGAAGGAACTAGTAATGTTTATGTCCCTAATGGTAAATTGCATGATGTTCTGTATGTTCCTGATTTAAAAGCTAATCTTCTTTCTGTTCCTCAATTATGTCAAGATTATAAGATTGAATTTCATAAAAATAACTATCATATAATTGATCCTAACACTGATAAAATAGTTGCTGATGCTAAGTTAGATGCTGATAATCTTTTTAAGTTTTACCAATTTTCCTCTCCTAGATACTCTTTTCTTACTACTGTTGATTTTCATATTTGGCATGAGAGACTAGGACATTTAAATTCTGATTATATTTCATTAATGCAAAGGGAAAATATGGTGGAAGGACTACCTAAGTTTACTACTTTTAAATTAGATTGCAATGGATGTATGAGTGGTAAAATGCATAGAGACTCTTTTCCTCATAAATCATCTTGGAGAGCTAATAATAAGTTAACCCTCATCCATAGTGATCTTCTAGGTCCTATGCAAAATACTTCACTTTCAGGATCTAAATATGCTCTAACATTTGTTGATGATTACTCTCGTAGAACATGGATTTATTTCTTACATAGTAAAGATCAAGTTCTTGATACTTTTGCTGAATTTCATATTTTTGTAGAAAGACAAAGTGGCTATAAAATTCAAGTTCTTAGGACTGATAATGGTACAGAATATGTTAATCATGCTTTTTATAACTATTTAAGATCTTTTGGTATCAAACATGAGCTTACTGTTCCTTATACACCAGAACAGAATGGTGTGGCAGAACGTAAGCATAGAACAATAGTAGAAATGGCTAGATGTTTTTTGCATGCTAAGAATATGGATTATAAATTTTGGGCTGAAGCCATGGCATGTGCCACTTATATCATTAACAGAACTCCTACTAAAGCCCTTCCAAATAAAACTCCTGAAGAAGTTTGGTATGATAAAAAACCAAATCTATCTCATTTACGTATTTTTTGGATCCATTGCTTATGTTCACACACCTAAACAGCAAAGGCAAAAGTTAGATCCTAAATCCACACCTCACATTTTTGTTGGATATTCTGAAACTACTAAAGGTTATAGAGTTTATGATCCTCTTACTAATAAAGTTAAGATAGCTAGAGATGTTTGCATTGCTGAAAATGGTGTTCATGATTGCTCTCAAATTTTAGATTCTGACTTTGATCACAGCAATATTGTTCTTGTGGAGGACCAACCTCCATCTCTCAACCCTATTCCTAAAGTTTCTGCTCCTAATGTTTATGTTCCTTCTGTTTCTATTTCTCACAATCAAGATAGTAATAATGAGCATAAAGATAGTAATGATACTCCTCCTAATCCTTTTGTTTCTACTAGCAGTAGTAGTAGTGATGATGATGATGATGGTAACAATTTATTTACTCCTCCTAGTAATATTTCTGTTAATTCTAGAAGAAATCCTAAATGGTTTAAAGATTTACTTCATGAAGGTGATGATTACATTGCTAGAATGGGTGGACTTAAACCTAGAAGGATAAATTACTACAATTATGCTCTTATGTCTTCTTTATCTAATTCTAATGATCCTCAAACATTTGCTCAAGCTAAAAATCAACCTCATTGGCAAACTGCTATGCAAGAAGAATATGATTCTTTAATTTCTAATAATACTTGGGATTTAGTTCCTTTACCTCCTGGTAAGAATTTATTTTCTTGTAAATGGTGATATAAAACTAAATTAAACTCTAATAATGAAATTAGTAAATTTAAAGCTAGACTAGTTGCTAGAGGGTTTTCTCAAATTGAAGGAATAGATTACAATGAAACATTTGCTCCTGTTGCTAAAATGCCTACCATTAAAGTTGTTATTGCTTTAGCTGCTAAAATGAATTGGCCTATTCATCAAATGGATGTTAAAAGTGCTTTTTTGAATGGTGATCTGCATGAAGAAATCTATATGTCTCAACCTCCTAGTTTTATTCAGGAAGGTAATGAACATTTAGTCTGTAAATTAAAAAAGTCTATTTATGGTTTAAAACAATCTCCTAGAGAATGGTATGCTAAAATTAATGCCTTCTTTATTTCCCAAGGTTTTGAAAGAAGTAAAAATGATCCTAATTTATATATTAAACATAGTGAAGATAACATTATTATTATCATTCTGTATGTTGATGATTTAATTCTTACTTCCAGCTCTAACCATTTAATTTCTGATGTTAAATATCAACTCAACCAGAAATTTCAAATGACAGACTTAGGATTATTACATTATTTCTTAGGAATGCAAATTTGGCAAACTTCTAATGGTTTTTTTATATCTCAAAGTAAATATGCTAAAGATCTGTTAGATAGATTTCATATGACTGATGCTAATCCAGTTTCAATTCCATGTGACTTAGGAACTAAATTAATGGTAGATATGGAATCTCCTTATATTGATGCTACTCCCTATAGAGCACTAGTAGGTAGTCTGATTTATTTAACTCTCACTAGACCTGATTTATCTTTTAGTGTTGGTTTAGTTTCCAGATTTATGTCAAAACCTCAACAAACTCATTTTAAAATTGCTAAAAGAATATTACGTTATATTAAAGGTACTATTAACTTAGGTCTTTTTTATGATGCAAATTTTGATTTCTCTTTAAAAGGTTTTACTGATTCAGATCTAGGTGGAGATCCCAATGATGGGAAATCTACTTTTGGATATTGTTTTTCTCTTGGTTCAGGTTCTATCTCTTGGAAAAGTAAAAAAGAACAATCTGTGTCTTTATGTTCCACTGAAGCGGAATATAAAAGTTGTACTCATGCCTCTAAAGAAGCCCTATGGCTTAGAAGAATACTTGAAGATTTGGGCCTACCTCAACAAGAACCAACTCCTTTGTATTGTGATAATCAAAGTGCAATAGCATTGGCAAAGAATCCAGTCTACCATGCAAAGTCAAAGCACATTTCTCTCCACCACCACTTCATTAGAGAACACATTGCAGAAAATAGAATTTCCCTCATTCATTGCAAAGGAGAAGATCAAGTTGCTGATATTTTGACAAAGCCTCTTTCTAGGGAGAAATTTGAATTGCATTGTAAAAATTTGGGATTAATATCCCTTGATGTTATAACCCCAAGTAAAGATTAAAGGGGGGTGTTAGAAGTTGTAATCTTTCCTTGGTATATTTATAAACCAAGGTTAGACTTTTTTCTTTTCTTGTTCTAATATATTAGGATATAAGCCAAGGTATCCTAATATATTTCTTTCTCCTTCATTCTATTTTGTCCTCTAGTAGAATTTGTGAGGACAAATATTTATTTTTGTAATTTAGTTTATTCCTCCTTATGAGGAATCTCACACTTGGCCTCACACACTTATGAATGGTGGCATTCATTCTCATGGGAGTTACATTTTGAACTCCTTCTCTTATCTCTACATATAGAGATATTTCTCCTCTCTTCACACACTTCTTCTCTATTCTCTCTCTCACTCTTCTAAAATATTGTATGAGCTAAAGCTCTCTCTCTCTCTCTCTCTCTCTCTCTCTCTCTTTGGCTATTTTGCCCATTCATAATTCACGGGGGTTTTTTATGCTTTTCCCCCTTCAAAAACTTCTTGTCTCCTTTGTTGTTTCATTTTGGTGTATGCTCTAAGGATTAGCTTGATTCATGATAATCTTCCTTTTTCCTTACTCAATTGGATTAATTTGTTCCTATCTCGAATTTATTTTCCATTTTAACACGCACATTGATTTGATCAAGAATAGTCAAACTCCTTGAATTTTCCAACATGCTTTGAAAAGCTTGATAAATTATATCACCTTGAACAATGTGAGATTAGCTCATCATTACAAATCAAACCTATCATGTCACCATGAAACCTAGAACATGAAAATATTTACCACAACAAATGCATCATCAACAGTTGAGGATTAACACCAACTATTCCAAAAACTTTTCCATTATGCATAGAGTGATCTTCTGGTTATTAAAACTATGCCTTGTGGTACTCCAATTATCTTGTGGGTGTGATATCAACCACATATCTTAGATAAGATAATTCTAACTGAACCAAAACACCAAAATCCACATCGATTTGATAGAACACTCAAATCATTCATTGTTTGTCATTGTCTATTCTTATGGCTATATTGTCAACCTTCAATCAATCATCTCTCTCTCCATTTATGTTTCCTATCTTTGTGATTCAACATACAACATCTAGAGACAACTCTAAATCTCCCATAAGGACCACACACTCCAATTCCTTCCACAATACTGGATACTTAGCAGCACATCACGAACACTATCAACCAATACAATACTAAATTGACATTAATGACAATACAAGAACTAATCTTCTTGTCATCAAACCTATACCACACAACACTCACTAACCTTTTCATTAGTTATGCCAACAAAAGGTGATGTAGACAATGGGGGATATGATAGGGGAGGAGGTGCAGTGGTAAAAAGTACCCTAGTGATTGTGCTAGTAGTTGCCTCAGTAGGTGGAGATGATGTGGTCATGGATATTGGTGGGGAGGATAAATGACGCAAGGATTCAATAGAGGATGAGGTAGATGTGATCAAATCTAGTGAGGAGGAGGAGACTGACACTAAGAGGACTGATGATACCAACTCATCAGAGGAGGATGAGGAGGGATATGATGATGATATGGAGCATGATGATATAGATTTGATGAATATGGCCATGGGTAGTTTTGAGAAGACTGGGGCTACACTATAGGACATACCTGTAGGTCAAGATGTATGAAAAATCTCAGACACTAGAGCCTTGAAAACTCAGATATATGTTATGCGAGATCATATGATATCTTTACAAGATTGAATAGATGGTGCATAAATGAGGTCTTTATAAACAGGGGCTAGGGAAGTGGTGACATAGGGTCATGCTACAACATTTGACTCTGAGAGACACTGGTTAGCAGGGAGGGTGTTATTTTTAGAGGGTTAGGTATATATGTTGGAGAGGGAGAGGGATAGTTTGAAGGTAGAGGTACAAATAAAAAATGTTAGGTGTAGGAAGACAGAGTTGGATATCCAAGATTGTGGACAAGACTTGGAATTATAGGGGTCCATTGACCAGATGTACAAAGAAGGTAGAGAGGATGGTAGTGAGGTATAGCACTGGCATGATCATTATGAGAGGGTGGTTCCTCTAGATCAGAGGATTCCCACTATACTACATCTCAGAGATCCCAGAGGTCACATTGCTCATAGGGCAGTGGTGCAACGGTATAATCTCCTAGGCCACCATAAATAGATGTAGGTACACTCATCATGCAACCTAAGGTAAGACCATCCATTGATGCACAACTAAGACCCACTAGATCAAAGGGTAGGAGCAACACTAGTTGACATTTATGTATTGGCGGACACATTTTTTTCATATGTTTTGCAAGCTTGTGAGATCATGTTAAAAAAAAAATTGACATTGTATTATGACACATTTTTTAGTTACAAACACACACACATGTGTGTGTGTGAAAATGCACACACGTGCGTGCGTGTGTGCATGTGTGAAATATAATTTGGTTGGAGTATGTCTTATGTGTTTTCTTTTATGTACATGGTTTTATGAGATAGCCTATTTATGATGCTTTTGATGATTTATATATATGATGATTCATAGTGACCTATGTTTTAGCTTATGTAATTACACACTTTTATGTCAAATCCTATGATATATGAGATGCATACATAGATGTTTAGATGTGATGCACTACTAACAAATGATGTTCTATATATATATATATATATATATATATATATATATATATATATATATATATATATATATATATATATATATATATATATATATATATATATATATATTTCTGCACTCATATGACATACTTTATGTGATCTATGAGATGTTTATACAAATGACTATATGTAATGCAGATATGTTGTGTTATGTTTTTATATTTTCTATGCATTTATCTAATGTAATGAATGAACTATGATGACACTTATAATTATGATTTTTATCTATGTACTAACTGTATTCACCTAAAATTTGTCTAGTAGAACCTAAGTCCCTAATTTTGATCAAATCTTCCTCAAGCAAAATTCCAAATCTCAAAGGCATAATTTACTAGACATAATTATGTAAGAAACCTGGATGATCCCCCTTGCATAATTAAATAAAATCATTTCTAATATTAAAACTTGAAAAATCATTATATTGTCAAAAACTTCCTTTTATTATAAAGTCCTTGCACTTTTATTAAAAGAGCACAATGTGCAACTTAATCTTGATTAAATGACAATTCAAACGGGATTTTCTATTTTGTATTCTTCTCCAATCAAGATTGACCAATAAAAAATCTTAGATCCTCTCACAAGGATTGATCTCTCTCACCACTCATCTCTACCTAACATCTTTTGCCTCTTAATCTCCACCATCCATTCTTGAAACAATTTCTCTAAAAGGAAGCTCTTTCTTGGCTCAAGGGTCCCAATCTTGATCATTTGGCATCTTAAGGAGATTCTTGCATTCTTGCATCCTATTTTTGTGCATTCTAGAGTAATCTTTCTATTTTGAGTTCTTTAGTTCATATTTTTATATTCTCATAGTTCTCTTGCATTGTTAGCTTAGCTCATTTTTCTAGTGTAATCTTGTATTGCTATCTAGTTTGCTTTCCTAGTAGCACCATTGTTGTTAGATTAATCTTGCATTTTAGTTTCATTCTAGCTTTTCATTTTCATGTTCATGATCATCATGGAGTGTTGAATGCAAGTGTTGCATCTCCTCTCCAATTGAAATCTTCCATTTTGAAGTAGTCAAGTCACTAATCCTTCATGTCAATATGATGAGCATTCTAAAAAGGATTAAACTCACTTCAAGTAGGAAGTAATAAGATGCTTTTGAGGGTTTATTTTGTTCATTTGATGTGAAATATTATAGCTAAATTCTTGAGTTAATGGTTTATTGAGTGTTGGTTGCATTCCGATTAAATACTAATTTTTAACCGCACACTAACATGTTGTGGTTGTAGGATGCACTATTTTTTGTTTTTTCATAATACAACACCTTAATGACTGTTAGGACCAACTGAGAAAATTGTTAGTATTAATAGATAGGGGGTAATTAACATGACCAAGTGATATGACAATGAACCCAACTGAAATATGGAATTCATTAACCACTTTTTATTCCAATTTTTTGAGCAATTATTTTTCATCATTGAGTTACTTTTATTTTAGAAAAATGAGTGTTTCCCCACCAAGATATGAAAGATCAAGGTAGGATTATCCCTTTTCATTTTGATAGGTGCTTTGAATAAACAAGGAATGTTGACCAATTCATCTAAGGATGGGTATTAAGAGTTGAGGTATGTGCAACAACAACCACAAACATTATTTATTTCACAGTATTTTTTGCATTAGATACTTTGATCATATGTAGTCCTACCTGTCACAAACACCCAAAATACCTTTCCTTAGACTTCATGGAAAACACCCCACAAATAGTAGAAAATTAAAAATCAAGCCATGAACCATCCCAACATCTCTAATGACTTGTGGATAATCTAGAGATAAGAACATGACTTGCAAAAATAAGTATAAGATGAGACTAACTTAGAGAACAAGCCAACACCCATACCAATTTTATGTCTATGTTATGTGTTTATTTTACAATGACATTGACAATGATAATGATGTTTAGTTTCAAGAATGAGGTACCTCGAATAAGATTAACCTGTCTAGTTTCGAGTATATCCACCCTCTGTATAAGACATAAAGACCATATGACAAAAGATTGATTAAGAGTTGACTGATTGATAAGAAAGTTTGATCAGTTTGATTAAGGGCCAATTGATAAGTTTGTCAGTTAAAGCGCATTTTTGAGAAGCTCATACTTGCTTCGTTTGACATCCGTTCAATGCCTGTTAATGCAAAATGATTGTTTTATTGACAATTGACAAAAAGAAACTTTATTGCAATATTTTTATTTTTTTAATGATTATAGGGGTTTTCTTCAGGACATTTTATGATTTTTTTAAAGACTTTTTATGATTTTTTGGATTTGTTCAAGTCATTTTATCATTTTTTAAAGATATTTTATCTTTCTTTTTTAAATCTTTTCAATACATTTTATCATTTTTTTGGATATTTTTAATCATGACATTGTAGTTGCCCCTAGTCAAGACAAAAGGGGATTTATTATGGAATGGGTATGATGTACTGACTCAATTTAGGACAAGGGGTAGGAATAAAAAGGATTATCGTTGAATTTTAAGCCATATATAGACAATTATGGTGGTTATTAAAAAAAATACCAAAGGAATGGGGATGAAATGATAATGGATATCAGTTTGGAATAATGATAGATAGTGGAGCAATGATCTTTACACATGGTGTTATATTGCATGATTTTCACCATGGTACTTGCCCAAGGCTCCACCAAGGTGGTTTTCACCATAGGAAAAAAATTATTTATTTATTTATTGGTGTCACACAAGATGCTTGTTTGATAGGTTTTCATCAAGGTGATGATTTTTTCCTCTCTTTTTTTGCCTTTTTTGAATTTTTTAATATTTTTTTAGGAGATTTTTAAAAATAGGTACTTCGAAAGCTAGGCATAGAACTTGTGTAGATGCAAACTATTGATCAGGTCTAATAGAGGCTAGCCCTCTTGTGTAGAAAATTGATAAGCTCCTAACCCATAAACTATTGTAATAGCATAAGGACCTGGCCAATTAGCTTCAAACTTGCTAGGCTTTTCTCTATCAACCAAGTTCCTCTAATTTTCTATTAGCACCAAGTCTTCAACCTTAAAGAACCCGACTCAGACTTTCTTGTTGTAACTTCTACAGAGATAGTTTTGATATGCCTGTAAGTGATAGAAATAATTTTGTCATTTTTCATAAAGTAACTCTAACTCATGTAGCCGAGATACACAATAATCTTCATCTGTAATGACATTTTGCAGTGACATTCATAATGATCGTAACTTGACCTCTATTGCCAAGATGGATTCAGTTTCGTAGACTAATGAATAAGGTGTCACTTCAATAGGTGTATAAAAACTAGTTTGGTAAGCCCATAACGCAAGATTTAGTTGAATGTGCCAGCCTTGGCCAGTGTCATCGACAATCTTCTTAAGGATTTTAAGTTTGGTTTTGTTAGATGCCTCAACTTGACTGTTACTTTAGGGATAGTATCGAGAAGAAAAATGGTGTTGGATGTGGAATTGGGTACAAAGGTCTTCAACATTCTTATTCTTGTAAGGAGCACTATTATTGGTGATGAGGGTTTGGGGTACTGCATACCGACATATGATATAATTCAGGATAAACTTGGATTTTTTTTACTATTTATATAGGTCATTGGTATGGGTTCAATCTACATTATCAAACACTCAATGGCAGTAATGATGTTTTTATAACCATTACTTGAGGGTGGGTGTATTTTTCTAATAAGATCAATTCCCCAATATGAGAACAAACATAGTAACATGAGGGATGTAATTCCTATGTTGGTGCATGAATAAATTTTCCATGTATCTAACACTTGTGGCATTTATGAACAAATTTGCATGCATCATTCTCCATTGTTGGCCACTAATACCCAATTCTTAAGTGTTTCTTGGCTAGGGTGAGACCACTTCCCTAGGCACCATGGATACCTTCATGTACCTCTCATAATGACATGTGTGCTTCATCAGTGTCAAGACATCGAAGGAGTGTACCATCTAGGATTTTCCTATAAAGTGTCTCAACAATAATGACATAACAAGAGGCTTATCTTATGAAGGTTTTATTTTGGTTTCAAGATGGCTTTGGGGATATGTATTAGTATTTAAGGTAGACATATATATTGGTACCAAGGGTAATTAGGACCAATAATTTCACACACAAACCCAAACATTGGGACTTGTGAGCAGTGACCATGAGCTACTCTACCAGGAATGCACGGTGTGTAACATCATTAGGCATGTCTAACAAAGATCCCACCATTTCCATTACATCTACAAGTTTATTCTAGGCTTGAGGGACTTTCTCAAAGGAGATGTGATCAAAATATTTATTTAAATCCTCTATCATGGCTTTATATGGGATAATATTTTTATCTTTTGTATTATAGTTATCATTGACTTCATTGATGATAAGTTGCGAATCACCATATACATGTAAGTATTTTATTTTATATTGAATTATTTTCCTTAGGCCTATAATTAGGGCCTCATACTCTTCCATATTATTTTTGCAATCAAAATTCAATCTGTATGACCCAAGAATATAATCTCCTAATTGTGACATAGTGAATAATGCTTCAACAACTTATCCCTTTTGTATATATTACCCATCAAAATGTAGCCTTCATTGTGTTTGTTCCTTTATAGTGAATATACTTTCATCTAGAAAATCAACTAACAAAGGATGTTCTACTAGTATTGGTATGTCTACTAGTTGATCTGCAATAAATTGTTCCTTGATGGTTTTTCTATCTATGCACTCAATGTCAAACTCACTTAGAATCATAATCCATTTAGATAGTCACCCAGTGAGTGTTTCTTTACTCAATAGATACTTTACTGAATCAATTTTGGTGATAGGCAATATCTTGTGGCTTAACATATAGTGTCTGAGCTTCTGTGAAGCAAATACTATAGCAAGGCATGCCCTTTCTATTTTACTGTAGTTAAGCTCATAGGCTAAAAGGGTTCGACTAATGTAGTAAATTTTTCATTATTTTCCTTGAATCATGTTGAGCTATTAAATCCCCTAAAGAATGTTGTTTTGTTGATATGTACAATAGGAGAAACTAATCTAGTATGAGGGACATGACTATTGGAAACTGCAATTGAAATAATTGTTGTATTGTCATTGATGTCAAACCTTAACTAGTAAGGTTGTTGCTATTTAAGAAAGTACTATAGCTATTTGATTCTTGTGAAGGGGATAGGCAAGGTTGGTAACAATAGCACCTAAGGAAAGGTTGAGTTATCTTGATACTTCAATGAGTACTTGATTATGTGGCACAATGATAAGATAATGTATTGTTTATCTAAGTAAGAATGAAGACTAAACTGGTAGGCTTAACCAAGCAAAAGTGAAGAAATCTAGTTTAAGTCGAGTGATGTTAGTGTTGACCGAGCTAGTATATGCCAAGTAAATTCACTGTTGACTGAACATTAGTATTAGCCGAGGAAACAGTTTTTGAGGTGACTGAGCTTTCTAATGAAGACCGAGGAGTTGAACACTGTATTGACCGAGCGTCAGTAATTTACATTTGAGGAAGAATTCAAATTTCCAGCTGACATAGTTGAATTGTTGGATTATGTAAAATGTGTTGACTTTATTTATTCATTGTATGAAAGCATTTAATGCACTATAAAACATTTTATTATAAATCTATTAAGAGATTTGAGATATTTCTAGAAGGATAGATGAAGAACATAAAGTTGGAAGGATTCGATGAATCTAACCTAACCGTAAGATCTACGAAGGAGATTAAGCCGCAAAAGATGTATTGACCTAATTGAGGAAGTATTAAGGAAACCTAAGCATGAGGTTGAAGGAGAGAGGATGTTGGAAGTATTGTTGATGTTATTGACTGTCTAAGCAGAAAAGGTTGAAGGAGAAGTGTTGTGTGATTGCTTGAAGAGATTTCTGAGAAGATCAGTGATGGAGATGGTAAAGGTTCACAGTTAGTAAGCTAGCATATGTGTACAGAATTGGATTTGATATTTGCAAAGTGAGTTGAATGTTTTTTAGATCAATATTACTGTTACTTTCTAACCATTGTATCAGTCAAAATCTTTTTAAAAAAGGTTAACCTAACAGTCATTTGTATAAATCCTTTGAACAAGGTTGCATTCTAATGGGATGTATGTAAGTCCTATAAAAAGGCACACTTTTAACAGAGTGGTTGAAATCCTTTAACCGAGTCACACCTGACAGTGTGTTTGTAACCTTTGATAGGGTTGGCTTTTCACAGAGCTCACTTCAGAAGAGTGAAAATAATAGTAACATGTTACAAAGTGGTTTTTCCCAAATTAGGTTTCCACTATAAATCCTGGTGTTAATACTTGTGTGAATGTTTTAGTTTGAACATTTCTATGTTTTACAAGTTAGATACTATTGGATAGTGGATTGCACTATTATATGTTTATGTTATACAATCAGTAATGACCGAGTAGCTATTGGTTGTTGGATCTAATTTGTTGAAAAGTTTTAAAGTTTGTTTTATACATATGGACCTGAGAACAACTGATTCACCCCCCCTCTCTATTGTTCTAAATCATATTAACAATTGGTATCAGATCTGTTGGTGCTTACAAAGAACAAGTTTAAAGGTACTTGAAGCAAATGATCAAGATGTATAAGAAGGAGGTACCAAAGCTAAATAAGGAGAACTTCCATGCATGGCAAAGTTTGATGAAGCTGCATCTGGATGATATTGGTGATTCTGCAAAGTATTATGTTGAGCATGATTATGTCACACCTGTTGCACCTTTGACTACTGAGGAAATGAGAGCTAAACAAGAGCACAACTAAGTAATGTTGGAGATTGCATCTGCCCTAAGTTATCTAGAATTTGAAGACATCAAAGATTGCACTAATGCAAAGCAAATGTGAGACACTCTTGCAAACATCTATGGCGGTGACATAAATGTACAGAGAGAAAAAGCTAAGAGCCTAAGAGGTAAATTTGATGAAATGAGAATGTAAGAAGGTGAGTATTGTTGGTACTCAAAAATACAACATGGGTTTTTGAGCAGCTTGTTAAAATTTTGCATTCTGACCCCTTTAAGTGGTTTTGTGCCTATTTTCCCAGATGAATTTCAGAGCTTTACCATGCATGTCAAGTGTTCATTACCCTTCTTTTATCATTTGAAGACATCTCAGGTCATTAAAGTCAACTTTCAAGTTGTTTCATGATGTCTTGTTTTGAGCACTTTTTCAAATTTGCATTTGTGCCTAAGTGTCAATTTGTTGTAGCAGGCCCTGTTTGCATTTGAATATATTTTTCCCTGTGATTGGTTATAGTATGCCGGTTGTGGCATCATATTGTAGGCATGAGAAAGAGTGTTCATGCCAATTTTTAGCCCCCCATGTGCCCTTTTGACCTATTTGTCAGAGTCATTTCATTTGCAGATTGTTAAGTTTTACCAAGAGTGCATTATCCTGAATTTAAATGACCTACTTTGGGGTCTTATAATTTGCACCCGGTTCAAGAACAAGTGAAATTAAGTGTTGTTCCACATTTTAGACATGAAAGCGTATCTCTGTGATGAATTTTGGATCATGACCAATCCGTTGGACCACTTTTCTCAGTCATTTCCAAATCAAAATTCTGCATTATTACTGCGTTTGGGTTCAAAAGGTGTCTAAGTGCTGACTTTGCAAATTAATATCAGTTGATCACTTCATCATCAAAGCTAGCTACTTGAAGTTTTGTATTCCCTATGTGAAAGTAAATCTATGTCTAAGGTTTCCAATCTTGAGGTGTACATTTGGTGGGTTTGTCAAGGCAAATCCAAAAGCAATTTTCTACAGATTAACAGTACTATGCAAAATTATTTTTGGAAAGTTGTTATTTTGAGAAGAGTTATACTTGTCTGCTAATGAAATCCAAATTTTTTTTGAGTTATTATGTTTGGGTTACCTCAATCCCAATGTGGAAACATAGGCAAACAAATGCAAAGTGGGAGAATGTGGAAGATGCCAGATCTCTGCGCTGAATAATGAAAGATGAGTGAAGTTTTTTTTTAAAAAACCCTCAAGTAAATGATGACTTCATGAGAGATTCTTTTCAGATTTATGCAAGATGTGGAATCATAGACAAATGCAAAGCATGTGGAGAAGAAGAAGATTAAAAAAAAGGTTGAATGCAAGAGCCATTCGAATGCAAACGTGTGAATACACAGCCAGTCACATTTTTAGTCATATCTCAAAAAATACAAACTAGGTCAAGCTAAATTTTACATATGTTTGAGACGACCATGTGTTTATTCTATAGAATTTTTTTTAGAAAAACCCAATTTGAAAATCAAAAGTTATGGTCCTCTGAGTACTGGCAGAAATAAAAAAAATCACCAATGCTTTCAAAATATTAGTCCCACATTGCTCAAGAAATGACCATTTCAAGTGTTTAAAAGATATACCACTCACATAATGAAATGAAGAAAGAGAAGGAGGCTCTCAAGAGTTTGCACAATTAGTGCATTGGGATGCATGTTAGAAATTAGAAAGCGCTAAATTTTGCAGAAAAGTATAAGTCACTAACATTCAGAGATTCAGAGAATGCTTAGTCTCCCAATCTCCAAATGCTCGTGGTTAAGGAGATAACATTCAAAGATTCAGAGAATGCTTAGTCTCCCAATCTTCAAATGTTGGTGGTTAAGTCACTAACACTCAGAGATTCAAAGAATGCTTAGTCTTCCAACCTCCAAAAGCTAGCGATTAAGTCACTAACATTCAGAGATTCAGAGAATGCTTAGTCTCCCAATCTTCAAATGTTGGCGGTTAAGTCACTAACATTTAGAGATTAAGAGAATGCTTCAGTTTCCCAATCTCCAAATGCTAGTGGTCAAAGAGATAACATTCAGAGATTTAAAGAATGCTTAGTCTCCTAATCTCCAAATGCTGGCAGTTAAGTCACTAACATTCAAAGATTCAGAGAATGCTTAGTCTCCCAATCTCCAAATGCTAGTGGTTAAGGAGATAACATTCAGAGATTCAGAGAATGCTTAGTCTCCCAATCTCCAAATGTTGGCAGTTAAGTCACTAACATTCAGAGATTCAGAGAATGCTTAGTCTCCTAATCTCCAAATGCTAGTGGTCAAGGAAATAACATTCAGAGATTCACAGAATGCTTAGTCTCTCAATCTCCAAATGCTAGCGATTAAGTCACTAACATTCAGAGATTCAGAGAATGTTTAGTCTCTCAATCTCCAAATGCTAGTGGTCAAGGAGATAGCATTCAGAGATTCAGAGAATGTTTAGTCTCCCAATCTCCAAATGCTAGTGGTTAAGTCACAAAAATTCAGAGATCTAGAGAATGTTTCAGTCTCCCAATCTCCAAATGCTAGTGGTTAAGTCATAAAAATTCAGAGATCTAGAGAATGTTTCATTCTCCCAATCTCCAAATGCTAGTGGTCAAAGAAAGGGTTAAATCGGAGCATCCAATCAGCTGATGCCATGTGGCATATGTGGGGCCCACCCAGATTTAAAATTTGCACAAAGATTTAAAAGGCCTGCATAGTCTATACTATAGAAAAATTTTGAAATTTTTAAGAGATTGGAGTTGCTCACATAAAATAATGGTTGGAGCCTTTATTTTTATCCAAACATAGGCATGTTATATGTTTTTGGAAATGAGAGAAGACAAGGAATCTAATGGAAATGATTATATTCAGTTTCAAAGAAGTGGGAAAGAGTAGTACGAGCTAGCAATTTTGAGATCAAAATCAAGTCTGTTTGGGAAATGATTGTAGGAATGTGGATCAGTTGAAGAGAATCAGTTGCAGATCAGGTGTAGAGGAATATTGGAGATATTTTAATGCTAAGTGGACAGCTGTCAGTTCTGTGTAACTGACCTCCTTTTGCTATATCTTTAGTTTTTCTCTCAATTGTAAAGGATGTTGAAAATTTTACTGTAAGGAGAGGCTTGGACTCCATTGTTGATCTTCTTAGGAATGTTTGTCAGATTTTGGAATGTATTGATGCATTGAATTTCTACTTGAATACATTAGAATTCCCTTGCATATCTGTGTTGTCTTTTTGTCTGAATTCCGTAGCTTTTGTTTGTTGAATCTGCAAGGCAATTTTAATGCACCATTTATAAGGTATTTGTGAATTTAGTCTTTAGTTCCTTTCAAGGAAAGGGTAAAATCTTTAGGTTAATTTCTAAGAGCTCAGGATTTATACAAGAATTTGATGATTAAATCTGTTTAAGAGAGGGTAATTTGTAAGGTACTTCACCTAGGTTTTGTTTGTATTTCATTTAGAAGATTTATGTAGATGTATGTTTCTCTATCTGACTCTCTGCCCTAGGATAAGGCACCGGTATATCCTCAATTTGCAAGATTTCATCATCAACCAAAACTTAAAAGACAATTTACTTTTTATGTATGTTTGAAAGAGCAGATAAGAATATGTTTGTATCAAGGATATAAACTAATGTTATGATCCTTTTAAGAAGTAGATTTGAGATAGGTACACTCGCCTATAGCCAAGAGCTCAAAGTGTAGAAGGACTTGGTCCTTGTTAATTAGTCTTTTTCTTGTATGAGTCATGAGTTAAGGAATCATAGAATTCTATCTAAGCACTCAGGCTTGTGTTTT
Source organism: Chamaecyparis obtusa (assembly GCA_027943335.1). Taxonomy (NCBI): domain Eukaryota; kingdom Viridiplantae; phylum Streptophyta; class Pinopsida; order Cupressales; family Cupressaceae; genus Chamaecyparis; species Chamaecyparis obtusa. Next base: position 1,144,083 of record BSBK01000090.1, read on the forward strand.
AGGATTCAGCAAGAAAATGCACTAACAAATTGGCGACTCTACTGGAGATTGAAATAAGGTTATCATCAAGAGTATCCTAGAGTCTTGCTATATTCAATTTGGGGAGAGTCTCATAAATGTTATAATCTAAAAGTTTTTTTTAGATCTAAGAGTACATTACCTGAAATTTGTTGTAAAATTTTAAAATATATGTGACTTTGCTATGAGGAATGCCCAGAATCTGTTGGTGTTTCAATAAAAGATCAGTGAATGAATTTGTGTCCTCTGAAGAGAGGTGGCAACTTTATGCTAGAACGAACCTGAGGTGTGAAGCCTTGTTTCAGATTTCAGTCAAGTGTGAAGAGAACAACAACAATCAACAAATATTTTTCAAGTATTCTCCATTCAGTTTTTAATGTGTTTATATGTTCCTTATCAAGTGATTTTGTCATTAAAAGAAAGGACAGATAAGTGGAATTACATACTTCTGGATTAAAATTTGATTTGAGTCATATATGTGAGAAGTATGTCAGATTAGAAGTTCAGTGATAAGAGAAAGTTGATTACATGCATAGATTTCTTGTTACTAGTTTGAAGAGGTTCGAGGGTGTATGTAAAGTTGTAGCCAGTAATGGATGTTCATAGGTGTTCTTTTGTCAAAGGATATGTGCCATTTTGTTATAATGGCATACCTGGATTTCTTAATAAAATCTTTGATGGAATCAAAGGACATTTGCCAAAATTTGATAGGAACCAGTCTCAGTCAACAAAGAAGCATGTTCAAGATTTTGTTGATGTGATGTATGATTTTGATATTTTCCATGAAGATCTGTGGATGAGGTTGTTTGTGCAAACTCTGAAAGGAGATGAAAGAGAATGGTTCTCATCCCTGCCTGCGGCTTCAATTTCTTCATGGGATGAGTTGAGTTCATCCTTCATTGAACAGTTTGATGGGTGGGTAGATGTCAAATTGCTGTTGGATAGATTTATGGAAGTCGAGATTGAACAAGATGAATTGATACCAAATTTTAATAGCAGATTTGTCAAGAAATTAATGGGTATCCCTAAAAATTGTAGGTCCCATGATCAGATATGTTTAGTTTTCTAATTGGGTACATTATGCAAAAAGATAGGATTCCTATTAAGGGATAAACAACCACAAAGTTTATATCAGGCTTCTGGATTTGCTATAGATATTCAGTGCAATCTAAAGTATGGAGTTAATAGAAGTTGTACCTCTGCTAGTTTGCATTTTCAAAATGAGATGAACAATCAGGAAAATGGTGAGCAGCATCAGTGCTTTCATTCTCGTATTAATTGTATTGATCAAAGTGTTGTATGTGAAGGTGGAATGAATGTTGTTATTGGAGATGTTGCCAGTAAAGAGCTGGAAACTTTTTCAGCCAATAAAGGTAATTAGCATATCCAGATTGTAGAAGGTAGATCTATCCCTTTCTATGATTTGCACAAGTATAATGAAGATAACCATGAAAATGACTTCCCGGTTATTAATGTTGATGAAAGTGTTGAGAGTGATGGTGATTGTTGTGAGTCCATGGATGAGGAACATTTGTCTTTACTACTACAATTGAAATAGCAGGATTATGGAAGCATGGATAGCATTGAGAATGAATTTGTTTCTAATACTTTATCACAAGATTTCTCTCATGCTACAAATGATTTTTGTTTTCAATCTTCTATGTGTTTCAGTGATAATGAAGTTGAATGTGAAATCATGAAGATTGAAGACAAATGGGGAAGTTCATTATCTGGTGCTTGTGAAAATAATTTGGTTGAGTGTAGCACTAATTATTCATATGATGACAGCAGTAGTGATGAGTCATGCTCTGATTCAGATTTAGATTTTTCTTTCTCTACTGAGTATCTATGTGAAGATGGATATGATGACATGTCTTATGAAGTTACCAATGTGTTATTTGATGAAGACATTGATGTAAACCAGCTGGCACTTTTTTTTAATGTTTATGAGAAACATTTATATGTTGTATCTAATCCATTATTCGAAGAGTGTGCCCAGAAAAGTGAATTTGTTGAAGATAACTCATTTTCAGATTGTGATGTCACTGGTACGGTTGAGTCTGAATTTTCAGCTCCAATGAAGTCAATTGGAGGAAAGGTAATGAGAGGTGAGTGTTGTTCCTTTGATGGGAATGCATTACATGTTGATAGTTTAATTATTTTACCACAGGGCATTGAAGATAATGAAGGTGTTTTAATTCATGGTGTTGATTGTATGGATCATCCTTATGAGGATAAAATTATGATCTATTGAGTGAAATCAAATTTTTTTAGTCTGATTGGTTTGAAATATGAGGATGTTTCAGATTCTTTGGTTGAGTTGAATGAGTGTGAGTATACTTGCTTTACTTTTGATGTGCAAGCATACACTAAAGATGAGCCAAATATTTGCAGCCAAGGAGAAAAGGTATCAGTTATTTGTTCCCCTTCATGTGTTTTAATGTATGATGATTCCGATGATGTATATCTTTTAGATAATGAATTTGTGGGGGGACATAAGAGAGAGGGCATAGGTGATTGTAAATTTGAAGTTGTATTGCAGCCTATGTTCTGTGATGTTTTCTGTCCTGATCAGTTGAGAGGTAGTTTTAGATTGTAGGTTGAGTTTCAAGGAAGAAACCAAGTTTTTGACAGAGGTAAAGGTTAAGATTCATTTGGCATTTTAAAGTTGCTTATGTATATTTTGTATATTGGTGTGTTGTTTTTAATAAGGAGCCAAGTTTTGAAAAGTTCAAGGTTAAAAGGTAAAAGAATGTTAAAAGTTGATTCTCTTTGGGTGGTCTGCTAAACCAAATATTCTTGATCCTCTACATGCCTGCATGGGGCACACATCCACAATCAGAGCCACTGTTGATACTAAAAAATACAACATGGGTTTTTGAGCACCTTGTTAAAATTTTGCATTCTGACCCCTTTAAGTGGTTTTGTGCCTATTTTCTTGAATGAATTTCGGAGGTTTACCATGCATGTCAGGTGTTCATTACCCTTCTTTTATCATTTGAAGACATCTCAGGTCATTAAAGTCAAGTTTCAAGTTGTTTCATGATGTCTTGTTTTGAGCACTTGTCCAAATCTGCATTTGTGCCTAAGTGTCAATTTGTTGTAGCAGGCCCTGTTTGCATTTGAAAATATTTTTCCTTGTGATTGGTTATAGCATGCCGGTTGTGGCATCATATTGTAGGCATGAGAAAGAGTGTTTATGCCAATTTCCAGTCCCCCATGTGCCATTTTTGTTGGAAACTGCAATTGAAGCAATTGTCGTATTGTCATTGATGTGTGTGTGAGTTTAACACCTTCATGAAATTAAGATCAAGTAGCAACAATTTAAGCTAAATACAAAGAAAATTTGCTCTAAAATGCAACTACAATCTATAACATCTCATGGATCTCTAGAAAGAAGTGGTAAGTGAGCTCTCAGCTGCAAATCCTCACTAGTGACACCTCTAAAACAAGAATAATGCTTCTATGATGCTTCTAAATGCTTATTCTATGATGAATTTATGCTTAATCTAGCTCCATTGATAACCATGCAATGATAAAATGCTAAAATGATAACTCTAAATGCTTCAATTGCTCTTAGAAAATCTCAATTTGCCTATAGTAACAATGCTTTTGCAAATGACTTCCAAGATGGAAATGCTCTCCAAAATGCTTCATACTTATAGTAATTTCCCAAGGGTAGGGGGTAGAGTGAGTTGATCATGGTTATGCTTGGGTAAGGTCAATTGGCTTTGCTTTGTCCATAAATAGGGGGACAAGGAGGGGACAATCATTTAAATGATCTGCAATTGATGTCAAACCTTAATTGGTAAGACTATTGCTATTTAAGAAAGTACTATATCTATTTGAGTGTTGCTAAGGGGATAGGCAAGGTTGGTAACAACAACACGTAAGGAAAGGTTGAGTTATCTTGATACTTCAATGAGTACTTGATTATGTGGCACAATGATAAGACAATGTATTGTTTATCTTAGTAAGAATGAAAACTAAATTGGTAGGCTTAACCAAGCATAAGTGAAGAAATCTAGTTTAAGCTGAGTGTTGTTTGTGTTGACCGAGCTAGTGAATGCCAAGTAAAAATAGTGTTGACCGAACACCAGTTAAATGCCAAGGAAGACAGTGTTAGCCAAGGAAACAGTTTATGTGGTGACCGAGCTTTCTAGAGAAGACCAAGAAGTTGGGCATAGTATTGACTGAGCATCAGTATTTTGCATTTGTTGAAGAATTCAGATTTCCAGCTGACATCGTTGAATTCTTGAATTATGTAAAATGTGTTGACTTTATTTATTGATTGTATGAAAGCATTTAATGCACTGTAAAACATTTTATTGTAAATCTTTAAGAGATTTGAGATATTTCAAAGATAAGCCGAAGAACATAATGTAGGACAGATTCAATGAATCTGACCTAACCCTAAGATCTACGAAGGAGATTAAGCAGCAAAAGATATATTGACCTAACAAAGGTAGTATTAAGGAAACCTAAGCGAGAGGTTGATTGTGTAGAGAGAAAAAGAAGTGAATGCTGGAAATATTGTTGATGTTATTGACTGTCTAAGAAGAAAAGGTGTTTGCCCGTTGGGGTAAACTTAGTATTGCACAGACATAGTACAGGAAATATAATAAACACAGAATGTATCATAGAATAATAAATACTTTCATTAATCATTCCATACTGGCAAGTACATTTACATTGCAATGATCATACAATCATATCTCTCATGTCCAACCTCTGAGAGAGTATATAAAGTACCCAAAGGGTCACGACCGAAATGTCATGACGTAACTATCTAACCTCTCGGTCACTAACGACTGAGAGTAACATAATACTTTACTAATATAATAACCCATACATACAATTATCCTGACAACATCATCCCCCCAAAAAAAATAAGTCATCTCCGACGACTTACAACAACAGGGAGATGAAATACACCACATAAAAGAAGAAAATCACTGAGAAGGGGCAAAGGGGCGTCCCTGAAAAGATGAAGTGCTGCCCTCCCCATCAATGTTGTGTCCAGTAGGTCTTTTTCATCACATCCCATTCCTCCCGTGCCTACACCAAACTTGTCTCCAAAACATATTGTTCAGCTATAACCTCCGCTAACACCATACTGTCTCCCTAGCCAATCTGACCTTGATAGCCACCTGGGTTGCCTTCTCTACTTCCAACTCCTGGGTATGCTGAGCCAAGTGTCGCTCTACTACCTCCAACTAGGTGGTCAGCTCCTCCCGAGCTCTTTGTGCATCCACCAAGACAGTCTCACGTCTAGCCAACACCTACTCCAAGTGCCTCAAAGCATAGTACCCCTCTTGAAAGACTTGCTCCAGTGCTCTCTTCACCTCCGACATGCAGACACTCCATGCCTATAGTAGCTCTGATCTCATCAATAGGTCACACTCTCCAAGGGCTAATAATTGAACCGAATGGGGGTCTAGGGGGCAACGCCCCCAGCGGGATCGAGGGGCAGCGCCCCCGCCGCCAAGACCAATTTAGCACTCTCAAACCCACATAAAAGTCTATGGAACACACCATTTTGTGATTTTCTTTTGATCCCATACTCTTTTCTGTAAAGCGCTTATGTTTTCCTTACTACCTCATTATGCCCTTCCCTTCGGTACCATAAGTTACTCATTTTGAACTATTTTGATTTGTCCTCATTTTTATTTTTTATTTTTTTTTTAGAACCTTCCACTACTGCCAGTCCTTCCTTGTTCCTGTTAAAGATATAACCATTTATTGCTTTGCTTAACTTCTGTAAGGATTCCTTCCTCATTTTCTCTCTCCCTGGCTTTCCTTCCATACCGTACAGAATGCCCGAATATAACCAAAATAATACTGATTAATGTTCCCAATTATGTCGCACCTATGTGTTTGTATGGCTTCTCTATCTTATGTCATGACCGTACAAATATATATCCCTTGCATTTTTATTTCTCACGGCATGTGACCTAGCCATATGGTTGTAGTATGGTGTCCTGTCTGTCGTATGGATGATGCTTCTTTCCACACCATACGGTGTCCTGGCTTCGCTGTGTGCTAGTTTCCGCGCTACCGTACGGTATGAATGTTCTTTTGTCGTACGATGTGAAACATCTACTTGGTCCTGTCGTGACCATATGATAATCCAATGTCCTTGCTGACGTACAGTAGTCCTATGTTCATGTCACTTTTACTCCCTATCTATACTGTCGTACGGTATATACTTCTCTCCTTTTGAGTTTTACTTCTTAGTTGTCGTATGGCACCCACACTATACTCTCTTCTCCCCTCAACGTACGGTGGCGTGAAATGCCCCTACCGTACGGATGTTTTTGCTATGATATATTTAAATGTCGTACGGATACTTAGCGCTACAATATATTTTCTTTTTTCTTTTTTCTTTTTAATTATTATTTTTATTTTTTTATTTTATTTTTTTTCCACCGTACGGTCATGCATAATCATACAGGTGTTTTTTAATTTTCTATCTGGAGGCTCTGGTCACCTGTACGGATGGCTCTGCCTACCGAGTCCCTCTCAGTTGCTCTGTCCCTCCTTTCGGATCCATCCTCTCTGAGTAAAGTTTCAATTTGGTCCTATTGTTGTCGTCATGTATCCGTTCGTCAAGAGTCCACAAAGTGTGCAGTCGTTCCCTCTCCTTGTCGCCGAGTCTATTTTCCATGGCAATCCAAAAGCTTGGAACCATAAATTCTATAGGGACCATGGCCTCTTGCCCGTACATAAGAAGAAGAAGAAGGAGAATCAAGATTGTGAAGGCTACGGTCTTCCACACAGGATTCTAGTCATCTCCCACCATAATGATTTTCTCATCCGTCTCCGTATCTAGATTCAAAAGTTTCACCGTCGATTCTTCGTACTTCATAGCCTCCTTTTTTTTAAACTAGTGTGTGGGTACGGTGTCCATTGTAGCTTATCCTTCTTTATACTCCCCGTACTATGGAGGATATTTATCTGGCTCCTCTTCGTCGACGCTTAATACGTTACAAGAGGGTGAGAACATCTCATAGTCCTCTTGCTGCCAATGGAACAATTCATTTAGTGAATTTGTGTCATCCTCTGAATAGCATCCTCTGAGTTTTAATATGCCTTCGACATCTGGATCCATCCCCTCTCTCCTTTCATCTCGTGGGTCATTCTCCCCTTTTGATTCAGATCTCAAGGAAGAGGCAAGTTCCTCACTCACCAACTGGGTCCGGAGATCAATAGTAAATTTCTTGTCTCCCCTCTCCATCGAGAGTGTATTTTGTTTCCAGTTGTGGTTTGCCTTCACTGCCACCAGCCATCCTCTTCTGAGTATGGCATCATACCCTTTCTATTTCAACGGAATGACCACAAAGTCGAGCACAAATGGTTGTGCACCCACGGTGACTTGTTGTGCCATCAACGTGCCGAGGGGTTTAATCCCGTGCTGGTCGGCACTTAGCAGATTAAACGTAGGTGGCCATAGAGTGGGCTTTCTTAGCTTTTTTCATGTGTCCTCCAGGAGGACATTTACCCCGAATCCGCCATCTACTATAGTATCCGTTAGGATGGTGCCTAGGATGCCCATCTCCACCACGGCTGGATGTCTGCCATTGTTGACGGCAAGCAGCATTAGATTTGTCACTGAGTTTCCCGGTATGAAAGCATCTGTGTGTCTCAGTTTGGGTTTATCAACCTTTGTACCCAACAACACTGTCCCCAATTGAGGCATGGTGTATAGGAGGTCCTCCAGCTTGATAGGCACCTCCATTTGAAGCATCTGTCGTACAATGTTCCTCTCCGCGTTTGTGCAGTAGGGTCTAAATGATTCATGTGTCTCTCCCCATTGGGCTTTCATCACCCTTTCTATTTCCTCCCTTGCCTCCGCCATTCTTGTTAGGAATAAGGTGTCTCAACCTTGGATAATTCTTATTCTTATTATTTATTTTGTAAATGTATTTTTTGTAAATAATGTAATTAAATGTGAGTGTATATGTCTAGTTGGCATGTTGATGTGTCACTCCACTTGATGTGTCAGTATCTTGTGCGTAAGGAGATCATGACTGAAATGGTCATGATGGATTCCTATGACGCGTAAGAACTATTTAAGGAATTTGCTATGACAGGTGTAAGAGCATCTTATGACTTGGGCCTATTTGGGCGCCCAAGAAGAAGTGGTTGGTGTGTGTAAGAGAATATGCCAAAAATAGGTTGGTATGACAGATTCTCTTACACTTCTCTTGTGACCATTATTTTTGGCAGATTCTATGACAAGCTATCATAGTCTATTCTAGGGATGGATGCCTATTATTGGGATTGCATGTAACAACTGTGTACATGTGGCTTTGTGCATGGGTCTTGGTGGTTGTGCCTATTTTTGGGTCCAGAGGAGTCTATATATATGATGATGCTCCTATGGGAGAGATATAACATAAGTTTAAGTCTTGTTGGCTTTGTCTCTCATCTCCTGAAAGAACTTGCATTGCAAGTGTATTGTAATCTTTGTGTTGAAGATAATACATTGTGCAGGTTTTGGAGTGCTAGGGTTTTTTACCGAAAGATTTTCCCCAGGGTATATCATTGTGTCATTCTCTATTTTTTTGTATGCATTGTATGTGGTTGCAATATCTTTGTTAAAGTAGTTAACGATTCTGAAATTGTAAGAATTTATAAGAATTTGCACAATACTCTCCTATAGAGATTAGCGTAGGAAGCTGTTTCCGCACCTGAGTTTCCTTACAATTCTCTGCTTCTCCATTCGAGGATGGGGGTAGCGGACTTCCTTCACTTTCCCTCGAGTAAGAGCAAGTATAGCTTCTTTAATCCATGTGTTGCCTTCGATATCAATCAGATTGGCCCCTACGCTAGACTTCAGATAATTAGCATCTTCATGGTCCCCAGGGCCGCACCACCGACATAGCTGCTGAGGGGCGTCATTATTGTTACACTCACTTGCGTAATGACCCCATTGGTTGCATGCCCTACATTAGATCATTGGGCATCCCTTCACATCATACTGGACCCTATTACGAGTGGAATTATTATTGTTCCCTCCTCCACCTCGCCGGTTGCCATGGTAACCTCTTGAAGATGCATTATTGTTTGGTTTCATCCCCCCTGATGTGGATGGTTGTTCTTGTGTATAGAGCACTTGTTGGTTATGCACCTTCAGATTGTATGGAAATTCCTTCGTACAATGTCCCATAATCTGGCAGATGTCATAGAATGCCTTCTTGGGACAGGCACCCTTCGTGTGGTTTCTCTCCTTACAATCTGTGCACCACAGTTCATCATCCTTGCTTGTTGTCCCCTTCATTGTCTTAAACTCTTTTAACATCTGTTCTATATCCTTCTGAAGGGCCGTGACTTTCTTCTTCGGCTTCTCGTCGCTGCCACTCTCCTCTTCAGACATATCATCTTTGGATGACAAAGATCTATTCTTCTTCTTTTTGGTCGTCTTATCTTCGCTTTCCAGGTCCATGGCCCGGTTGTATGCATCATTGTAGGATGTCAGAGGCATAATTTTCATCTTCCATCGTAGCTTAGGATTCAAGCCCTCGACAAACCACCTCTTCTTTAGGCCGTCGGCCGATTGTCTTTCCATCTTTTCGACTAATTCCTTTAGCCAGTGGCCATACGCTCGTATGGTCTCCCTCTTCCCTTGCTTTGTTCCATAAATCTTTGAGACTATCTCATTATCATCTCGTAGTAGCCGGAATTCCTTCTCGAATCCCCCCTTCAGGTCATCCCATGTGGTTATGTTCGTTCTATCCAGATCTGCGTACCAGTCAATGGCCATGCCTCTTAGTGTGGCGGGGAACTGCCTCATCCATTCATTCTGGTTAGTCACCCCATTGGCTGCCTAGATGGTTTCACATGTACGACAATGCCATACTGGATCATCCTTTCCATCATCGTGGAATTTTGGCAACTTTTTCTTATGTGTTGCCATGGTTGGTCGGGCTGATTTTGGTTGTTGCGTGCACAGTGGATTTTGTGCTCCTGCACCGCTTGTGCTAGAACCGGCACCCACGTTCCCTTGGCCGTTTACTAATGGTACTTGTATTTGTGTAGCGGGTGGAACCGTATTGTGTGGAGTCATTGGCTCCAATGGCGGGTTCACCTGCATGTCTCATGTGTCTTCGGTCGTACCTTCCCATGTACCTTTGATCATACCTTCCCATGTGCCTTCGGCTGTGCTTCCCCATGTGCCTTCGGCAATGGGCTCACCTTCGTAGTTCCCTTCCTTCGCACACCATGTGCGGTTCAAGTCTTCAAACTGGTCTCGCTCTTCCTGAAGCAAGACTTGTCTAAGTCGTGTTTCTTCGAGTAGTTCTTCTCTACTCCGCACTCTCCGATGTTCCAGCGAGATGAACGATTCCCAGTCGACCCCTGCACCTTTCGTACCACTTCTGAGGTTCCCTTCGAGCAACCCTCCGGCAAGCTGGTCTTTAGCAAGTTGCCTCAGCCTACACCGATGTTCACACTATTGCGCGGAGATCAAAGCCTAATTTTTTATCATGACCAATCCATTGGACCACTTTTCTTAGTCATTTCCAAATCAAAATTCTACTATTACTGCATTTGGGTTCAAAAGGTGTCTAAGTGCTGACTTTGCAAATTAATATCAGTTGATCACTTCATCATCAAAGCTAGCTACTTGAAGTTTTGTATTCCCTATGTGAAAGTAAATCTATGTCTAAGGTTTCCAATCTTGAGGTGTACATTTGGTGGGTTTGTGAAGGCAAATCCAAAAGCAATTTTCTACAGATTGACAGTGCTATGCAAAATTATTTTTGCAAAGTTGTTATTTTGAGAAGAGTTATACTTGTCTACTGATTAAATCCAAATTGTTTTCGAGTTATTATATTTGGGTTACCTCAATCCAATGTGGAAACATAGGCAAACAAATACAAAGTGGGAGAATGTGGAAGATGCCAGTTCTCTACACTGAATAATGAAGGATGAGTGAAGTTTTTTTTTTTTTAAACCCTCAAGTAAATGATGACTTCATGAGAGATTCTTTTCAAAATTATGCAAGATGTGGAATCATAGACAAATGAAAAGAATGTGGAGAAGAAGAAGATAAAAAAAAGGTTGAATGCAAGAGCCATTCGAATGCAAATGTGTGAATACACAGCTAGTCACATTTTTAGTCATATCTCAAAAAATACAAACTGGGTCGGGCTGAATTTTATATATGTTTGAGATGACCATGTGTGCATTCTACAGAAATAATTTCAGAAAAAACTCAATTTGAAAATCAAAAGTTATAGTCCTCTGAGCACTGACAGAAATAAAAAAATCACCAATGCCTTCAAAATATTAGTCCCACATTGCTCAAGAAATGACCATTTCAAGTGTTTAAAAGATATACCACTCACATAATGAAATGAAGAAAGAGGAGGCTCTCAAGAGTGTGCACAATTAGTGCATTGGGATGCATGCCAAAAATTAGAAAGCACTAAATTTTGTAGAAAAATGTAAGTCACTAACATTCAGAGATTCAAAGAATACTTAGTCTCCCAATCTCCAAATGCTAGTGGTCAAGAAGATAACATTCAGAGATTTAGAGAATGCTTAGTCTCCTAATCTCCAAATGTTGGCAGTTAAGTCACTAACATTCAGAGAATGCTTAGTCTCCCAATCTCCAAATGTTGGCGGTTAAGTCACTAACATTCAGAAATTCAGAGAATACTTAGTCTCCCAATCTTCAAATGTTAGTGGTTAAGTCACTAACATTCAAAGATTAAGAGAATGCTTCAGTCTCCCAATCTCCAAATGCTAGTGGTCAAAGAGATAACATTAAGAGATTCAGAGAATGCTTAGTCTCCCAATCTTCAAATGCTGGTGGTTAAGTCACTAACATTCAAAGATTCAAAAAATGCTTAGTCTCTCAATCTCCAAAAGCTAGTGGTCAAGGAGATAACATTCAGAGATTCAGAGAATGCTTAGTCTCCCAATCTCCAAATGCTAGCGGTTAAGTCACTAACACTCAGAGATTCAGAGAATGCTTAGTCTCCCAATCTCCAAATGCTAGTGGTCAAGGAGATAACATTCAGAGATTTAGAGAATGTTTAGTCTCTCAATCTCCAAATGTTGGCGGTTAAGTCCCTAACATTCAAAGATTCAGAGAATGCTTAGTCTCTCAATCAACAAATGCTAGTGATCAAGGAGATAACATTCAGAGATTCAGATAATGTTTAGTCTCCCAATCTCCAAATGTTAGTGGTTAAGTCACAAACATTCAGAAATCTAGAGAATGCTTCATGTTAGAGTAATCATACTTTATGCTTATTAATTAAATCACTTTGGTTTAATTAATTAAGTTATTTATTACTCTATTTAGTTAAGCTTTCTTTTAGGTGCATTATAATTAATATATTTATTAATTATAATGTGCAACCTAGCTTTATTTTTTGCTTTATAGCTTTAGGGTTTTATTGTTCACCTATATGGTTGAACCCTTTGTACATTCTTTTTAGATAATCTTGGAATACAATTGCTCTTTGCATGTCCATAAGATGTCTCTGGCCTTTTGGCCTCCATGACTTTCTTGCTTTCTGTTCTTTGCTTCTTCCATGTGACAGGTTTATGCATGCAGGTGTTCTTGGGAGATTAGTATTTCACCTAATCTAACATGGTATCAGAGCCATCTTGCTGCTCACTGTTCGTGTTTTTGTTGAAGTGATTCAGAAGTAGGACGTTATTTTTTGTTTCTTTTTTGGGGGTATTTTGAGCAAAAACGGATGCCACCATTGCGTCCGGAAGGTTCGAGATAGCTAGAATCCATATAAAATTTGTCCATTTTGAACACTTTTACAATTTGAGGCAAAAATTTTTAGGTACCAAGCTGTACGACCTGGCACGCGAATCAAGACGGTGATTTTCAAAAAAAAAATTAATTAAAATTTTTTTTACTAAGGGGCGGCCTCCCGGGCGCCACCCCGCAGCCTCCGCCGAGCCGCTAGCAGTTGCAAGCGCTGTCGCGGCGGCCGCCGCCGCCCCCATCACCGGCCACCGAGCTCCCTCCGCTCTGCCACCACCGGCTGCTCCGCCCCTGAGCTCCACGTCCATTCGCGGCCCCCGCTCCGCTGCAGAGCCGCCGCCGGCTCCTCCGCCGCCCCGCTGGCCTCCTCCGCCGGCCCCGCTCCGCCGGCCGCCCGACGGGTTTTTAAGCCCTGCGGGCCCTAGCGGCGGTCACATGGGTGACCGAGAGCTCTAGCTCCAGCCCCCTGCGCGCGCCATGCGCCTAGGGACTCAATTTTTTTAGCCCCAGGGGCTCTAAATTCTTCTTGTGGAGCCTTTCTAACCCTCCCGCGCTGTTTTTGCTCTATCTGGAGAATACAGAGGTCTTTTTTGGACTTCTTTATATCGTCGGAAAGCTCTTTCCGAGCTCTTTCCGATTATGGAGGTTAGAATTTTTGGATCTGCTATTTTTGATAGTGTTTTTTTCTGTCAAAGGTGATATTTATTTTTTGCCTTCCAGGAGCCATATCTTGCTCATCCAGACTATTTTTTGGGCTCACCATATATAGTTGGAAAGCTAGTTCCGTAAGTTATTCAGTTGCAGGGGTCTTTTATCCAGATTCTCCTCCAAGTTTTCTCTCCTCTGAGTTTTTCACTTTCACACTCTGGCGGATTACTTGGGTTCTACAGGTCCTGGGATCTCTTCTTCTGTTCTTCTGGCTCACTCTTCTTTCTGACTTCTGAGCATTGTATGCTTCTCTTCTATTGCATTCTTTTTTCTATAAACGCACTGAGATAAAGTGCCTACTTTTGCATATCTGAGATCTTGTACACCTTGTGTTTGTTTGTACTCGCACTCAGTTATAAAGTGCCATGGGGGGTTATGATGTTTTGCCTTTTGTGCTCATCCACCTTTGTCAAGTGAGTGTACCTTCCACGACATTAGCCCATGCTGTGTGTCCAGAAGATCTATTCTTCTTCTTCGACACCGCCCTTTATCCTGTGCGTGTACTTCTGTTGCACTGTTGGTGTTCCTGATTCTTCTTCTTGCAGATGTTTCTGGCATTGCATTTCAGTGTTCCTGTCACCCCTCTCCCTGTTTAGCATTATGGGGGGGGTTCACCTGTTGGTTCTATTGCTTCCTTGGTTCGATTGAGTGATCTACGTATATAGTTTTTGTTCCTATGTACTAGGCAGATGCAGTGGCTAGGCACCTATGCATTTCGGTGAGATGGATCATCTACTATATAGACACTCATTCATTCCTTTTTTGGAGGTCACCTCTTCGATTGATCAACTCTTCAGACTTTGTCTTCTCTACCTGGTCATGCACTATTTCAGTGGGGGTTCCAGCAGTATTCTTTTGACAGTGTTTGCAGCTTCATGCTTTGGAGATGCTTCATGCTCTTTCTTGTTCCTTTCTTTGGGACATTCCCTAGATTGGAGGCTTTGTTTCCTTCATCTAGTTTATTTCTTGTACTCGGGTACCTGATCAGGCCTTGTTGCCGGGACCCATTGCTCTTTCTTGCATTTTTTGCTTTCATAGCTTTGCTAGGTTAGCTTCTCTCTTGAGCTACGCTTAAGGGGGGGTGTTAGAGTAATCATACTTTATGCTTATTAATTAAATCACTTTGGTTTAATTAATTAAGTTATTTATTACTCTATTTACTTAAGCTTTCTTTTAGGTGCATTATAATTAATATATTTATTAATTATAATGTGCAACCTAGTTTTATTTTTTGCTTTATAGCTTTAGGGTTTTATTGTTCACTTATATGGTTGAACCCTTTGTACATTCTTTTTAGATAATCTTGGAATACAATTGCTCTTTGCATGTCCATAAGATGTCTCTGGCCTTTTAGCCTCCATGACTTTCTTGCTTTCTGTTCTTTGCTTCTTCCATGTGACAGGTTTATGCATCCAGGTGTTCTTGGGAGATTAGTATTTCACCTAATCTAACACTTCAGTCTCCCAATCTCCAAATGCTAGTGGTTAAGTCATAAACATTCAGAGATCTAGAGAATGCTTCAGTCTCCCAATCTCCAAATGCTAGTGGTCAAAGAAAGGGTTAAATTGGAGCATCTAATCAACTGATGCCATGTGGCATATGTGGGGCCCACCCAGACTTAAAATTTGCACAAAGATTTAAAAGGCCTGCATAATCCAGACTATAGAAAAATTTTGAAATTTTCAAGAGATTGGAGTTGCTCACATAAAATAATGGTTGGAGCCTTTATTTTTATCCAAACATATGCATGTTATATGTTTTTGGAAATGAGAAAGGACAAGGAATCTAATGGAAATGATTATTTTTAGTTTCAGAGATGTGGGAAAGAGCAGTACGAGCTGACAATTTCGGGATCAAAATCAAGTCTGTTTGGGAAATGATTGCAGGAATGTGGATCAATTGAAGAGAATTAGTTGTAGATCAGGTTTAGAGGAATATTGGATATATTTTGATGCTATGTGGACAGCTGTCAGTTCTGTGTAACTGACCTCCTTTTGCTATATCTTTGGTTTTTCTCTTAATTGTAAAGGATGTTGAAAATTTTACTGTAAGGAGAGGCTTGGACTCCATTGTTGATCTTCTTAGGAATGTTTGTCAGATTTTGGAATGTATTGATGCATTGAATTTCTACCTGAATACATTGGAATTCCCTTGCATATCTGTGTTTTCTTTTTCTCTGAATTCTGTAGCTTTTGTGTGTTGAATCTGCAAGCAGTTTTAATGCACCATTTATAAGGTATTTGTGAATTTAGTCTTTAGTTCCTTTCAAGGAAAGGGTAAAATCTTTAGGTTAATTTCTGAGAGCTTAGGATTTATACAAGAATTTGATGATTAAATGTGTTTAAGAGAGGGTAATTTGTAAGGCACTTCACCTGAGTTTTGTTTGTATTTCATTTAGAAGATTTTTGTAGATGTATGTTTCTCTGTCTGACTCTCTACCCTAGGATAAGGCACTGGTATATCCTCAATTTGTAGGATTTCATCATCAACCAAAACTTAAAAGACAATTTATTTTTTATGTATGTTTGAAAGAGCAGATAATAATATGTTTGTATCAAGGATATAAACTAGTGTTATGATCCTTTGAAGAAGTAGATCTAAGATAGGTACACCAGCCTGTAGCCAAGAGCTCAAAGTGTAGAAGGACTTGGTCCTTGTTAATTAGTCTTTTTCTTGTGTGAGTCAGGAGTCAAAGAATCATAGAATTCTATCTAAGCACTCAGGACTATGTTTTAGGATTCAGCAAGAAAATGCACTAACAAGTATATTGCACAATATTGTGGTACAATAAAAGAAGTTGTAAATGCTATTAGAGGAGAAAATGGAACTATTGATGATGAAACTGTAATTGGAAAATTATAGAGAACTTTGCGTCCTATTTATGCCATCAAAATTTCAGCAATTCAGGAATCTAGATGTAACCCTAACAATGCTCTTACTTTGAAAAGTTTGATTGGTAATCTTACTACTTTTGAACTTTCTAACTATGATAACTTCATTGTTGCTAATGTTGAATCTGCTTTAAGTCACAAATGGTTTTGAGTAAGTCAAAGAAGGAAAAAGAAAGATTCATCAGTGAGAGTGAAAGTGAAAGTGACACATTTGATGAAGAACTTGAGGATCTAGAAGCTCTTATGGATAGAAGACTAAGAAGGGGAAAAGGAAAGTATAAAGGTAAACTCCCTATTGTAATTTTTTCATGTAATAAAGTTGGTCATATAGTTGCTAGATGTCCTGACAGGGATGATAAGGATGAAGAAAGAGACAACAAGCATAAAGACAAAAGAGAAGATAGAGGTTGGCGAAGGTACAAGGACTACAAAGGAAAAGGTAAGAAATCCTACTATATTGCCAAATAAGAGACTGACACTGATAGTGATGATTTTGAAATTAAGTTGTCTATGTTGCAATGAAAGATGAGTCTGATGAGGATGAGAAAACTTCATTGATATCTTATGTGAACAAAAATGATAAATAGATTATTGACAGTGGTTGTTCACATCACATGACTGGTGACAAGAGTAAGTTTGATACCTTAGATCATTATAAAGGTAGAAGTGTGAAATTTGGTAATGATGCACCATGTCCTGTTAGAGGTAAAGGATTGATTAAGCTGATTGATAAGATCACTTGTGAGAATGCTTGTGGGGTTGAGGGTCTTAACTATAATCTGTTGAGTGTTGCACAACTTAATAGCACTGGCTACTGAGTGGAATTTCATCATAGGAAGGCTAAAATATTTGATGCCACTAGTAAACTGATTGGAAGTGGAGAACAAACAAGAGGTAATTTGTTATATCTAGACCTATCTGAAGAAACATGTATGATTGCACTACTTGATGATATTTGGTTATGGCATAAGTGGCTATGTCATGTTAACTTTGATAATCTGGTAGAAATTAGTAAGAAGATGAAAGTGAGAGGTCTGCCTAGATTGAAGAAACCTGAGAATGTAATGTGCAAAGAATGTCAGTTGGGTAAGATGACATATTCTAGTTTTAAGAGCAAAACTTTTACTTCTAGAAATGTTTTAGATTTGGTTCATACTGACCTTTGTAGACCTATGGGTGTACAAAGCTATTGTGGTGCTAGATATTTTATCCTATTTGTCGATGATTATAACAGAATGATGACTATAATGTTCTTAAAAGAAAAATCTGATGCTTTTCAAATTTTTAAGTGGTATTTGGCTAAGGTTGAAATAGAGACGGGTAGGAACCTAAAGTGTCTAAGATCTGATCGAGGTGGAGAATTTATATCCAATGAATTCAATCTATTTTGCAATGATAGAGGGATCAAAAGACAGATGTCTGCACCAAGAACTCCTCCACAGAATGGTATAGCAAAGAGAAGGAACAGATCTATCATGGATTGTGCAAGGACATTAATGATTGAAAAGAATGTTGCACAAAAGTACTGGAGGGAAGCTGTAAGTACAACTATTTATACTCTTTACTGAGTACATATAAAAAAAGGTACAAATCTGACACCTTATGAGCTATGGCATGGGTATGCACCTAATGTAAAGTACTATAGAATTTTTGGAAGGAAATGCTACATATTAAAGGACAATAGGAATGAGAAATTTGATGCTAAAAGTGATGAGGGCATATTCCTAAGCTATTCCACAAAAAGTAAAGCTTATAAGTGTTTGAACTCTAACACTAACAAAATTGTGGAAAGTGTGAATGTCAAAGTAGATGAGTATGAAGATAAAAATGAAACTAATAGCAAAAGAGAACCAGAAGATTATAGATCTTTTGTGTATATAGAGGAAGGAGAGGCAAGTGACAAACTTGCACCTGATGCAGAGTCTCAGGCAAGCAATGTTGAGCATTAGGAAAACAATGTCGAGAGAGAAGAAGAATGTGCCGAGTGATAGGAGGAAGCTGTCGAGTATTAGGAAGAGGTTGTCGAGCATTCAGAAGCTAAATCTGATAATCTTGTTGGTGAACTTGAAGAGCAAGATGAAAGGAGAGCAGAACCTATTTTGGCACAATATGTAAGGAAACATCACAAGCCTGAACAGATAATTAGAGACAAAGATATTGGAGTTCTGACCAGAAGCAAGATAAGAGATACGACATGTTTACTATGTGAATTAGAGCCTAAGACAACAAGGGAGGCATTAGGAAATGAAGACTGGATACAAGCAATTACTAAGGAGATAGACCAGATAGAGAAGAATGATGCCTGGACTCTTGTGTCAAGACCAGAAAATAAAAATGTCATTGGAACAAAGTGGGTGTTCTAGAACAAGCTGAATGAGCATGGTCAAATCACAAAAAACAAAGCTAGGTTGGTATGCAAAGGCTACGCACAAGAAGAAGGAATAGATTATGGGGAGACATTTGCCCTTGTAGCTAGATTGGAAGGAGTAAGAACCTTACTTGCATATGTTGCCTACAAATATTTCAAGGTATACCAAATGGATGTTAAGTCTGCATTTTTAAATGGTATATTAGAAGAAGTGTACATTGAACAACCAAAAGGATTTGTTGATCCAAACAATAAACACATGGTTTGCAAACTAAACAAAGCACTATATGGACTAAAGCAAGCTCTTAGAGCATGGTATGAGAGACTGCACAACTACCTGATACATATTGGATTCTCAAGGACAAATGACACAAGCAATCTGTACATGAAAGATGAAGAAGGTAAAGGAATCTTGTTGGCTAAGATTTTTGTAGATGATATTATATTTGGTGGACAAGATGCCTTGTGTAAGAAATTTTCAAATGAAATGCAAACTGAATTTGAAATGAGTATGTTTGGGGAGATCAATTTTTTTGTTGGTTTACAAGTATATTAGATGGAAAAAGGAATTTTCGTCACCCAGTCTAAATATGTTCATGAGATACTAAAAACCTTTGGTATGGAAGATTCAAGGCCAGTAAGTACTCCCATGGGTACTAGACAAAAGTTGTCTAAAAATGATGATGCTACAGAAGTAAACCAGACTTTGTATAGATCCATGATTGGAAAGCTTCAATATGTTGTACACAACAGACCAGATATTGCTTTAGCTATTGAGATTGTGGAAATATTCTCTACCAATCCTAAGGAAAATCACATGATGGATGTCAAAAGGATAATGAGATATTTGAAAGGGACTGTTGACTATGGATTGTACTACAAGAAGCATGAAAAGTTTGAACTAAGAGTGTATACTGATGCTGATTGGGAAAGAAATGTGAATGACAGAAAGAGTACTAGTGGTGGAGCTTTCTTTCTTGGACAGATATTAGTTTCCTAAACAAGTAAGAAACAAAATTGCATTTCTCAATCTACTGTTGAAGCCGAGTATGTGGCTGCAGCAATGAATTGTTCAAACTTGGTATGGATAAAGCAATTGTTGGTAGGCATGAAAGAAGAGATCACGGAACTCGTTGTCATCTACAATGACAATACAAGTGCTATCAACATCTCTAAGAATCTAGTGATGCACACAAAGACTAAACACATCACCATCAAGTATCATTGCTTGAGGGAACTAGTACAAGATAAAGAGGTCCAAATGGAATATGTGAATACAAAGGAACAACTAGCAGACATATTCACCAAAGCCTTACCTAAAGAAGCTCATGAATATCTGAGAGGTCAATTAGGGGTTCTTCCCCTAACTAAGGCTGCCTAGTCAAGCTAGGAGCACTGCATCAAATGTGCTGCAAAGAGTATCTGACAAATTGATGCAGAGACAGGTCACACTTTAGGAGCATCCTAGAGTTATGAAAAGTATAGCAAAGCCAAGAATCGTCCATAAGAAAAGATGATAGAGGGAGAAATATTGTTACTAAATTGAAAAATGATATCTACATCTGTAGGATGTATATTTTAGTTGTTGTTTTGACATTTTTGTCAAAGAGGGAGATGATCACAGATGAATACACATGGTGAGATTTCATGGAAGATCAAGTAAGAGGGAGAGATTCAGTGGATGGTCATACAAGCATGGCTAATTGATTATGTATCAGAATGAAGCTAAGGATATTATAAATATTTCTGATGGATAGATAAGTTTTGGATTGGTTGGTGATTCATGTGTTATTCATATGGTGTTGCCATCAATGCCAAAAAGGGAGATTGTTGGAAACTGCAATTGAAGCAATTGTTGTATTGTCATTGATGTCAAACCTTAACTGGTAAGACTATTGCTATCTAAGAAAGTACTATATCTATTTGATTGTTGTGAAGGGGATAGGTAAGGTTGGTAACAATAGCACCTAAGGAAAGGTTGAGTTATCTTGATACTTCAATGAGTACTTGATTATGTGGCACAATGATAAGATAATGTATTTTTTATCTAAGTAAGAATGAAGACTAAACTAGTAGGCTTAACTGAGCAAAAGTGAAGAAATCTAGTTTAAGCCGAGTGATGTTAGTGTCGACCGAGCTAGTATATGCCCAGTAAATTCAGTGTTGACCGAACATCAGTATTAGCCGAGGAAATAGTTTTTGAGGTGACCGAGCTTTCTAATGAAGACCGAGGAGTTGAACACTATATTGACCGAGCGTTAGTAATTTACATTTGAGGAAGAAGTCAAATTTCTAGCTGACATAGTTGAATTGTTGGATTATGTAAAACATGTTGACTTTATTTATTGATTGTATGAAAGCATTTAATGCACTGTAAAATGTTTTATTGTAAATCTATTAAGAGATTTGAGATATTTCTAGAAGGATAGATGAAGAACATAAAGTTGGAAGAATTCGATGAATCTGACCTAACCCTAAGATCTACGAAGGAGATTAAGTGACAAAATATGTATTGACCTAATTGAGGAAGTATTAAGGAAACCTAAGCATGAGGTTGAAGGAGAGAGGATGCCGGTGTATACACTCAAATAGTGCACTTCTCTAAGTTATTATATCCAAGGGAATCCATGAATGGGATACCTTAGAAAGTGACCTAGAGCTCTCTATGTATGGAGTTGCAAGATTATTTCATTGCTCTCAGCTAGAGCTATTAAGCTAATGACCTTGCTAGTCAACCACACAATGAGAGATTCAAATGAAGACAAGGGAAAGAATTCCAATATCGCCAAGAATCACTATGAAATGCAAATGCAAACTAGATTAAGATGAATATGCAAGCTAGAAATGAAAGGTGCAAGCTAAGCTATGGAAATGAAAGTATAAACTAAACTATGAAAGAAAAGATGCAATTGTTACAAATCCTTCCTAATTAGACTAGATGAAGTAATCTAAAGCATAAAGGAAACTAAGCTAAATATGAAGCTATGAATGCCATGACAATGCAAGAAATGAAACTATGATAGCATGTAGATGCAAAAGTCAAGAACGCTCCAAATCTTCAAAAGCTCCAAAGTGACCTAGAAAACCTGCAGCATAACATTAGCATAAAAAAATTGATATGCAAATGAGGAAGAGAGCTCTTCTTTTATAGGAAATGAGAAGGAATGGACCATGGAGATTAAGAGGCAAAACATTTAATCAAGGGTGGAGCATCAAAGAGGAGCAATCCATGTGCACAAATATCCTCCAATGAGAAAATAAGAGTTGACTTTTGTGTCCATATGAGACAAAAAGTGCTTTTCTCATTTTTATGAAATAAGAATGTTTTATTTATGCAACTTAGGATAAGAGGAAAAGTGGGGGCTTTTTATTTATTAAAAGGGGAGGAAATATTCTTTTTAAATAAATAAAAACTTAGGATAAAATGGTTAGCCCAAGGAAAATAATCGAAAATGATAAAATAAGATTTGATCAAGGAAATTGATATAATTGATAAAATTAATTTTTGAAAATATTGATTCAGGGGTTTGATAAATTGCTGAATGGGGGCCCAAAGTCTAGGCAACCATTTTAGGGTGCATACAACTGGAAGTATTGTTGATGTTATTGACTGTCTAAGTAGAAAAGGCTAAAGGAGAAATGTTGTGATTGCTTGAAGAGATTTCTGAGCAGATCAGTGATGGAGATGGTAAAGGTTCATAGTCAGTAAGCCAACATATGTGTATGGAGTTGGATCTGATATTTGCAAAGTGAGTTGTATGTTTTTTAAATCAATATTACTGTTACTTTCCAACCATTGTATCAGTCAAAATCCTTTTAACAGAGGTTGACCTAACAGTCATTTATATAAATCATTTGAACAAGGTTGCATTCTTATAACAAGGCACACTTTTAATAGAGTGGTTGAAATCCTTTAATGGGGTCACACCTGACAGTGTGTTTGTAACCTTTGACAGGGTTGACTTTTCACAGAGCTCACTTCAGAAAAGTGAAAATAATAGTAACATGTTACAAAGTGGTTTTTCCCAAATTGGGTTTCCACTATAAATCCTGGTGTTAATACTTGTGTGAATTTTTTGGTTTGAACATTTATGTGTTTTACAAGTTAGATACTATTGGATAGTGGAGTGCACTATTATATGTTTATGTTATGTAATCAGTAATGACCGAGTAGCTATTGGTTGTTGGATCTGATTTGTTGAAGAGTTTTAAAGTTTGTTTTATACATCTAGATCTGAGAACAACTAATTCACCCCCCCTCATTGTTGTTCTAAATCATATTAACAAAGGATGTTCTACTAGTATTGGTATGTCTACTAGTTGATCTGCAATAAATTGTCCCTTGATGGTTTTTCTATCTATGCACTCAATGTCAAACTCACTTAGAATCATAATCCATTTAGATAGTCACCTAGTGAGTGTTTCTTTACTCAATAGATACTTTACTGAATCAATTTTGGTGATAGGCAATATCTTGTGGCTTAACATATAGTGTCTGAGCTTCTGTGAAGCAAATACTATAACAAGGCATGCCCTTTCTATTGTATTGTAGTTAAGCTCATAGGCTACAGGTGTTCGACTAATGTAGTAAATATTTCATTCTTTTCCTTGAATCGTGTTGAGCTATTAAATCCCCTAAAGAATGTTGTTTTGTTGATATGTACAATAGGAGAAACTAATCTAGTATGAGGGACATGACCACTAGCGCTAAAAGGAGATAATATTTTAATGCTTCAAATACAACTTGACATTCTTTAGTCCATACAAATGAGACTCCCTTATGAAGCATATGTTAAAATGGGTTACATTTATCTGCCAGTTATGCAATAAACCTTCTAATGGATTGCACTTTTCCTTGTAGACTTCTTAATTACTGGATATTTTTTGGTGGTGCAATTTTGATTATTGCCTTGACTTTTTCTAGATTCACTTCTATCCCACTATGTGATACAATAGATCCCAAAAGTTTCATGAAGTAACCCCAATTAAGACACACTTCTTTGGGTTTAGGTGAACCTTATATTCTTCTAACCTATCAAATACATCAATCAGAATAGCCAAGTCTTCATTTTTTTTGGTAAATTTACAAGAATTTCATCCACGTAGTCTTCCATAGTAATCTGCATCATGACATGGAATATTGTTGTCATTTCACATTGATAAGTTGTGTCTGGATTCTTTAGCATAGATGACATCACATTCCAATAGTATGTACCCCATATACATGTGAAATTTGTTTTAGGTTGGTCCTTAGGTATGATTATGATCCGTTTGTATTTGGAGAATCCATCCATTAATGACAATATTTGATACTTGGTTGTTAGTTCTACTATAATGTCTATATTTGGCAGAGGGAAGTCATCTTTTGGACATTCCTAGTTTAAGTATCTAAAGTTAGCACAAATCCTGATATCTCCATTAGGTTTAGATACTGATACAAGGTTAGAGATCCACTCTAGATAATCTATAGGTATAATAAAACCCACGTCTAGTAGCTTTTTCAGCTATGCCTTAGCCAATAATGTAATATTTAAATGTATCTTTCAAATCTTTTGTTTAACTTCCTTTGCTCTTGGCTTAAGTAGAAGATGATGTAGGACTAACTCTAGATCCAAACCAAGCATGTCTGAGTATGCCCAGGTGAAATTTATTTGCCTATCTTTGAAGAACTGAATGAATTGTTCCCTCTCCTTAATTGTTAATGATGCATATAGGTGGATAAGTCTATTGGTCTCTTTAGTGCCTAGATTTATCTCTTATGTTTTCTCTACTAACAATGGTGATTTCTCCTAATTTATTGGGAGCATGTCAAGTCCTCCATCCTTAACTACCTCAAAGAGGTTTTGACCTTTTGATACATCCTTTCTTGGTCAAAAGGTGCCTTTCAACTCTCACCTAGAAAAATTTTCATTATTTTTTATTTTGCAACTGAAGAACTGACATGACTCACTAATATATGCACCTCGGTTGATATCAATGGTAAATCTACCTTTGTGATCTCTAATAGGTATGTCATTTTGAAGTCCCAATAACTCAACAATAGCTTCATCATTCTCAAATATATTTATGTTTGGTTGATCCTATTTGGCCTAATCTATTAGTTCAAGATACACTAATGCAATATTGTCATTATCTTGGATTCAGGATATGAGAACGACTGTCAAGGTATTGTGATGAACTACAACTGACTGAATACCTGAATGACTTGAAGATCAGTCATTATGTTGTCATTGATGTCAACTAGTTTGACAGTACTTATCATGTTAGTTACAAATATCTAAACATCTGTAAAGAAGAGAGAAGAGATGAAGAACTGAGATATCTACATAGAGAAAGATGGATATGTCAGATGAGGATAAGGAATACTTTGGGTAACTTATTGATGAGTTTATGACTTCATATTGTTGACTTGATTATGTTGCATTAATCTATTATGGAGGAGGAAGCAAAATGTACAATGAAATGTGGTCGGTAAATGAAGCACTTCAGTATACATCGAGCCAATGTAGTGTATACTAAGTGATAGTATTAACTGAGCTTGTGTTCACCGATGCATTTCTTTGTTAACCGAGTATGGATGAAAGTATTAAATGCTTAAGTTTAGCTGACAAAAATTGATGAGTTGGAAATTGTTATGATTTCAAGATTGAGGATAAAGTTTGTTATAAGATCCACGACTAAAAAAATTTAGAGAATATATAAAGGATGGAATTGAAATGTGTTACTGACACAACTGCTTAGGAAGGTTTAAGAGGCAAAATCTATGAAGGAGATTAAGTGGCAAAATCCAATGGTTGATATGAAAATGGTTTATCTATCTATATAAGAGATATGAGTTTCTTTATTGAAACATGTCACAAGAAAGAAGACTACAGAGATTTCACCTGAATACAGTTTCATGCATGCCTGATCAGACTGGTTGAAGGAGAACTAAACTACAGAACAGTATCGAGTGTCAGAGAGCTATTATCAAGTGAAAGTAAGTTAAGGAAGTGAATTGATATATTGATCAAAGGATTTGTATGGGATTAGAATAGATCTAAACATCTGCAAAGTAAGTTGTATTGTAATTAGATCAAATATTATTTTAGTTTAACCATTGATAGAGAAAAATCTCTTAACCGACTGGACTTAACCGTCTTATGTTATGCCCTTGTGTCATTCAATGAATGTACATTGTTATCCTATCAACCCCATAGTGAATGTTGGTTGAACGATAACTGTTAGTCTTAAATCCTCTAACAAGGTCACACCTAACAGTGTGTTTGTAACCTTTAATAGGGTTGGCTCTTCATCGAGCTCACTTCAGAAGAGTGAAAATTATTTTGGGTTACCGGTCCTAGGTGGTTTTTCCCTTAACAGAGTTTCCACATTAAATCATTGTGTTATGTGTTTATGTGATGATTGTTTTATTTTCATACTTTACATACTACATATTTGATTTGGTCAGTAATAATTGTGAGTTAATTAACTGGTAATCGGTAAAGGCACAGATAGTTTAAGAGTTTATGTTACCGAGCTGCAGAATTTGTTGAAAGTGTTTTGAAATTTACATCTTAAGATTTGGGACTGTAGGATAACTGATCTAACTGATTCACCCCCCCCCCCCCCCCTCTCAGTTATTCTAGCAATTGGTATCAGAGCTCTAGTTGCTTGGAATAGAGTTTTAAGGACTTCAACAGAAAGATCACAAGATGTATAAGAGGGAGGTGTCGAAGCTGAACAAGGACAACTTTACTATATGGAAAAGTTGAATGAAATTTCATATATCCATAATCAAAGATTCTGCCTTACATGTACTTGAAAATGGCTACTTACAACTGACGACTGGACCATTGACTCTTGATCAACTGAAAGATCGACACGAACACAACATTACTATGATAGAGATTGTTGCTTCTCTATCTGATGATGAATTCAAGGATGTCAAAGATTTCACTACTACAAAGGAAATGTGGGATAAACTTGCTCAAGTCTATGGTGGTGATGTTAATGTTAAGATAGCTAGAGCTGAAAGCCTAAGAGGAAGGTTTGATGATATGAAAATGAAGGAAGGAGAAAACATAGTATAATATACAAACCGAATAAAGGAGGTATTCAATGCTATCAGAGGATCTAGTGGTGTCATTGATGAAGATACAGTGGTAAGAAAAATTTTAAGAACCTTGCTGCCAGCTTATGTAATCAGAATATCTGCTCTTGATAGTCTGATTGGTAAGCTAACAACTTTTGAGTTGAACAATTTTGATAATAGTGTTGTGCCATCTGTTGAGTCTGCTTTCATGTCTTCTCTAAAGATCGGTAAGTCTAGCAATAGACATAATATAAAGAATGACAGTGATAGAAATACTGATGATGAGCTTGATGAACTTGAAGCTCTTATGGCTTGGAGATTACCTAAAGGTAAAGGTATATATAAGGGTAAATTACCTTTAGCATGTTTTAACTACAAAGAAGTTGGTAATATTACTGCTAGATGCCCGAACAGGAAAGAAGAAGATAGAAACAAAGATTGATCTAGTGAAGGAAGCTATGGAAGGAGAAACAATAGAAGTTATTGACACTATAATAGAGACAACCAAGATCACAGAGATAAGGGAAAAAAGGTATGTTACATTGCTGAAGAGAATGATACTGATACCAACATAGATGATGATGTTGAAGTAGTATTTGTTGTGATGAAGGATGATTCTAAGGAAGAAGAAAGGTATGTAGAAATAGCACTCATTTCTAAAGTTAGTAAAAATGATACTTGAATCATTGATAATGCCTGTACACATCACATGACTGGTGATAAAGAAAAGTTTGATCATCTGGAGCATTATAATGGAGGATCAATAAGAATGGGTAATGATACACCATGTATGGTTAGAGGAAAAGGATCTTTATTGATAAATGATAAAATCAAATGTGATAATGCTTATTGGGTAAAAGGACTGAATTACAATTTGCTAAGTGTGGCATAGCTTAACAACTCAGGTCATCGAGTAGCTTTTGAAAGCAAGAAGGTAAAGATATTTGATGAAAGTGAAAAGCTTTTCAGAACATGAGGACAATCTAAAGGTAACTTATTTTATCTTGACAATGTTGAAACTTCTTGTTTACTGATGAAAAATGAGGATGCATTTATGGCATAAAAGGCTATGTCACGTAAATTTTGATAGCATGATTAAGATTAGTAGAAAGAAAAAGGTTAGAGGTTTGCCTAGCCTAACAAAGCCTGCTCATGTTATGTGTCATGAATGTCAAAAGGGAAAAATGACAAAATCTAGTTTTAAGAGTAAAGACTATTCAACAAAAAGAATCTTGGAGTTAGTTCACACTGACCTATGTGGTCCCATGAGATCTCAGAGCTACTATGGAGATAGATATTTTATTCTGTTGGTTGATGATTACACTAGATTGATGACTGTAATGTTTTTAAAAGATAAATCTAAGGCATTTAAAATGTTTAAATGGTACAAATCAAAAGTAGAAAAAGAAACCAGGAAAGAACTAAAATGCTTGAGGTATAATAGAGGTGGTGATTTTATTTCTGATTAATTCACTAACTATTGTAATGAGCATGGCATAAAAAGATAGGTTTCTGCACCGAGAACACCGCACCAAAATGGGATTGTTGAAAGGAGAAATAGATCAATTATTGATTATGTGAGGACATTGATGTTAGAAAAGAATGTTACACAAGTATACTAGAGAGAGGCAGTTAGCACAACTGTATATGTTCTGAACCGAGTACAATTGAAGAAAGACACAAACAAAACACCCTATGAGTTATGGTTTGGTTACACACCGAGTGTAACCTACTTCAGAATTTTTGGTAGCAAATGTTTTATTCTAAAAGATGATAGGAATGGGAAATTTGACTCTAAAGGGGATGAGGGAATATTTATTAGACATTCTACTAAAAGCAAAGCTTACAAGTGTCTGCATAAGGTTACTAATAAGATGATTGAAAGTGATAATATCAGAGTTGAGGAATTTGATGATAAAAATGAGGAAGAAAGCAATAAGGAACCGGAAGACTATGGTAGATTCACTTATGTTGAGCATCCAGAGTACCTACTGAAGCTACAGGCTGAGTTGACTGAGCATCAGGAAAATAACACCGAGGAACAACAAAGGGAAATTGAGGAACAGGAAGAAGCTACTGAGCAAGGAATTGAACCTGAACAAAATGAAGAACAAAGGAGATATCAAGTACTGGAAAGATTTGTCAGAAGGCATCATCCTGAGAACCAAATCGTTGGAGACAAGCAAGCTGACATGCTGACAAGAAGTAAGTTAAGACAAAATACATGCTTAGTTTGTGAGTTTGAACTGAAGAATGTTAAGGTTGCACTTGAGAATGATGAATGGATAAATGCAATGAATGAAGAAATAGAACAAATAGAGAAAAATAAGACATGGACTTTAGTACCTAGACCAAAAGATAAGAATGTTGTAGGTACTAAATGGATTTTCAGAAATAAGCTGAATGAGAATGGAGAGGTTACAAGAAACAAAGCTAGACTGGTTTGCAAGGGATATGCATAGGAAGAAGGCATTGATTATGGTAAAACTTTTGCACATGTTGCTAGATTGGAAGGAGTATGCATGTTATTGCATATGTTGCACATAAGAAATTTAAAGTCTATCAAATGGATGTTAAGTCTACTTTTCTGAATGGAATACTAGAAGAGGAGGTCTACATAGAACAACCAGAAGGGTTTGTTGATCCAAATAAAAAAGACATGGTATGTAGACTACACAAAGCTTTATATGGTTTAAAGTAAGCACCAAGAGCATGGTATGAAAGGTTGCATACTTATCTTTTAAGTATTGGTTTTGTAAGAGCTAGTGAAACAACAATTTGTATATGAAAGGAGGATCTGATGATACTATTTTGATTGCTAAAATATTTGTGGATGATATAATATTTGGAGGACAAGATCATATTTGTAAATCATTTGCCAATGAGATGAAAAAATAATTTGAAATGTCTATGTTTGGAGAGATTAAATTCTTTCTAGGCTTGCATGTTATTCAGCAGAATGATGGAATTTTCATCACACAATCAAAGTACATAAAGGAAGTATTGAGAACATTTGGCATGGAAGATGCTAAACTAGTTGGAACATCGATGGTCACAGGCTGCAAACTAACTAAAGATGATGAATCTACAAAGGTAAACCAGACATTGTACCAATCTATGATTGGTAAACTGATGTATGTATTACACAGTAGACCAGATATTACACATGCAATGGGGATTGTTGCTAGATTTTCTACCAATCCAAAGGATTCACATATGGTTGCAGTGAAAAGAATCATGAGATACCTGAAGAAAACAAAGGAATATGGATTATGGTATCCTAAGGAAGGCAAATTTGAACTAAGAGTCTACATTGACGCAGATTGGGCTGGAAATATAGATGATAGAAAGAGCATAACTGGAGGAGCATTTTTTCTTTGGTGAAAGACTTGTTACTTGGACAAGTAAGAAACAACCTTGTATTTCTTAGTCTACTGCCAAAGTAGAGTATGTTGTTGCTGCTACAAACTGTTCAAACATTGCTTATATCAAACAAGTGTTGGAAGGGATGAATGAGGTAATCACTGAGCCGGTGATTATATATTGTGACAAAACTAGTGCAATAAATATTTCTAAGAATCATGTAATGCACTCAAAGACAAAGCATATTTATATTAAGTATCACTACTTAAGAGAAAAATTACATGAGAAGCAAGTCAAATTGGAATATGTTACATCAAAGGAGAAACTTGTTGATATTTTTACCAAACCTCTACCGAAGGAAACTTTTGAATAGTTGAGGACTAGACTTGGGGTTTGTCCCCTGTCTACTGGTCACTAATGTGATCCGGAGTTTACATCAGCCTAAACTTATCAGAAGATCATTCATGTTGATGCAACATAGCTCACACTTTGGATTATGTCTAAGGTTGTGAAATATTTGAGAAACTAGAACAAAGAATTAGCATATCAGTATACCGAGATACATTGTCAGCACCGAACAATAGTCACTTGGCTATTGCAGAGCTGTATGTTTTATGTTTTTCTTTGGCATTGTTGTCAAAGGGAGAGATAAATAATATGATAAACAAAGAGATCATATCTATCTAAGGGAGAGATAATCTAAGAAAGTCAAGGAGAGTTTTGAAGATTTGTTGCTGAGAACAGAAGGAATTTGAGAGCTAAAAAGATCAAATCTGCAGAGAAAAGTCTACACTTGTAATGTTGTCATGTAACGTAGTGATTAAACATATTAAATATCAAGCTAGGGAGAGCTTACCGAGCTACAACATTTACTCACATAGTTGTAGAATACATGTTTGGTATGTGTATGACATATTTCATATTGCTTGTGTTGCCATCAATGCCAAAGGGAGAGATTGATGAACTACAACTGATTGAATACCTGAATGACTTAAAGATCAGTGACTAGAGATCACCAAGTATTGAAATGATATGTAAGATAATAAAATCAGTCATTATGTTTTCATTGATGTCAACTAGTTTGACAGTACTTATCATGTTAGTTACAAACATCTAAACATCTGTAAAAAAGAGAGAAGAGATGAAGAGTTGAGATATCTACATAGAGAAAGATGGATATGTTAGATGAGGATAAGGAATACTTTGGGTAGCTTATTGATGATTCTATGACTTCATATTGTTGACTTGATTATGTTGCATTAATCTATTAGGAGGAGGAAGCAGAATGTACAAGGCAATGTGGTCGGTAAATGAAGCACTTCAGTATACACCGAGCCAGTGTAGTGTATATCGAGTGATAGTATTAACCGAGCTTGTGTTCATTGACGCATTTCTTTGTTAACTGAGTATGGATGAAAGTATTAAATGCTTAAGTTTAGCCAACATAAATTGATGAGCTGGAAATTGTTATGATTTTGAGATTGAGGATAAAGTTTGTTATAAGATCCATGGCTGACAAAATTTAGAGAAGATCTAAAGGATGGAATTGAAACATGTTACTGACACAACTACCGAGGAAGGTTTAAGAGGCAAAATCTATGAAGGAGATTAAGCGGCAAAATATGATGGTTGATATGAAAATGGTTTATCTATCTATATAAGAGATATGAGTTTCTTTATTGAAACATGTTGGAAGAAAGAAGACTACATAGATTTTGTGTGAATACATTTTCATGCATGCCTGATCAGACTGGTTGAAGGAGAACCAAACTACAGAACAGTACCGAGCGTCAGAGAGCTATTATCGAGTGAAAGTAAGTTAAGGAAGTGAATTGATATATTGATCAGAGGATTTGTATGGGCTTAGAATAGATCTGAACATCTACAAAGTAAGTTGTATTGTAATCAGATCAACTACTATTTTAGTTTAACCATTGATACAGAAAAATATCTTAACCGAGTAGACTTAACTATCTTATGTTATGCCCCTATGTCATTCAATGAATGTACATTGTTATCCTATTGACCCCATAGTGAATGCTAGTTGAATGATAACTATTAGTCTTAAATCCTCTAACAAGGTCACACCTAACAATGTGTTTGTAACCTTTAACAGGGTTGGCTCTTCACCGAGCTTACTTCAGAAGAGTGAAAATTATTTTGGGTTACCAGTCCCAGGTGATTTTTCCCTTAATAGGGTTTCCACATTAAATCATTGTGTTATGTGTTTCTGTGATGATTGCTTTATTATCATACTTTACATACTACATAGTTGATTTGGTCGATAGTCACCGTGAGTTAATTAACTAGTAATCGGTAAAGGCACAGACAATTTAAGAGTTTATGTTACCAAGCTGTAGAATTTGTTGAAAGTGTTTTGAAAGTTACATCTTAACTGATCTAACTGATTCACCCCCCCCCCCCCCCCCCCCTCTTAGTTATTCTAACATATTGATATTGTAATACCCCAAAATTGGTATCTTAATATCCTAACCAATTTTGTTTCATTTTAGTCTCATTCTATCAAATTTCTAAATCATCAAAGTCCTATTGTACTAGGCAATTTTGTCTTCTAATTTACTCTACTTGACTTAGTGTCAAATGCAGAAAACCTTAAATTTGCATTAATCATATATCATATTTAATTCCTAAATATTGACTATAATTGGCTAAATAAACCCTATGATTGATTAATTTAATTACAAAGTCCTAGCGCTTTAATTAAATTAAATTCACCCTCTTTAGCTAAGACACATAAAAAGGAATTAAATAGATATTTAGTTTTAAATAAATATCCTCATCTCAATAAATGAATTTAATTATTCAAATAATTGAGAAAATCCACTTATGAGGCAATATTGTATTTATTTGAATTAAATATTCTCTCCAAATCTTCTCTTCAGTTCAAAAAAGGAAACTTTGATTTAATTGAAAATAAAAAAAAGAAATAAAACAGTTAAAGCTCCACACAGATTAAAAACAAAAATTTGACTGCCTCTCTGTAGGAAACTTTCCATTCTGAACTGATTTCTGATTCAATCTGCACCGTTCATCTGATTCAATCTCGACCGTCGATTGAAATTGTGATTCTATAAAAGAGCCCTCATTTCTTATTCAAAAGATCCCAACTTTTCGAGCAACAAAGTGTTGTCGCATTGTTACCAGAACTCTTTTGCATTCAAGCTTTCATTTCTTACCATAATCTTCATTCTTAGATTAATATATCATGTCTAGCTTAAAGGATGCACTTCATTTCTTAGTCTAGTTTGCTTTCATTGTTCTTAGATTAATTTCATTATTTCTAGATTAATTTCATACTCATTCTAGAATAATATGCATTTCTCTTTCAATCAAATCCTTCATTCTAGTGTTAGTCTATGGTTGTAGGACTCTTGATTTTGATAGCAAAATCTCAAACCCTACCTAGATAGAAGGCAATAGGTTGAATCATCCAACCAGTCAGGATGAATGATCTAATATTCATTGCTATCTGCAACTGGTGAATAATGACTATGTTGAAGTGTGGAGCTAAAGCAGAGGCCCATATTTAGTTCATACACTTATATCTTCCCTGAAATTTCCATTTTTCTAAATTTCCTCATCCAATTTGCTAGTAGGCATGATCATATCTCCCATGGCATTCATATTCTAAAAAATATCTCTTTGAATATTTTGGAAAATGATATGCACAGGAGTACACTTATCTCTAAAAATTATGTCATTCCTCTCCTTCCATATTCTCCACAACATATAAGGCATAGAAATTTTCCATGGAGACCTTATAGAAGAATTTTTTGAAGGGTTTTTCCATGAAGAATAGAAATTTTGCATTTCCTTAGGGAAGACCCAATCCATTTTAAACATATCTAGAAGATTGGACCACAAAAAGACAACAAAAGGATAGTGGATGAAAATGTGTTCCATCATCTCTTCCTCTTGGCAACATAGAGAGCAATGATTAGGAATGCTAAAGCCTCTTCTTTTCAAGTTATCAATAGTAAGAATCTTATTTTGCAATAAGATCCAGAAGAACATGTTGATTTTAGGGGTCAAACCCTTCATCCAAGCATTGGACCACCAAGGAGGATCTTCGTGAGTAACAAAGATCATATTGATCATTGGGGAAATAGTGAAACATCCTTTAAAGTTCATATTCCATAACAAAATATCTTCTTCTTCATTAAGAATCATGGAGAACAAAAATCTTTTAAGCTGAATCAAATCTGGGCTAATGACTTCTATATCCTTCCACTTATCCTTATCCCAATAATCAACAACATAATGACCAAACTTAGTTTTGCAATTCAGGGCAACCGGAAACCATTCAAGATGGAAAATGAGAGGGTCATCATTAAGCCAAGGTCTTCCTAGAATCCAACTTTCTTACCATTCCCCACCTTCCATTGAGTGCCCTTAACCATAAGATTTATGTTGGATGAAATATTCTTCCATATGTGTGATCCATTGGGGATAGCATCAGAGTAGATAAAGTTGTCCATAGTTGGGAAGTTTCTAATATATTTGTCTGACCATATGTGATTCCATTCACCACTTGAGTGATAGATTCTCCAAATATGTTTTGAGAGTAAAGTAGTTTTCATCACTCTAATCCTCCTAATATCCAAACCTCCCTTATTCTTTGGCCTACAAACTTTGTCCTAGATAATACGTGACATTCTTTTTTTATCCTCAACTCTTGTCCATAAAAAAATTATGTGGATTTTTTCAATAAAATCAACATACTTTCATGGGATTTTAAAGAGGCTTAAAGCATGGATAGGAAGACTCTACAAAGAGGATTTGAGAAGCTAAACTTTCCCATCTTGACTAAGGAGGGATACTTTCCAGCCAGCTAACTTTTTATTGAACTTGTCCACTAAAGAAATCTAGAAGGAATCTGACAGATTGATATAGAGAGAAAGGCCCAAGTACATAGAAGGAAGAGAAGCAATTTGACATCCCATAATATTACCGATTCTCATTTGTCTAATATAAGGAGTATTAATAAATTAAACACTACTTTTGGCCCAATTAATCATTTTTCATGTGGTCGACCCATACTTGTTGAGAGTTTCCTTAAGAGTCTTTGCTTCCTTTATAGTTTCCTCCCCCATGATAATTGAATCATCAACAAATTTATGACGAGAGAAAACCTGGATGAAGATGAAGGGTGAAGCCCTTTGAAAGAACCAATGTCCACCAAATGAGAGATGTATCTTCCCATACATTCAGCCAAGATCACAAATAGAATAGGAGACAACGGATCCCCTTGTCTTAATCCTTTAGAGGATTTGAAGAAAGGAGAAGGGGTACCATTGATCAAAACAAAGAAAGTAGTCGTAGAAACTAATTGCATAATCAAGTCCACAATTCTCTTATTAAAGCCAAAATCCTTTAAGATTTTTTGCATAAAGGTCCAGTCAACTCTGTCATAAGCCTTAGAGAGATCCAACTTAAGGATAAATCCCTTTTTTTTTTCCATATTTAAGGAGTGGATATTCTCATGGATTGTAATGATGGATTCAAGGATTTGTCTCCCTGACACAAAACCATTTTGTTGAGGAGATGTGAGGGAAGGAAGCAAAGAAAAAATCCTAGAGGTGAGGATCGTAGAAATAATTCTATAAAAAGAATTGCAAAGACTGACAGGACGTACCATATCCAAAGAATCAACACTTGTGACTTTAGGAATGATGTCCAAGAAGGTACCATTGATCTCCTTTAAGATCCTCCTATCTCCAAAGAGCTCTTTGACAATGCAAATAACATCTTTCCCCAAAATAGATCAGTACATCTGAAAGAAAAACATTGGGAAACCATCTGGGTCAGGAGCCTTATTTCCTTCAAAGGAAAATACAACTTTCTTAACTTCCTCCCATGTGGGAACTGCTCAAATAGAAAAGTTATGTTCTTCATTGATAATAGCAAGAATACAATGAAGCAATTCCACTTGAGTGTCCTAGTTAAGATTGAGGTCTTGAGTAAGGAGATCAACAAAGTAATTTTTTGCCTCCTATCTGATATTGTCCTCCTCTTCAATAATACCATTATTCACCTTAATTCTTGATATTCTATTAGCAGCTCTTTGTGTTTCATAGTGGTCATGTGGAATTGGTAAAGAGCACTTATGTAGGCATTCTTCAGTGGTCCTCTTCACTTAACTCTAGAATCTCCCATTCTTCTTGTTGGTTATTCTCCTTAAAGGAAGCAATATAATCTCCTTCATCATCCTTGTCAAGAGAGTCAGCCAGATCTTGAGGGATGGGATAATCTTCTTTAGAGTCGTGACTCACTTGCTCGTTGAGTTTCTCCTGTGTTTTTTCTTCCATGATCTTCTGTTCATTGGGTGTGGTTTTAGGGATTTCATTTCCTTCTTTACTAATTCCCTTAGTAGATTCAACAAATTTGCCTATTTCATTTTTCTCTTTCACTTGCCAGACTTTCCTATTTATTTTCTTACCATTTTTATTCTCTTTCAATGCCTTGGAAGGATAGCTCTTGGCCTAATGTCCCATCTTCTTACAATGAAAATAGGTAAAGAGTATCGATTCATATTCCACCCTCTGAACCTATTTTCTCAACTTTGATATGATTTCAATAGGGTCGGGCATATCCATTTCGTAAACTACACCCACACAGATCCTTGCATGAGTGAGCCTTCTCCTTGAAGCCATCACCAGGTCAATTGATAACAGTTCACCAAAAGAACTAGCTATCCCTAAGAAAAAATATTTTATCCAGTATTCCATAGGTAGGCCTGTGAGCTTGATCCAAATATGAACTTGAGTTAGGAATGATTCATCATTAAGATTAATATTTGGGTTCCACTATTGAAGGACTAAAGTGGTTTTTCCAACCATCCAAGGACCCCCACATAGGATCATGGCTTTATCTTCTTCACAAGAAAATGAGAAAGAGAAAAAACCCTTAGTCATAGCAGTAATGTCCACCTATCCTTTTAAAACCCATTTATTCTTTGCATAATCTCTGACCACATCTATGTTGGGTTTAGGGCCTATGCACTTCCCAACTAGGAAGTTTGCCATCAGAGCTATATTGTGGTCTATAACCAAATCCGAGATAGAAATGGAAAATTTACCAATCGATGGATCAATAATATTTTTAACTTTGGGTAAGGAGGACTTACCAGTTAGTTTAACACCAAACAAAGAGGACCATTTTTTTGGCTGAATCGTACCCGCTTCAATATCTCCTCCCTGAATAGGTCTTGAGAAACATTTTGATCTTCCAAAGTGGGATACTGAGAGAGATGGGAGAGAGCAATCGTGAGAAGAGGCGAATTCAAATTTTAAATTTGGTTGTGGGCAGGAACTCTTCCTTAGTGGTAGAATAGTCTGTGGATGGGGGAAAGGACAATATAGAGGAATCTGGGGTGAAAGACAAACCCCCTGATAATGTTTCAGGGGATGTGCTTACACCAAAGTTGTTAATAACTATGCATATTCTAAAATTTAACAAATCTTCATTGTGCAATTTTGGAAATTGTGTTTATTAATATTCATATGATAGACTTGGTGGTATTAATGACAATATCTTTGGTATTACAGCGACTCTAGATCTAAAAATGACATCAAAATCAATTATGTAGTATATCATTGTTATAGTAGCCAATGTGGATGCAAATAAAGAAGCTTTCTTGAAAGAACATTTAACCAAAAGTAAAATCTCTTGAAAAAGTTTCACTTATACTAAAAGTAAACAAATAGAAAAATTGACATAGTCCACATGGCATAAATCATCCTCACTAAACAATTCTCTATGCAAAGATATATGAATAGTAGGCATGACAATTTTCATGGCTTCAAGTGACATAATGAAGAAGACAATCCTTGAAAGAGGGAAGCAAAATTATGTCTAATTTATGCCAATGAAAGGCACAATAGAGGATATGGCTTATGAATATATCATAATTTAAAAAAGATTCAAAAAGTTGTTGCTAATATATTTTTACAGTTAAAAGAGTAATCAAAAGCAATAGTCATCAAGATTCTCACTCTAAAAAGGATAATTTTAGAGCCTCCATAATTTGGAAATTATATTGATTTTATTAAAGTTGTATACAATATTTGAGAAAAACAAGGAAGCCCAAAACACTAATTTTACTTGTCAGTTGTAAGAATGAGAAAAAAAGAAAGTAATCATAATGACTGAATCTTGCTAGTATTCATATACCAAAATATAGTTAAACTGAACCTTTATTTTATTTGAAGCCAAAAACAATACTCAAATAAAAAGTAAT